>CM030845.1:8979889-9324889 GCA_018105865.1 Metaphire vulgaris | reverse complement strand
AATCTAAAATCCTCCTCCGGCGAAACATCAGAATAATCGGACCGCTTGCTGACACATAACGACAATATAATATGCTAATAGTATCCCTTCCAGGCTTCCAGCGAACATAGCAGGCTTGGCCTGTGTCTCTGAGTTAAGCGAAACGTTGGGCGGCCTGTCTTACTGGGGGCTGTGGTACTTTAATCGGTAACACGTTTCCCTGGGTCCGCGTGTCTAAACAGCGCAGGGAAGGTTCTCGCGAGCGGTTAATTGTCTCGGCGCCTATACGACGCCGCCTCGAACGAAATCATTTTCTAGGGAAGTGAACAGCCGTGTGTTGCTGCTTCGGTCGTCAGGCTAATGAGAGCGGCCATAGGGGTAACCAATCGTTAGATGGCGGTAATGTTTAAAATCCGTGTCTAATGTACACGACGTTGAATCTGTGTCCGCTGGGCAACCTGACCGCGCCGAGGGCCGAGAGGCGGCATTCTGTACGACGAGAGAAGAAGGTTGATAGCAAGAATGTAAAAAGGGTTGCAGACCTCAGATGCCTTAATTTCAGACATCAATTGTAATTTCCTAAATGAAAATTAGAAAGAAATACAGATTTTCATAATTGCTGCACACCGATTTTGGTAACGTAATAAAGAAGGTCAACATAAGGTCATCAGGATATTTCTCACAATGCCAATTCCAGATTTTAGTCACCATAGTGCTCTCTCTTCTCTCTCTCTCTCTCTCTCTCTCTCCTCTCTCCTCTCTCTCTCTCTCGCTCTCTCTCTCTCTTTCACACACACTCCTACACGCAACACAACAGAACACATATGTATAAAGAGAAAGAGAGAGAGAGAGAGAGAGAGAGAGAGAGAGAGAGAGAGAGAGAGAGAGAGAGGGAGCATGGTTATTTCTAGGAATGTGAATTTGGGGGTGTCGGGAAAATCTGGGTGGTGTGGTTATTTCCTAGGATTGCTAGTTATTGGATTGTAAATTTGGGGGAAGGTGTTGGGAAATTCTGGGGTGTCGGAACTTAGAAGTCTCTACCGAAAAAGGCTAACAAGCAAATAAACACAAAAACCGTTATCAAGTCTCAAAAAAGTCTGACAAGCAAAAAAGGTAATCCGAGGATAAAAGTTGAGGGGGTGTACTTGTCCATTTTGGGGATGTTCAGGGCTAATTAGTATGCATTTTGCATACGCATACCATTGTCACATTACCAAATTTGGGGGTGTCGACCTCAAATTGGGGTGTGTTGGGGCGTTAGGAGGGTGTAAAAATATCCCTGGGAGGGAGGGAGCGAGAGAGGGAGGGAGGGAGGGAGGGAGGGAAGGAGGGAGAGAGAATAGATCAAACTCCGAAAATTTTAAATTTTGTGGATCCAAACTCGAAATGGAAGTCACGGAAAAGTCGCTCAGTATCTGTAAGCGTGCGTAAATCAGTAGACACGTTGAGACACGAACGCCAAATGTCTTCTGTTTCGTTCCCGCAGTGAATTTTGTCCCCTGCTTTTGCGCTTGTCATTTGAATTTCCACTCTGTGAACGTCTAGTCTGTCTGGAGACAGGCTATCAGTAAACTCAAGACATCCGCCGTCACCAACTGCGCAGATAACTACAACTATACACTATGCATAAACACTGGTAGACCTACTAAGACGTACGTACTGTGTGTGTACATGTATGTGTGTACGTTATCTTTTTGCTGTACGAACAAACACGCGTGCAAAAAGTGTACGATCGGAAATTTTCGTTCAGACGAATTATGGCACAGCTTGAAAAACAGAACCGCAAGGAAAAAATATTCGATTAAACCTAAACGACGTTTTGTAGAAACCTTAAAAAACAGACATCTGTGCGATCTGCAAAAAGAGTCGGTGGCAGCAGTTTTATTAGGCGCCCATGCGGACGCTTCTTATCTGGCCTTTGGCTGAAAACATTGGAATGCAGTGTTGACGACGATTAACAAACACCGTAACACGTTTCGTTGACCGGAATTCAAAGACCCAAATGCGCAAATTAAACTGTTCTACTGCAGATCTTGAGGAGGAAAGTCTTAAACATAATAAGAAAATTGGATTTCTTTAGGTTTGGGGCTCGTCGATTGACTCGCCGACTTATTTTGTGCCATCGGCTTATGCCCAGGGCCTATACTGCCCTATAGGCATTACGATTGTCGCGCCATGGAAGCTGGTTGATTCATAATTATATAATATATAAAAGCTGTCTGTTCTAAGGGAGTTAATTAATACAGGAACACTTTGAATATCCTACTTGCGTGAATGCGCTTGCAGAAAAACGGTTTTCAATTGTCCGTCTTTTCTCAATTTTTTCTTGATGATTGCGCGATGAAATTCTATTCCATTGTCCCATTGAAATATCTGCAGAGACTGATGGACATGAAACCGGGGGTGTCAGAAGCGGACACTAAAAGGTTGTATAAGCAAGGTGGCTCCATAGGTTGAATTTTACGTTGTATCCTGTGATGGTTTAGCAACCATTTTCTTGTACAATAACAGAACTATAATTGCTTCAAATAAATGAAATACAGACCAATATATATATATATATATATATATATATATATATATATATACACGAAGGTGTCATTTACTAGCCATCAATTTATTCGTCTGGCCATATTCAGGCTTCAAAGAAAGCAAGCAATCGGCCGAGCAGAAGGTTTGCGAACTCAAATAGTAGGTAGAATTAGGACGAAAAGGTCGAACGATTTCAAAATTACTGGATCAGAACAGAATTTGAACCGTCTATCCTGAAATTATCCGATCCTCGGCTATATCCAACATGACGACCAGTGATTGGATGTCTGCACTTTACTGCAGTGGCGTAGCCAGAATTGCGGAATAGGGGGCACTTCAACGTTTTCGGCCTCTAAAAGTCTTGACGAGCAGCAAAAAAGGTAGTCGCCTCAAATGCGTTATAAGTCTATACTCTCTGGCGTGTTTTCCTCTATCTATAATTCTATATACTACCCCTACCCCCAACTTCTCAGCGGTTTTGGACGAATCTCACGACCGGTCCCGATCCGAATAGTAGGGGGCCGGAGGGCCTCCGTTACCCCTCCCCACTTTTTGCTACGTCAATTCTTTACTGCTTAGAGATCTGGACCTGGATAAGTGCCGAGTTTCACATTGAACCTTACCTGCTATTTACTGTTATTAATTTTATTTTAAAAATTACGTATACGTGTTTTTTTCCTAAAAATCGATATAGTAGCAAAAAATGGGCGGCAGGGTTATTTCTAGGATTCTCAAATTGGGGGTGTTGGTATTTTCTGGGGGTCACCTGGAGAAAAAGTCTGACAAGCACAAATGGGTCATCACCGGCTCAATTGAAGGGGGGTTGTTGGGGGTGTCGGTCTGAGATTTGAGGGTGTTAGGGGGGGGCGTAGAATATCTCTGGGGCGGGCATTTTGTTTGACTCACGCCTGGCTCTTGTCCACTCGCACGAGTTCTTTGCCGAGATCCGTCGTCGATCTTGTCCCGCCCGATTCGGCCGATATGGCCTGACGCTTTACCCTGTCGTTGAGACGGGCCGGGATCGTTGGGACCGCAGGCGCCTGCATCTTCGTTCCGTCGACGACGACAGCACCCGACGACGACGACGACGACGACGAAGCACGCTCCGCCCTGGTCGTGCCAGCCACTCCGGAGGGACCCTTCGAATCGAGTATCGATCGGTACTTGTCGAGCTCCTGGTACAGCCTCTCGATGAGAGCGTCCTTCGAATCCAGCTCGGCCTCGAGTTCGTCGAGCAGTTCGTCGCGTTGTCGCAGCTCTTCCAGCTTCAGCTGAAGCGCCGCCTGAAGCTCACGCAGAGTGGCCATTCTAGTCTCCACCGTATAGAATGATTACCAACTTTACGATGATCGCTAATCTAAAGCGGCGCTACGCATAGAGACTGTTTAATCCGAAGCTCCAGTTCGCAAGTAAACGAGACGCAGCAGAGAGCCTCGATTTCGTCAGCGTCGACGATCACTTCCCGGATACAAGCCTCGTTGTGGAGTCGAGAAATGCATGCCGCCGCCGCCGCCGCCACCGCCGCCGCCGCCGCCGCCTTCTCTCCGGCCCGTCAACTGGTAGCACATAAGCTAGTAGACACTTAACACCGGGCGGCCGTATGAGAAAGTAATTTGCAGCCAATACGCTCCTCGATCTCGGTTCGGTTCGTACAAACACAGATAGATGCTCAACGCAAGCGGTAATATTTATACCACTCCTCGTCCTCGAAGTATCTATACGCGATACTCTTCTGCATCATCTTCGTCACTCTCTGGATTTCTTCCTGCGAATGGCGCCCTCTGCGGCGCGGTGCCCCCCCCCCTCCCACGCGCGCTGCGTACGTGCGCTGTACGGATTTAACGTTTGCTCCATAAGACGCTTTCCATATTTGCCTTCCTTCCCGTGCGTAGTTAGTAACTTCGCCGTGGAAACCGCTTCAAATTTAAGGCAAGTTGCTATACGCTGCAAGACGGTCGTACTACACAGTACCATACACGCACGCACACCCACCCAGACCGCAAATTCTCTCTCTCCGTCTCTCTCTCCGTCTCTCTCTCTCCGTCTCTCTCTCTCTCTCCGTCTCTCTCTCTCTCTCTCTCTCTGTCTCTCTGTCTCTCTCTCTCTCTCTCTCCCTCTCTCTCTCTCTGAACTGCGGACCTCTAGCGCGACATGGCGTTAGCCTATACGAATATGTGTTATGAGTATTGTTGACAATAGTGACAATAGTAACGCTTGCCGAATGATGTTTTGCCTTCTCTTTGTCTTCTCTGCAGGCTCCGTATCCACTATCCTCCTCCTCCTCCTCCTCCTCCTCCTCCTCCTCCTCCTCCGTCTATAGCAGGAGCAAGCATCGAACGCAGTGCCACTGGGCGTTTGTTACACAACGAACTCTCTCTCTACCTGAACGCCATTTTATCCGCGCAAGAGGGACACGCGCGCGCCTGGAACATTCGATCACTATTTCGTATAAGAAACGGTCTCTTGAGGACGCACATCATTAAATGCGCAGGTGCATATATACCTTCCTAGCAGCCATTGTAATGACGAAATCAAATTCTAGTTTTTATTTTTAAATAACAGGCTTTCTGTCATGAGCATTGACAGTGGCGGTTCCAGAATTTCTTGGTTGGGGGGGGGTTAATGAATTCATAGAAAGTTGGTGGAGGGGGATGAAAATATAAGGAAAAAATCACTAAACTTTGCCTAAAAAGAAGATTGGAAAAGGGGAATGTTATCTCTCATTTGACTACATTTTTAGCGAAAAATAGGCTGACAAGCAAAAAAGGTCATCCCGGTTAGTTTTACTAGACTTTTACCCACAAAAAGTGGGCTTCACAAGCAAAAAAAGTAAGTCCGAAAGTCCGGTGGGGATGCATTCCCACTCATCCCCCACGCGGAACCGCCACCGAGCATTGGCGAAGCCACGTAGTCCCTAGTCACGGGCTGGGATCATTCGTGCGATTTTCGCAAAACCGCTGAGAAAATATAGGGGAGAGCGGGGTAGGATGGTTGGAACAGAATCGACGTCTGGGGTAGGTGAATGTGCCAAGAACTGATGGCGACGTTTTTCTTTGCTTGTAGACCTTTTAGTCGAAAAGTCGATGTGCTCCCCTATTCCGGAACCCTGGTTACGCCACTGGTTATGAGTTCACCCCTATGGTGGTCAGATTAATTTCTTCGTCGCCGAAATATTAGTAATCATTTGAAGAACCACCTGATTAGCCAAGCAAAATGTTACACCGTTACAGGTAGGTTCTAAAATCGTCTAATAGCAGTATCAGGTAGGTTAATCAGGGTAATTTTTAGGATTGTCAATTTGGGGTTGTCGGTATATTTTGGGGGTACCTGCCAAAAAAGCTGACAAGCAAAAAAAGAAGGTCATCCCAGGCTAAAATTTGGTAGGGGTGTTGGGGTGTCGGTCTCAGATAGGGGAGGCGTGTTGAGGGTGCAAAAACATCCCTGAGGTTAATCCATTCTGGTTTGAACTCGTGGGTAAAGTAGCCATCAAAAAGAAAGCAAATTGTTCGGTTTCTTTCTTTCCGATCTCATTCAGTCTTCCTTCCATCTCTTGGTCACACGTGGTGCAATTGAAAAGAGACGTGCTTTCAACAACAGATTGTTGATCCACGACCGCCTATGTAAGCAGGGCGCGCCGATCAGAGGCGTAGCGACGGGGAGGGGGGGTATATCGGTAAACAATCTGTCTATCTTAAAGTTTTTGTGTGATTTACATGTGGTTATATGTGGTTTATATGGTTTCTGTGTTTTATAGTTAAGATTTATACCCACCCAAAATATTTATACCCTCCCAAATCAAATTCCTGGCTACGCCCCTGGCGCCGATTGCAGACAAATCGCTCCCTCCCTCCTTCTGAAGCCCGCGCATCACAGCACCTTCTTCTTCTTCTTCTTCTTCTTCTTCTTCTTCTTCTTCTTCTTCCCCCTTCTTCCAGGATCTAAGATCTCATTTTAAAGTTGAGTCAGACGATGTCTCTTCATTGAACTAATTCACCGACACAAGTCAATATTCACTCAGTTACAACAGACCACAGCTGCTGCGACAGTTATGAACACGCGGGCATAGACGCACATAATGGCTCTCGGCTCAGTTTTAATCTTAACGCTCTCTCCCTCTCACTATCTCCCTCTCACTGTCTGTGTTTTTGATTCCTTCTCTAACTGCCTGTCTCACATACACTCGTTTTGTCTGTCTGTCTGTCTGTCTGTCTGTCTCTTTCTCGTCTCACATTTTCTGTTTACCAAAACTCGCCTTCCATTGTGTACCCAGGACACAGTCATGCAGTCAATGTCGGGTTTGATTTAGTTAACGAGTATCTTACGGCCTAAACTTATGCCAATAGCCGCAAAATGACGGGGGTGGGGGTGGGGGTGTAAAGCGAAAGCCATTTAGAAGCGCTATCAAATGAACCTACATATTTTTTTAAAAATAAAAAGCATTGAAGTCTTTTGGACAGCGTTCATTCATCGAATACGAAGAAACTCTGGAGTGGCATTTGTATTTTTGCTGGAAACGCTATCTGCCCTCAGAAATAGTAGCGCCCATGCAAGAGGATGCCAGAACCCAAAATAATATTAAAACCACCCCCACGGAGATACGAGAGCACATAGGAATGTTATATTATAACTCAAAGGGATATTACCATGCAAAAATATATAAAACCCAATCATGGGACGTTAGAACACAAGGAGACATCAGAACACAGTGTTTTTATCGAAACTCCAGGTCTTGGGGGGAGTTGACTTGGCTGAAAGGTGAGATACAGTTCAATGAAAAAATTTGTGTCATTGCTGGGATTTTGGGAAGGGATTTTGTGGGTTTGCGTGTGTGTGTGTGGGGGGGGGATTTCTCCCCTAACAGGCCTGGATAAAACGCTGCATCAGAACATAAGGGATATAAGAACCGAAGGGTTATTACAGCATAGATGCTAATGAAATTTTAAAACCCAATGGTATGTTACAACCCAAGGGGCTATTGGAATCAAGAGAGAACTTTAGAACCCAATTCGGCATTGGATATACAGACGAGCGTGCTCTTTTGCATTCCTCTGTAAGGGAAAATCGCCAAACGACGAGAGATCAAAACTGTTTGAACCATTTCGAACTTGTCAGCAACAAAACGCAGAGTCTCTATTTCCCTAAAACACACACACACACACGCACGCACACACGCACACACACACGGCATTCTTCCTGTTATTGCTGGGATCTATCGGAGCGACTGTAAAAGCAATGGCATGCAGTTATCAAAAATCGAGACCTGCCGCGAAGGTAGTAATATGACGTCAATGACCCTTCCAAATGGCGCACTTCCGGCGCCTAATATAATCTTGGTTGCGTCTTTGAGTATTCTGATCCGCTGTCATTATTCTGTTCGCTGCCTCGTTCTGTTAATATGAAATTGTAGAAGGATTTGCGGCTTTAGTCAAGAAAAGGTCAAGTGCAGACCCGCTAACGGGGGCGGCCAAGGAGGCTTCGGGGGCCCTGGTGCAGGATCCTGGCTGCCTCCTTTATCTTGGGTTTTTTGGTTTTTAAGGGAACAATTTATTGACCGCCATTGGTTCAGGAATTACAATAGTAGAAGGAAGACGATTGACAGAAGATAGAACTTCTTGGAAGCATTTTGTGTCTAGCTATTGCCGCTGATGAGCTGGCAGAAAGCAAAGATGATGCTGATGATGATGATGATTGATGATGATGATGATGATGATGGTGATGATGATTGGTTCACCAGGAGTTCTTCTTTAATCATTATGTAATTCAGCCACAAGATAACTGTAGGTTTTGAAAGGACAATTGAATGGACGTGTGAATGGACGAAAATCTAAAAAACCTGCTTATCTGTAGTTTGGTTGGTAAACGATTGATCACTTTGGTAGATTCAGTGATGTTCAACTCCCCGAAGACTTTAGGAGTTACCTTCAAACTGTACTGCTATTTAACAATCTTACTTACGCACGTAGAGAAGACTTGGGCAACTTAAAGCGATTAAGAACCTGAGCTGTGGGAGGATTTACATTTAGCGTCTAATTCGCTTCTGTTTATATAACACTGGGCATTGTGGGCAACAACCAAACGTCATCCTAGTTCAACGCCCGGAAATTATTACTCTCTACCGATTGCACGTGGGGCGGGAAGATGGCAGAGATGAAACACGCTGGAGAGCTAGTAATTTGATTTGGGGATATAATGTAATTGGGGGGGGGGGGTGGTATAAATCTTTAAAAACGCTGAAAATCTTTAAAAACACATTAAACACTTTAAGGTGGCCTGGTTTTGGGGTGTGTATATATACCGTTAAACCCCATCCTCCGTCGCTACGCCCCTACTGGAGAGGCGGGATTGAGTCCCACTAGGGCCCCAAGATCGACAAGGCCTCGCACGTTAGAGGACGGCGGTAAAAATGACGAGCAGCTCTAAGCTGCGAAGTAAAACATGTGTCTCGGGGAAAGTAATGGCAACCTACCACAGATGAATGGCCTATACCACATACGTCGCTGATTGCCCAGACAAGAGATAGGCGCCGAAACCCAACGCTCGGACTCGAGTACGGGACCTATCTTTTGCCTTTAACCTATCGCATGTGGAAGAAAAGGCTACACTCGAATTTGTTGAACTCTCGATAAACCTACAGAAATTCCATCTGGCGTGCTTGTTGACCATAGTTAATCCCATCAATGCACAGATGTGCGGCTAGAATATGATTTGAACTTTAAAAATGAGTTTATTCGTCAATATTTAGGTCAGCTATTGCCAGAACCGAGCAATTGTTACAGCTTGTTTTTGGATTAGCGCGAGTTTAGTAACTAACTCAACATCGGTGGCCGCTACTGTGTGAACATTTGCTCGCATTTGCTATTTTGGGAAAGCAGAGTAAAGTTGCTTCTTAATGCTGCAGCGCGTAAAAGGAAAATCAAACAATTTCCCGGCTTCTACGCCGATCAACGTTCTCTGCACAAGGGTAATCCGGGAGAGCCAGGCAAACTTCAATCTTTCGTCAAGCCTCGAAGCGGTACAAGTTACTGGCCGAACGTGTCGTTCTAGAAGCCGTGTAATATGACCCGTGAACGTCGGCTACTGCGTGCAATTTGTCAGCCGATAAAAGAAACGACGAAACTTTAAAAGGAAAGCGATTTATGCAAATAAAAAGCATTCACGGCAAACACACACAGAGACCATTGCAACGCCGTTTTAGAGTCTTCTTCTGTAATCATGGGCGAATCCGGTGGAGGGACAAACGCTGCAGACAATCCAAAAACAATTGGTTCCACTAATTTTTATCCTGACGAAAAGCTGAACAGTTTTAAAGGCGCGAATAAATAAGCGTATATTGTCTTTGCTTCCATTTTAAACGCTTTAACAATATGCATTAATTCAAATGGAAAGGGCAAGACGAGGCATAAAGGGGAAAGAAACACAAAGTACCCCCCAAGCGAATTCCTAGATACGCCCTGCCTATGTGGTATTTAGCAGATTCATATTGTGATATAATAATAATAATAATAATAATAATAATAATAATAGTAGTAGTAGTAGTAGTAGTAGTAGTAGTAGTAGTAGTAGTAGTAGTAGTAGTACTGTAGTAGGAGAAGGAGGAGAAGGAGGAGGTGCAAAATTCTAATAAAATATGTAACAATAAAAGTAATAATAATAGTAATAATAAAATAATAATAATAATATTAAGAAGAAGAAGAAGAAGAAGAAGAAGAAGAAGAAGAAGAAGAAGAAGAAGAAGAATAACAACAGCAACGACAATAACAACAACAATAAACCTGCCTCTTCAGAAAGACGTCACAAATTACAGTAGAACCCCTTCTCCGACCGACAAGATGCAAGAAAGTTACCAGGAAATTGAAGTCGGTCTACTTAAAACAAAAACTGCCAAATAATTATCAACGCTGTTCAAGAGATTCCGGTCATTATCTAAACAACGCATCAGATACAGCTGTCACGTGATCACAGATGCCGTCGTCGGCAGACGCTGAGCCTCCTCCTGGAACGTTTCACGAGGGGGCGCTGTGTTATGATGATACCTCATCCCATAGCGAAGTTATTTATACATTATTTAGGTGGCTGTCCGTTAATTATGTCAACAAATTAGAGGGAGGGTGTCTGAAAAAGTTTGACACTTGTTGACAAAGGGAGGAGGTCAAGAAAAAAATTGACGTCAACGATTTCATTTTTACAGTAAATTTAATAAATAAAAAAAATTTCCATAATTCTATTTTAGCCTAAAGCCAGCATTAGGGGGTCACTGAAAGTTTGACAGTTGTTGACAAAGGGGAATAAAAATTGCCTAACACTTTTTGACATAATTAATGGGCGGCCCCTTGCAGTGGGGGAGGGGGTTTCCAAATTTTTGACATAATTTTAGGGGGTCAGCGAAAGTTTGACAGTTGTTGACAAGGAGGATAAAAATTGCCAAAATTTGTTGACGTAATTTATGGACAGCCCCTTATTTATTCTTGAAATCATTGATAGAGGAATGATCGTCGGGAACTTAATCTTTAGGCATGACAAGATTTTGGACTTTCTCTCGCTAGTCAGAAATTTGCATTGCCAAACAGATAGATATATATGTCTGTCACTATTGACTCAAAAGAAAGTTCTTTAATCTTGTGGAATCTCTGCAAATTGGTGTCTAGGTCAGTGACATCAAAGGGTCCTCAACTGACTTGCGTATGGTTACACATGATCGCCACACAAGGTCGTGACTTCCTTCGATAGTGACGTCATTTATGAACGCAGTTCGAAAGTTTCTGTACGATCAATGGAAGGCAGTGAAACAGAGAAAACTTGTTTACCAAAAACCAACATAGATTTCTAGGCGTCATTTATCTCCCGTGTCTCGGTGGTAAGGAATACCTAAGGGGTCGTCCATAAAGTCCGTCACGCTATTTTAAAAGTTGTTGCTCCTTCCCTGTCGCAATCTGTCACAAATCTCGAACCCACTCTCTTAAAGTACATCACAAATCTCGGACTTCTGAGGCGTCGTCCATAAATTACGTCACGCAGCTTTTCTATGTAATAAATTCCCGTTCAATTTTCAGCCGCGAAGCAGAGAAGTCTGGCAACAAATTTCAACTTCCGGCATTGTTGACGAATGTAATAATATTGAGATCTAAAATTCCATGTACCTAGCATAATATAGGTCTACTTACTATACACTAGTGACATCTTGTGTTAGAATGCATCCATCCAGGGATATTTTTACACCCCCTAGCACCGCCCCAACACCCCCAATCTGAGACCGACACCCCAATCCAGGGATATTTTGACACCCCAACACCCCCAACAACCCCCAAATTTGAGACCCGACACCCCCTAACACCCCTCTCCAATCCGAGGCAGGGATTACCTTTTTGTTTTATGCTTGTCAGGCTCTTTTTTGAAAACTTGAAAAGTTTTTTTTGTTTTTTGCTTATCAGACTTTTTTGGTTTTTTTGGGAGACTTGAAACGTTTTTTTTGCTCGTCAGACTTTTTCGACAAAGATCACCCAAATTAATTCCGACACCCCAAATTTTCCCGACCTCCCCCAAATTCACAATCCTAGAAATAACCCTGCATCCACCCGAAGAGAAAGTAAAATATCGCCCTATATTTCAGATTTTATATTTAAGGAAAGGTGACGTCACAGTGATCTTTAACCCCCCCCCCCCCCACTGGTCACAAGTTGTCATAGTTTCTTAGACCCATCCCCTCGAGCGTGACGTACTTTATAGATGACCCTTAAGGATAAATAGTTTAAAATATAAATGAGTTATACAGACAGCAGAAGGAACATATTCGGATAGGGGTGGTGAAACCTCAAAATGACATTCATTCAGAGGTCTCTATGCATTAACCCTGTCGACCAAATCTTAAGGCTGCATTGGGTTTCGTTTCTGTTCATTCGCTAGATGGCGAAATAGTCATTTCGAGGCGCCGAATATCGTGTACGCTCTCCCAACTGGCGATTAGACAAAAACGTGTATTGATAAGTGTTTTGCAAATTTTAGGTCGCAATCTTTAGGGAGGACAGCTAATGCAAATCCATTATAAGACTCGTCTGATTCCATCCACACGGCACAGTGTTGATATTAATAATATTATCTGGTGACTTTCTGGTCAACTTAGCAAGCGCAGATTGGAAGATAGGCTATTAAGTACAACTGGCAGATGCAAAAATACAGAAGACAAGCAGAACATTTGAAATCTAATCAAGAAATAGGTTCATGGTGTGAAAGAACAATAATGGTTCTAGAGGTAACTTTATTACAGTATATTTATGTCTTGGGGTCCATCCATAAAGTACCTCACGCTCGCTTAGGGCTGGGTCGAAGAAAATGTGACAATTTGTGACAGAGGAGGAGGGGTTAAGGATCACCGTGACGTAACACTTTCAGTATATAAATAAAATCTTAAATATACCTGATTGGAGACAGTAAAAGCTTTGGAGAGGGAACTTTTTCATTTTTTGCTCATTAACACTTTTTTTGTCCGAGATAGGCATACATAACATTTTAGGTCTCAATTATATTCGTTATTCGTCATCATTGCCGGAAGTTGGATATCTGCTTGGCAGCTGAAAATTGAACGAGAAACTCGAATATATTATATAGCAAGATGTTTGACTTAATTTATGGACGACGCTTCGAGAGGGTTCGAAGATTTGTGACAGTTTGTGACAGGGGAGAGGAGGGGTCAAAAACTGCCCAAAATTATCAAATAGCAAGACGTACTTTATGAACGGTACCTTGATTAGCATTAGCCTATTGAGAATTCGCAGACTCCACTGATATCCAACCTCGCAACGTAGCACACCCCATCACGGTCAGCACAATGCCGCAATTATTAATGATGACAAATAAGTTAAATGTTAATAATAACAATAATAATAATAATAATAATAATAATAATAATAATAATAATAATAATAATAATAATAATAATAATAATAATAATAATAATAACGATAATAATAATAAATGAGGTATTACTTGAAACAACAGAATAGGCTCAGGGGCGTAGCCAGGAATTTGATTTGGGAGGGTATAAATGTTTTTTGGGAGGGGGTATATTCCTTAACTTTAAACCATATAAACTACATATAACCACCTATAACCACATATAAGTCACATAAAAAACTTTAAGGTAGACTGATTTTGGGGGTGTATATACCGATATACCCCCCGTCGCTACGCCTCTGAATAGGCTAAAGGCCGGTAAATTTTTTCTATCCTCGCGTAGTTGCAATTTCGAACAACGTTCTGATTTTTTAACACTGTGTCTCTATACCAATGCTTTCTTGATTGAGGTCTTGAAACCTGTAGAGTGTAGAATGTAGACCACTGTAGACGCGATCACGATACCAAGAAAATGTACTATTTCGTATGCAAGACAGTCGTTCGCACAGCCCGCATAATACAGCCGTATATATATATATATATATATATATATATATATATATATATATATATATATATATATATATATATATATAACGACGCTTTGGAGCATGGTGGCCAATTATTTATGGAGCAAATTATGGAGCTTTGGATATATATATACTGTATATATATATATATATATATATATATATATATATATAAGCCTTTATATTTATATAACATATTCTACAATGCCACTGATGAAGACGTTTTGGATGCATCCAATGGGTAATTTGATCGTCGCTAGATGTCCTGCTTAGCATAAATTTCGGCCATTCTGTCTCCTGTCTGTTACGGGTGCTTTCTCTCTCTCTCTCTCTCTCTCTCTCTCTCTGTATCCAATGCAATTTGTATTCGGACTCGTCGCCGATTGCTTATCTGGCTTCGGGCTGAGTCTCAACTGCACTCCGTCTACAGTCAGCAGTTCTCGTACAAAACCGACCGAGAGGCTGACCAGGAGGCAGTTTATGTGACCCATAATTCCACGAAATGATCAAGAACTGTTGAACCAGTTAGACGACCAGCTACGCAGCAGAACAGACTCGTCAGCCAAAATAATCAAAAACAATAGCTTATTGCTTTCAGAACTATCTAAAATCTGTAGAAAAGTTCCATTTGTTTGTCTGAAGTAGTCTAGTATATACTAGAATAACATCTCTTGTACTTCCTGGCGCCGATGAAAGTATAGCGTGGTGAAGTTTAATTGCTAACTCCTAGACCCGTAATGCAACATTAGAGAAGGCAAAAGCTATAGATAGAGTCAGTCAATTACTTAAATCAACAAATTCAACCTTTTGTAATAATTAAATTTAATTAATTAGACCTACGCTTTTATAGCACGCTTCAGCAGGGGCGTAAAAATCTGGGGTACAAATCTGGGAAGTATATAAATTTGGCTATAAATATATTTTATATATTTTATATATAAAAGTGGGGGTACTGTATGTTGTTTTATATATTAATTTAATATTTGTATTTATTAATTAATTTCTTTATTATTTTATATATAAAAGCGGAGGTATGTTGTTTTATATATTATATATGTTATATATGTGTATATATGTGTTATATACTGTATACTGTATTATCTATAAGCTGATTTGGGGGCGGGGGTATATATACCGATATACCCCCCTCGTCGCTACACCGATGGACTTCAGTTTCAAATGAATTAGAGTCTAGAAAGAACATCATGTTTAACCATTTAACATTTATACATCGGTTAATCGGAATTTTTAAACCGTGGCCCGCGCGAAAAAATTGCTCCATAATTTGGTCCTCCACGAGAAAAGTCTTCGGACAACTGAACTACAGATGGAAGTATACTAGAGGTATATTTGGAAGACAGGTTCAACAAGTGGCTGATGCAAAGCACCGAAGACGGAAGTATATTCGGGAGCCGCGATTCTCTACATCTATAGTTACTAACGTAAAGTGCACTTTGAAAAACGACCGACAGACATGGGCACCACAGAAAATTTTCCCTGCAGGAGAGGTAAAACACATTTTAACACAATCGTCACGGTTAATATCTTAGCAAGGCTTTCAAATTTCACTGTGAACTATTGGTATCTGCATTTTCCAGAGGGCGGGGCGGGGCGAAGCGGGGCAAGTGCCCCCTCTTGCCCTAATGTGCGTGCGGGCGCCCGTGGTGCCGATAGGGAGAGTTGGTTGCCGACCTTTGTTCCTTGAAGTGTCGCTTGACGACCGGATCGTTGATCTCACGGAGAGACCGGACGCTCTGAGGCTCGGCCGATATTCCGCAGGCGCGGTGCTTCCTCGGCGGCGCCGTCCTCGCATCGGGACTTCCCGGGACCGGAACGACGCTCTTGAACTTGTCGAGCTGGCTCCGAAGCGATTCGATCTCCTCGTTCTTGGCGCTCAGCTCCCGGCGCTGCTGCTCGATCAGCTCCTCCTGCGACTTGACCAGCTGGCGAAGACTGGCGATGTCTGACATTCTGGAGAGAGAGAGAGAGAGAGAGAGAGAGAGAGAGATCTAAGACCCTGGAAACGGATGGTACCTTATATCAGAACATTCTATTCCGTTTCTGACATCTTGCCCTGAAAATGAAATTCAGCAGACGCCATTTCAGTTAACTAGCTATTAGACTTGATAAACTTTGTAATAAGCAGAAAAATGCCAATGACTAATCTCAGAATCTAAAACTGTACTTTCTTTGAAGGCAGATTTTTAAGCAGATAAATAATTCTTTTCTCCTGCCTTTCCTTTTGGCATCTGAGCATCTCACCATCAACGTTAATTATTCCTTGCTGTGTGTATACCCAATAGATTGTGTTTTTGTCCTGTAATTATCGTTTGGATTTTACAATATTCAATTTTTCTACGTTATCTCATGCATACTAATAAACGGATTTGATTTAAATTGATTGAAATATTTATCCCTGCGCGCATGTTGTGCTTCAGTACGTGTCGATTAGTCGCTGTAAATATAAACGACAGTAAGTCTCTCTCTCTCTCTCTCTCTCTCTCTCTCTATATATATATATATATATATATATATATATATATATATATATATATATATATATATATATATATATATATATATATATATATGGCAATAACGCTTGTTAGCCACCTAGTTCGTTATTGTCTTCCATAAATAATTATCTTTGATTAAGATCTTCGGGATGTTTAATGTAGAAACTGCTATTTACCTAAACGCTTATCTAGGTACAGTGGACATTCAGTTGAGTAGATCAAACACTTGACATTTGCAAGGTTTATTGAAATCATGCTTCGGCGCTGTTAGACCTATACGACGTATTCCTTATAAGACGCCAACGATGATGTAAAGCTCCAGCTCCAGTAGAATTAGGCCTACATTCCGAAATTTACACTCGGAAACAGTCCACTAATAAACACAACAGCTCTAGTTCGTAAGCTAAGAAGATCCTAATTACTGTACAAGTATATACAGTAGAAATTCGTTATCGCGTACATAGCGGGTCTGTAAAATTTAGAACGTTATATCAGACGTACGTTATATCCAATACCATTCCCGTTACGGTAGCGCATCAAATGGGACAGTAGTATACATTGTGGTACGTTATAACCGAGCCCGTTGTATCGAAGTTCTACTGTAGATAAATTGTTTGAACAACCTGCGATGGACAGAGCTCATTAGAGAAGCAAACCAATGTATATAAAATGTCATAGATTGTGACTGGTGCAATGGTTGCAGATATTTTCCTGCAACGTTGCACTGAATTAGAGCTCGTCTTTCAATATCGCATTTCTGTCAACGAATTGTTAAGAAGCAGACAAATACAGTAATAAGCAGATCTGGAGATTTGATATTTGATCCCGAATAATGAAGCTTCGGGTTGGGTTTTTAAATTTGATAATTGGAAATGAATTTTTAGTTCATATCAGTTTTACTTAGAAAAGCCAAAGTATTTCTTTCGTAGGCCTACAGTTAGGCAAAAAGATTATTATTATTATTATTATTATTATTATTATTATTATTATTATTATTATTATTATTATTATTATTATTATTATTATTATTATTATTATTATTATTATTATTATTATTATTATTATTATTATTATTATGGGAAATTTCACGGTCTTGCTAATTACCTTTCCTTCTAAAAGTTACGTTTGATCGCAAACTTCTCCACAATATACAGTAGAAACGAATGTCCAGAGTATTATAATACGATTACGCGTTCTTGTAAGTCAAATATTTAGACTTTTCGTGTAAAAGGAAAAATATCACACACACACGTGCTGTGTGAGGTTTGTCTGTGTGAGCAGTTGTGTGAATTGGATAGAGTTAGAGGAACGTCATTCGTATAATAGTATATCGACGTGTGTGTTAAAATCGCCTGTAATATTAAGAATTCGCGTGCAGTTGCTGCTGCAGAGCCAGAAAGGAGGTAGATTAATCAAGGAATTTCACGTATGAGACTGAGTATTTTGATGATAATGGAGTATACAGTAAATGTTGAAAATAGTTTTGCGAGAGGCAGTTTGAGAGTGACTGATGAGCATTCAAATTACGAGAAATTCATTGTCGAGGAGTTGGTTATTTTGTTTGTGGTTGCGATTGAGGAAAGCAATATGCTCCAACCCAGATTAGAAGAGCAATTGGTACATGTTTTTAAACGAGGAAAGCTTAGGAGGAAGAAACGAGGTTGAGTTGCCTGTATCAGTTGAGAAGTACAGTGTACAGGTGTAGCTGCAGGTGGAGTTGTCCAGGTTTTAGTCAGTGCAACTATGCCAATGGTTGAGTAGTGAAGCGTGTGCATTGGAAAGAGTGAGTCCAAGTTTGTGTTTGTAAGTTCGTGTAGTGAATGTGTGTGGCGAGGATTAGTGAGGGGTCAGATATCGAGAGTGCAGAGTGCAGAGAGTGAAGTTATGTGTAGTTGGGATGGGTAAGTAAGTAAGTAAGACAAAATTTCTATAGCGCGCTCGAAAGCTTGACGCAGTGCACCAGCTTATTCACGAGTGCTCAATCTGAATTAATCTATATAGTCCATCTTCTTCACCGCTTCTATTGCGCCTGGTAATGACATCTGATGATCACGTGTCCGGAAATGCACGACCGATGAGAAGATGATCATTTTATCAACCAGAGAAGCAACATAACATTTGACCCCGAACCTCTCAAAGAACAACGCAACGGCGACAATAATTCAATCGACGATCGAAGTTGCTGCCTTCGATTACTCAACTACTCGAAGACAGAGGAATGAAAACGAAAGTCACATTTCTTCGCAAAGCAAAACCGTTAAAAGAGTTAAAGAGTAAATGCGCTGAGCATAAGAGCAACTGGCTACTGTATACTGATGTAGGCTTATTCGATGTCTAAAGTAAGAATATTGGAGGCCATGAACAATGATAACAATTCTGTGCGTCAGCAAACTCTGATAATGACATCTTCGTCGTCCTTCTAGGAATTGCGCAATACATTTTACTTCATTTGATGGCGACAGGCAAAATAATTCACATACGATCAACTGTAAACGAACATTTTCTTCCCCGGTGTACCCGTAAAGAATTCAATGCGAAAAGCAATTTTTTCTCCTTCCCTCCTTCCCACCTCCTCTGATTCCCTCACCCCCAACTCTGACCTCAACGGAATAACGTATTTGACCGTTTCAGACGTTTCTATTTGTTGACACGAATGAGTCGAATGAAGTTGTGAAGAATAGAGAAGACGGGAAAACAAAAACATATCCACGGTATCACCAGGAGTCTACGCACACTTGATGGAACTGATAAAGAGTTATTAGGAGTGTCGCGCATATAGCGTGTGAATAGTATCGGTATCGGTATATAGTCATTTCCGAATATTATCGGATTTTGAACGGTTTTTGTGCGGCAGTTTTTCGTATACATCTCTAGAGAGTGATGTGAAGGAACTGTTTCCGGATAGTTCAAGTGACTTGGTTGATCCAGGTTGTTCCAGGTAGTTGGTCATAATGAATCTACTTGCCTGTATACAAGTGTGACCCTGATGGCGCTCAATCATCCGAGACCTCCCGATCGTACGACACGGCGTACAATTTTCGCTTACAACCAGGGTGCGATTTGTGACCTGGAGCAATGGGGGGAAATGTCGAGCTTGGGGGATGTAGCTGTTGGAGAAGTGTAGCAGTTGGGGATGTAGTGGTGGAGGATGTAGCAGTGGGGGAAGCAGTTGGGCAGTGGGAGAGAAAATCTCCCTTCCCCCTACAAATCGCGCCCTGCTTACAACCTCTGGATACCGAAATGGATGAGAAAATGCATGCCAACCGCGACGCGACGCAGAGAATACGTATACGTCAACGACGGCATCAGTACAGATCAGCCAATTCTGCACATCGCTTCTCTGGTAAGACCTCTAATACTATCAAGATAGGCTGGCTCAACGTCCAATCTTCGACTAACAAAATGATCGCATTACGAGAGCTATTGGACGAACGGGGGTTTGACATTTTCGCATTATCTGAGACATGGCATCATAATTCCGAAGATGTTAGTCTGCGATCTTGTTTCAATGAGAACTATGCTATCATTGACAAAGCACGAACGGAACGGAGGGGGAGGAGGAGGAGTTGCTCTTTACCTACGAACACAGTTTTCAACAACTGAAATTGATCTGTCCCATATAACGACCTTTGAGCCTATATGCGCACAAATCAACTTAGCATGATTAAAAGTGGCTTAGTAGGTATTACTGCCTGTGTGAAAGCCACTAGGGGCACTAACGGGGCTTGAACCCGCTCCGTAAGCCTGACGTTCCAGCACGTAGCCCACTCTGCCATCTTCCGCACGGGACAAGCTAAATTCATCATCTTCTTAGTCTAAAGAGCTGGATCGGTCACTTCTACACAGGCTTTCTACGATGAGTTGATATCTGTTCTAGAGGAATTAGCGCTAATACCGATACCCAGGGCCGGTGTCGTATAAAATTATTTCCCCCATAAAGTTATTTCCTGGTCAAGTTTTGATTGGTCGGCAGATAACCTGTCAATCAAGATTAGAACCGCCCTCCCATAGCAACGACAACTATAATTTTATTTCCTCCTTGGGAATTCTTTGCAGGCAACCAATGGCAATGCTTGAAGCAATTATATGGGTGGAGCCATGAGGCATAACACATACGCAAATCTCATGCATATACACAAGTTCATAAATATTCATTACCTATAACCACGGCGATTGGCTGCCAATTACAGTCAATCACAGTCGTCCTATCGATCATTTGTTTTTCGAATGCGGTCAATCGCGATTTTGACAAAGTAGTTTCAAGTTTCCATTTGACAAAGTAGCTTCAAGTTTACATCTAATGAGATAGAAATTGCAATAATCACTTGGTGTTAAATGTTGTATTACGCTCACTGTTATATTGTTCTGCAGTGGTTTTTTGTTACTCATCCTCGTACTGTACATTCATTGGTTTGTCAATAAACTTCTACGGTGCCACAATCATATCAGTGGTTTACACACAGGTTTGCTTAGCCTCAGAAACCATTTAAAATCACATTATTATTATCATAATGCCCAGGGCTTCAGCCGATGGCGCACAAAACCCAAATTGAACTAGAGCCAGGTCAATTATTAACGGTATCTGTAAAAAGTAGAAAATTTGCATTATCCATTGAGAAAAAATATACTTTATGGGCACCTGAACTGCATATATAATTGTTTAGCGATACCAGATCAGTTGGAAAGATTTTAAGGACTAAGCTTTCCTACCTATCTACACATAACTATATAGTGAAGAAATGAAATTATAGTCGGTTATAAATTTATTTCCTAGTCTACGGTCTATCTATACCTGTGCATAGCATTGGTTGGAAATGATATCCTATGGGTAATAAATTTATTTCCTAGGAAATAAAAGCAATGGTTATAAATTTATTTCCTAGTCTACTGTCTATCTATACCTGTTTACAGCATTGGTTGGAAATGATATCCTATGGGTAATAAATTTATTTCTAGGAAATAAAATTATTGGTTATAAATTTATTTCCTAGGAAATAAAATTATAGCCGGTTATAAATTTATTTCTAGTCTACGCTCTATCTATACCTGTTTATAGCATTGGTTGGAAATGATATCCTATGGGTAATAAATTTATTTCCTAGGAAATAAAATTATAGCCGGTTATAAATTTATTTCCTAGTCTACGGTCTATCTATACCTGTTATAGCATTGGTTGGAAATGAAATTCTATGGGTAATAAATTTATTTTCTGGGAAATAAAATTATAGCCGGTTATAAACTTATTTCCTAGGAAATAAAATTATAGCCGGTTATAAATTTATTTCCTAGTCTACGGTCTATCTATACCTGTTTATAGCATTGGTTGGAAATGATATCCTATGGGTAATAAATTTATTTCCTAGGAAATAAAATTATAGCCGGTTATAAATTTATTTCCTAGGAAATAAAATTATAGCCGGTTATAAATTTATTTCCTAGTCTACGGTCTATCTATACCTGTGCATAGCATTGGTTGGAAATGATATTCTATAAGTAATAAATTTATTTCCTAGGAAATAAAATTATAGCCGGTTATAAATTTATTTCCTAGTCTACTGTCTATCTATACCTGAGTATAGCATTGGCTGGAAATGATATCCTATGGGCAATAAATTTATTTTCTAGGAAATAAAATTATAGCCGGTTATAAATTTATTTCCTAGTCTACGGTCTATCTATACCTGTGTATAGCATTGGTTGGAAATGATTTTCTATGGGTAATAAATTTATTTCCTGGGAAATAAAATTATAGCCGGTTATAAATTTATTTCCTAGTCTACGGTCTATCTATACCTGTTTATAGCATTGGTTGGAAATGATATTCTATGGGTAATAAATTTATTTCCTAGGAAATAAACTTATAGCCGGTTATAAATTTATTTCCTATCTATCTATACCTGCATCATGTAGCATTGGTTGGAAAGAAAATCATGTCCTAACCATATACAGTATACATTATACACATATAAGCACGGCCGTTTGAAGGTCTTCGTAGGCCCTGGGCACTCTCATAATCGTAGGCCCTCCTCAACTTGAAACCTCCAAGTTGCCAACTACGCAACCAACTGTGGATTAAACTTTAAAGTTAAACACTTTCGCATTATTTTATGACTTCATGTTTAATAATGATTTTGGAATGCACCCTCCTCAGTTTTCGATGTCAAAATTCAAATCTAGTTCAACTTCCTTCTGTCAACTGATGAAACAGTTTCTAAAGCCAAGGCACTAATTATGGTGTATCCATCAGATCTGGAAGAGGCAATTACTGACGACTTTCTTCTATTTTCACAAATATTTGGCAAGATTAAAAGAGTGGCTGAAACGCTTGGCCTATGGCTCAAATAAAGAATAGGATGGTGATACGTTTTCCAAATGTAAATATTGCTTTCCGAATCTACCTTTCAATTTTTGGAACAAGTTGTAAAGGTGAACGTTCATTTTCCAAACTGAAACTTATAAAAACTTATCTTCGGTCAAGGATAGGATAAACATGACTATCCTCCCTGGCACTACTATCATTCGAAAAAGACGATGCGGGAAATGACATTTGAGGACATCATAAGTGACTTTGCTTGCTTATGAAACGACCCAAAAGGTTTACATACCGTAACACTGCTCAAGTGCTCATATTAATAGATATTATACTGTTTGTGACTGCTAGAGTTAAACGTTATTAAATTTGTATCTGCAAGACTGCAATTTCTGCCATAGCCTATTTTTTACTCCCTTCATGTTCTCCATATACATCTGACTTTCGTAGGCCCCTGAAAAGGTCGTAGGCCCTGGGCACAGTGCCCACTGTGCCCAATAGATAAAACGGCCCTGCATATAAGCTTATAGCCTTCTGTTGTGGTTAGTTTTTGAGTAAGATATAGTAGACTAAGGGCTCGTCTATAAATTACGTCACGCGGTTAGGGGGAGGGGTCCGGCCATTTGTGACGAAGTGTGAGGACGGGGATTCCGTAAATGTGACGTCCCGCAAAATTTTTTTTAGGTGATTACCTTTGACATTTTTTGCTTGTAAGGGATTTTGGAGAGGAAAAATACAATTATGACCTTTTTTTGCTTGTCATGGTTTTTCGAGAGGAAAAAATACAAGGATGGCCATTTTTTGCTTGTCAAGACTTTTCGAAAGACGAAAATTCAGGGGGGAAGGAGGTCGGCCCCTGTGACGTCATATTTTAGGGGTCCGACGTTTTATGACGTCGCGTTACGTAGGGGAGTGCCAAAAATCGCGTGACGTAATTTATGGACGACCCCAAAGATCAATTTAGGTTTAGTCGGAGTTTATGGTAGTTGCTAGTATTGTTCATTAGGATCTGGAATTATGTAGCACCAGCATTACTTGAATATTGTGTTTAAAGTACTTTTGTGGTTTTCATCCCTTTGCCTCCTCTTCTTCACTTCCTCCCAATCAATGCTTCATATGAAATCGTATAGTTATTATTATAAGATAGCCATTATCAGCATTATTGCTTGATACGTCTAATCGTATCTGCATATAATCAGCGGCTTATCAATCGCAAAAGAATCGCATTTTCGGGTAAACTCACTACGGGTGGTCTTGAGTATGTTTAACAGTTTAAGTCGATATTGATCATCTACAACAGACCGCTTACACTTATTTTCAAATGCGGATGCTACTAAAAATTGAATCATGCATTTCACTTCAAATATGCCAATGATTTGCCATTGTTCTAGCACAGCTGATCTTTATTTAATGATCGTTGTTCTGATAATAATTGTTTCGACAAATGTCATGTTTTTCTCTGGCGCTTCGTCATAAATCGTCTTTTTAATGTCGACTTATACACAGAGGATAAACTGATAGGCCTATTGAGATTTCTAATCCGGAAACGCATTTTATCGTCTGTTGGTAGTATCTTCCTCGTCACTTTAATGAAGGCCATCTCTTGTTGCTAAGGATAGCATTCACTATATATTACTCTACTGAAGCATTTTTTCAACTATGCTTTCTCGTGGAAAATTGAAATCCGTTTTTCAGTTAATACCATCAAGATAACGCCAAAATGCCAAGTGCCAATGAAATAGATAGGTAGGAAATAAATTTATTACCCATAGGATATAATTTCATTTCCAACCAATGCTAGATACCGGTTTACTGTAGTAGATAGATAAGACATAAATTTATAACCGGCTATAATATTATTTCCTAGGAAATAAATTTATTACCTATAGGATATCATTTCATTTCCAACCAATGCTATATACAGGTATAGATAGATAGGAAATAAATTTATTACCGGTTATAATTTTATTTACTAGGAAATAGATTTATTACCCATGGGATATCATTTCATTTCCAACCAATGCTATACACAGGTATAGATAGGTAGGAAATAAATTTATTACCGGTTATAATTTTATTTCCTAGGAAAAAAATTTATTACCCATGGGATATCATTTCATTTCCAACCAATGCTATACACAGGTATAGATAGGTAGGAAATAAATTTATTACCGGTTATAATTTTATTTCCTAAGAAAAAAATTTATTACCCATGCGATATCATTTAATTTCCAACCAATGCTATATACAGGTATAGATAGATAGCAAATAAATTTATTACCGGTTATAATTTTATTTCCTAGGGAAATAATTTATTACCCATGGGATATCATTTCATTTCCAACCAATGCTATACACAGGTATAGATAGGTAGGAAATAAATTTATTACCGGTTATAATTTTATTTCCTAAGAAATAAATTTATTACCCATGGGATATCATTTCATTTCCAACCACAGCTATATACAGGTATAGATAGATAGGAAATAAATTTATTACCGGTTATAATTTTATTTCCTAGGAAATAATTTATTACCCATGGGATATCATTTCATTTCCAACCAATGCTATACACAGGTATAGATAAGTAGGAAATAAATTTATTACCGGTTATAATTTTATTTCCTAGAAAATAAATTTATTACCCATAGGATATCATTTCCAACCAATGCTATACACAGGTATAGATAGGTAGGAAATAAATTTATTACCGGTTATAATTTTATTTCCCCACCAACAGCAGGCTATATAGTTATATGTAGAAAATAAAGTTATTGCCTGCTACTAACCGTATGCATTAAAGTGATTAAAGCTATTTTTAGATATTATGTTGATGGGCGGAAATAAAGTTATATGGAAATAAATTTATACGTATGCCGCATAATTTTATTTCCCTAGCAACCGCAGGCTCCGCCCAGGAAATAATTTTATGGCGGAAGTAAATTTATACGACACCGGCCCTAGCCAAAATGGCGCCCAAGGCAAAGCATACTTTGGAGCCCTCTGCTCCTCCCCACTCGGACCCCCTGTGGCATCACGGTTACTCCTCCAATGATGAATCAGTCAAAAAAGTGCGCTAAAACAGAAGAGTCATAGTGTTATACCGTTATTAATATTCAACTTCTGATTATCAAGGTTCGAAATATGAATTGAATCGAATAACTTGAATGAAAAACAAACAATAATTATTATTTAATCTGTTCCATAAGCGAACGTTTTGATCTTAAATAAAAATAGACGTTGTAATTAAATCTCTTGGCTAAAATGGCAAGGATTGGCGCCTCTTGGATCTTGGCGCCCTAGGCAACTGCCTGCTTTGCCTGTGCCTAAGGCCGGTCCTGCCGATACCATTGCTAGTTGGTGGGGATTTCAATGTACACGTGCAGGACTCAGGTGATCTAGATTCAAAGAGATTATCAGAGATCTTTTAAACTTTCGGTCTTAATCAATGTGTCAGAGCATCCAATCACCAGGCAGGTGCAACTTTAGATCTCGTGTTGCCACATATAACTGGGGACCTAAGATTGAAATTGAAGTTGACCCGTCGGCCATGATGCCATCATCTCTGACCACGCCTGCATAACATCAGTTTTCCATCTAGCCACTAATCAGACACAAACATCTCACACACTAACACGGAGTTGGAGAAAAGTCGATCGTCCAAAGTTCTTTCAGGCGATCAGAAATAGTCAACTAAGTAATGCGTCTCCGGATTGGCCAGTTGAAGACATGGTTAAACTATACAATAGTACATTGCAGGAGCTAGCTGACAATTTTGCGCCAATGCATACTATCCGCAAACAGGCAGCAAACCTGACCATGGCTCGGCGACGATTGTTTAACAGCACGCCGTGTTTCTCGTCGGCTAGAAAGGAGATACAGGCGCACTAAAACTGACTCGGACAAGCAACGATGGGAAACAGCACTGCGGGCCAACTAACCTTCCAGACGTTTTCGCCGACTTTTTCAAGAGAAATTTGAGAAGGTTCGTCAATTAAGCGGTTAATATATCGGCTTGTCATCCCCTGACGACGAAGAAGAAGAATATCATGGTTCAAGTAAACTAAATGATTTTTCAGAGGTATCAGAAGAGGAGGTCAAACGAATTATCCTTCAGTCTCCAACTAAATCCTCGGAGCTGGACCCTGTCTCGACTTTTCTAATAAAAGAAGGGATTGATGTCTTCCTCTGCGCAATCACTAAAATAGTCAATGCATCATTACGACAGGAAGTATTTCCGAATGAGCTCAAAAGCTCGATCATTTCCCCAAGACTGAAGAAACGGGTACTTGGATAGGAATGAACTAGCAAACTACCGCCCAATCTCTAACCTGTCTTTTTTGTCAAAAGTTATTGAGCGTGTCATAGCAACACAACTGAGACGTCATCTGGAAATCAATGGCTCTCTTCCAGTTGAGCAATCGGCTTGTCGACCATACAACTCTACGGAAACAGCACTATAAAACATCCTATCTGATGTTTTTGATGCTGCCGACAAAGGACAAGTGACGGCCCTGGTGCTACTGGATCTCAACGCCGCATTTGACTGCGTCGATCATGGCACTCTTTTAGAAAGACTTGAAGCGAGTTTTGGTATCAGCGGATCCGCCCTTTGTCTGATCAAATCTTACCTAACAGATCGTGTAATGCAGGTTCGATTCGCAGGGGAGCAGTCAAGTCTAAGGCTGGTGAGCAATGGATTGCCGCAGGGATCAATCCTTGGACCGCTCCTGTTCATATTATTCATCAGCCAGATCAAGCGTGTGATTGACCAACATCAACTATCCTTTCACCTGTATGCCGACGATATCCAACTATATTGCAGTTTCAAGACAACTGACCTTCGGAGAGTATTACAAAAACTGGATGCTTGTTTTGTCGATATTAAAAAGTGGTTGAATCAAAATCAGCTTAAACTGAACGACTCTAAGACTGAATTCATCATTCTTGGTCATAGAAAGCAAACTTCCAGAGTCGACATTCATGAAATTAAGCTGGAAGGGGAAGTCATCATAAACCGTAAGCAAGTGGTACGGGACCTCGGTGTGATCCTCGATGAGAACTTAACATGGCTGATCAACATCAGAAAGGTGGTCTCTGGCAGCTTCTTTCAACTGCGCCAGTTACGATCTATCTTGGAATCGCTCACGCCCGAAACCACTAAAACTCTAATCCATGCGTTCGTCTCTTCGCGTCTGGACTACTGTAACAGCCTACTGGCACTCATCACCGAGAATCAACTAAAACGGTTGCAATTAGTAGGCCTACAGAATGCGGCAGCACGCCTGATCACCCGGACGACAAGGCGGCATCATATTACGTCAACACTCAGGGATCTACACTGGCTTCCTGTCAAGGATCGTATTCGGTTCAGGACAATAGCAATATTGGACAAATGTCTCCGGGCGGAGGCACCTGAATATCTAAGAAAAGACTGCCAGCTACTGTACTTCGAGACTATAACCGGAATCGATCGATCACCACCTGCAGGTCAATCACAACACGAACTCTGAGAGTTCCCCGAACGAACACCGAAATCGGAGACCGCTCATTCCGAGCACCGGGTCCAACCCTCTGGAACGTCTTACCGTCATCGCTACGAGATGAAACTGTATCACGTCCGATATTTCTAAATCGTCTTAAAACCTACATTTTTGAACAATCGGCCGAGGCGCATTAGGCTTAATCGCGCCTTTGAATGTTGAAATGAAATGAAATGAAAGAAGAATGGAGAAGAAATGACATTACTTGCAAATATTGCTACAGTTATTCGACTCAGAAACGTTTAATGGACTGTGGACAGAGATAAACCACGCATGAAAGAAGGTAGGGCGAACAGAGAAAGAGGGGAAGAGAGATAGACAGACGGACAGTCAAGACAGACAGACAGTCAAGACAGACAGACAGACAGACAGACAGACAGACAGACATACAGATAGACAGACAGACAGACAGACAGACAGATAGATAGAGAGACAGAGACACAGAGAGACAGACAGACAGACAGACAGACAGACAGACAGAGAATGGACACACGCACACATGTAACCTCATTTTCGCCTGAACATCTAGTATGACACTCGTATATATATATATACGGATATATATACGGATATATATATATATATATATATATATATATATATATATATATATATATAGAGAGAGAGAGAGAGAGAGAGAGAGAGAGAGCGTGTAAGGGTTGTGGTGGACGACTATATATGGTCAAATTAGTGGCTAAGAATAATGTGCATGGATGGGAAGCGATATTCGCATATCACGTGGAGTGTCGTTATCTTTTCCCATCACAACACATTGCGTCGTCATCATCGTCATCGTCGTCGTCGTCGTCGGCCAAACAGCAGCCGAATCATTTGGTCGACCAGCATCGATGTTTTATTCATGAGAACTTCGGTTTTTTCATTTGATTTTGCCACGCATGTCTGACTCCCCGAGGTCACATCGACAAGAACAAAAACCGATAAGACTCCGCTACTACGAGGCGAGAATGGAATGGGAGGAGAGAGAGGAGAGGGAAAGAAAACGGGGTGGGAGAGGAAGGGATGAGAGAAAAGGAGAGCACAGATGTCGTCCTGTTGGCATTGTGTCGTTTGTGTGTCTAGCGACCTGATCGTTTTCTCCGCGTCCTCGATGTGGCTTATTTGCGTGTTTTAGGAATGCTGATCTTTATTCACTTTCTTCGCTGTAAGTTCTGCCTTCCGGTTCTCATCCGTCTAAACAAATGAAGAAACTCCGGCGGCAGCTGATCGAGCGACTCTTCAAAACGCTCGCTCAATCAAACTGATCTACCGTTAATGGGATGCCATGGAATGGGATGACAGCGTAGGCCTATACATGGTAAAGCCTGAGCGACATGTAGCGGTCGACGCATTGAGGGAGGACTGAAAATGGACGGGGAAGATGGAAGAAAATGACATCCATGACTGATTAACTACAGTTGGAAGATGAATGTCTGATCTCACCTTGCTCGTAGTGAACTCCGACGCGAGTCCTTTCATTGTCAAGTCCTGAATTTCAAATCCTCTGGCGCGGTTACAAAGAACAATGCAACTGCGCACAGTGAGCGTCGATTTGCAGTCGTTTTGACCGACTACTACAGTCAAGCTTCGTAATCTCACTTCACTTAAGTATCACTATCACAGCGTCTGTGATCGCCGATGTACAGTAAATGCGTGTTGCATTACACAGGCCTACATAGGAAAAGCGTTTTCCACAATAATGACCCTCCTTTATGATTTTCGGCATTCTGAATACGAAAATGGACACGAATAACCATATCACGTACAGCAATTCCTTGGATATGACGTCAGCTGCGTTTTACTGTAATTTTGCTTTCCATTTATTTAGAATATGAATTCTGGCATCTACAGTACAACTTCGATATAATGGACTCGGCAATAAGTTATAATGTATACTCGGTTATAACGTACCGCAATGTACGGTCCCAATGTGATGCGCTACCGTACTGGATTGTAGTGGATATAACGTACCTAGGATACAGCGTACTAAATTTTACAGACCCGCTGAGTTCGTTATAACGAATTTTTACTGTAGTCCAATACTTTGATGTTCATTGCGATTTTTTTCCTTCTTATGAGAAGAAGATTTGAATTTTAGAAGCTTAGGGACTATAAAGTAAAATGTTTCGAAGGCATTAACAGTGGTTTACTAGTTTCACTGCTCAAAATTACTCCCACCTAATCTTGATTTAAAGAATTAAGTTAGTGGCATCATTAGAACAAATACTTTTGCAGCCATTAAAATCTTTTTCTTCTTCTTCTAGCGAATGCCCACCCTTAAAATTATACTTATCTACTTTATGATGGTTTTGCCAATCACACACACACACACGCGCGCGCACACACACACACACACACACACACACACACACACTAAGAATCCCGTTTTAAAATCATTGTTTAAGCATTGGCTACGATATCCAACCACGGGTTTGTAGCTAGTGAAGCATTTTAAACCCGTGATTCTCGCTTTTCGGTCTAATTTGGGAATTTTCTGCTGTTAATTTTGCACTTCAACAATTAAAATCGACACCATCGTTCATTGCCACAAGATCTAAATTATCTTGGGAGTGAAGTATTCCGTCTACTGCGCAGGATCTGATAAATCCCGCAGCAAATCACGCGTAACAAGATTGGAGAAGACGAGAGAGAGAGAGAGAGAGGAGAGAGGAGAGAGAGAGAGAGAGAGAGAGAGAGAGAGAGGGTGGTCCATGAATTCCTGCAGTCGTGCCTTCAGCAGTTTCCGTGATGCGAAAGTCTTGCTCGATTCACTGCAAATTGTTCTGATTTGGTCGTTTATCTATGTCCATCGAGACCAGGAACGCCTCCTCCCAACAGTCCTCGGTAGATATGCTCCGGCACTAGTGCGCTTCGCTCCCTGCTTTCCATACCTTAAATTTCATCGTACTTCAAGTGCGATCTTGACCTGTCCTAAGAACCGATAGCAATCTTCATTCTGCCCATAATTTTTCTTTCTTACTTTTCCTCCGCATTTGACTGCCAAGAAGTTAATCTCTAATGCATGCATGCAACGATAAAAACGTATCTGACGATTGAACCGCGTTTGTCATAGAGCGCGAGCATGAACGTCTAGAAGAGAACATCTATAGCAAATCTAAGATAGAGCTTTTCATTCTGAATGCTTGTGAAGAAATGCTCCTCTGAAGTATGAACGAAACCGCACTTTCAGGAGACTGCAATCATCTACTCCTTCAAAGAAAAAGTGTTTAAACATTTTTTCTGGACATCTAAATAAATTATCACAGTAGAGTAGAACTTCGCTAAAACGGACTCAGTTATAACGTATACTCGGTTTAACATACCGTACTGTACGGTCCCGTGTGCTGCGTTACCGTATTGGATGGTATTGGATATAACGTACCTCTGGTATAACGTAATACATTTTACAGACCATCTAAGTACGCTATAACGACGTTCTACTGTATCTGGAAAGACATCATTTCTTCATTTATTGATTTCTTTGTTGATGGATCACTTAATCGAATTCATCCAATCATTCGTTCATTCTTTCTTTCCCTCGCTCATTTATTCATTCAGCTCAATGCTTTACTCCTAACCAATAATAATAATAATAATAATAATAATAATAATAATAATAATAATAATTTTAATTATTATTATAACAAGGTTTAAAGTGGTTCAGGAGGATCTGCCCTGTGTGAGAACCACTATATATTAATTGGTGCTTGTCGAGCAAAAGTGATCGGTGCCTTGTCCAACGTTCTTTTCCCAAACCCAGCCTCTCATTTCTCTCTCCTTCCACTATACGCCGTATCTACACCATTGAGTCGCAGTCTGCCCTTAAAACGCAGCTCCACCTCCCCCAGCTCCACCTCCCCAGCTCCACCTCCCCAGCTCCACCCCCATTCACCTAGACGACGTTGGTCGACGGAAGGACCAAGCCCAACGCTGTGCGCTTCTTTCGAGTATCGTTAGCATTTTACTTCACATTGACGCCGCACCAGTCATCGGGGTTGCTGTCGATATAAAATGCAGTCAGAAGCTACAGATGCAAACTCACTGCTTCCTCGTTCTTCCCGACGGAATCGATCGATGCAGGCGAACACAATACTCGGTACCGAATCCAAAGGGAGTAGCCGGTTGTTCGGTATCGCGAGTATCTATAGTGGGTCTAAAAGTCTGATTCTTGGTTTCACTGACTTCTTACTTAATAAAGCCGACGGCTTCTCGATTGATGTCGAAAGATTTGCAAAGTACGCGCCACGACACAATGCATCCACTCTAGGAACGGTATAATAGACATACACGATGCTGTATTAGACCTACTTCATCCACCCCTTTGGTATTTCAGCAATTCTTGGCAACGCGTCAAAGAAAAATCGGATCTGAAGCAGAAGACATGACATGGAAACGCTTCTTGTAGTCATGTGGCTCTTGTAAAGATTTCAGTGATATTTCCAATGTCAAGCCTCGGCTCTCCTGACCTTTTGCGGCCAGATGGAAAACAAACCACTTATCACAACGCATTTCAGAACCTGTAGAATTCCTGACAGTGGCGTAGCCAAGTGGGGTTTTGGGGGTTAAAACATCCCCTTGGCTGCAGACGAAAAATTTTTAATGTGTTTCCATACATTTTTTTACATTTTCGGACGCGGTTTTGAGGGTCAAACCCTCCTCTTGACTGCCGACCCAAAATGATTTGTAAGCGCTATAGAATGTAAAGATGTAAGGTGACGACCTTTTTGTTTGTTGGTTATAATCAAAACCAAACCCCTTCCTCTTCCGGGAATCCTGGTTACGCCATTGATTCCTGTAGCAGCTAATTCCGAAAATTGCCTGCCCAAGAGTCTTGAATATTGCCACTATATTCAGGTCTATCGATTTCTGACAAATTTGTGAATTACCTAAGGTTTTGAAAAACTCTGTCCCTATTACTGACCAACAACGAATACCTCAGACCGCTGTTTTGGTAGCATTAACCATTAGGCTAAGAAGGCTGCAGTCTTGGGCCCCAACTTCTAAGGAGCCCGTGCAGACCATAAATTTTAAACATCCATTGTTAGTCTGTCAACGCTTGGTTGGAATTCTAAAGTCGTCGTGATGGTCTACTCTACTTACTTGCAACACTGCTTACGCAACAACGTCTGCGTAGATTTGCTTACGTGTTCTTTTGCTACACGGGCAATAAACATCAGTAATCGCTGTATGTTGGACCCCTTTGCTGGAAGCAACAGGCCTTTGGGACCTCATCACTTCATCAGAGTTCAGTCAATGGCCCCTAGCAGTGGCGTAGCCAGGATTCCGAAATAGGGGGACATATCAAACTTTTCAGGTGCTCAGATGAAAACAGTCTTGGCAAGCAGAACAAATATCGTCGTGTCAATCGCAGCACTTTTAGCTTCTTTCTCCCTTCGTTCATTCTCAGATGTCGGCTTGACTATTAAAAATGTCCAATTAGAAATTCTTGAAATAATTGATTTTTCTTATCAATCAGTGTTCGCGCGTAAATAAATCAGCAGAAGAACGAAGACCTTTGAAAGTAACTGTAGCTTAATGAAACCCTACTGTATTCTGCTATGCCTGTCCGTGTCCGTCTGCCTGCCTGCCTGCTTATTTGTCTGTCCTGATCTGCCTGCCTTTTTATCTGTCAACATCCATGTGTGACTCTTTGTCTGTTTAGTAACCTGTTTGTCTGCCCATACGTCTGTTCAAATCTAATTCCTGTCAATTTCACGTCTGTTTTTCTGTTAGTCTGTCAACCAGCCAGTCGTCTGTCTGCAAGTCTGTCTGTCTGTCTGTCTGTATGTATGTCTGTCTGCAAACATTGTATTTTTCACAAATCCAACGGAGGAGAAAAATCCGAGCGAAATACATGGAAGCAACAATAGATAATTCGTATACGCAGGGGAAACAACATCAAAATGACTGTAATCGGACTTTGCCACTGAGAGCGAGAGAGATAGTTATCCTAAGGAAAACAGGAATTCAACGGAGTACATAAATTTGACGGAAGAAATCAATGTCGGTATCGAGAGAGAGAGAGAGAGAGAGAGAGAGAGAGAGAGAGAGAGAGAGAGAGAGAGAGAGAGAGAGAGAGAGAGACAGAGACAGAGACAGAGAGAGAGACAGAGAGAGAGAGAGAGAACGCGAATTCTCTTTACCGTTCGCTCGCTTCAAGACTGCAGTGGTCGCTGCCTTTGCAGTTGAGGAGGTCTGGTGTAACTACAACCGGAAGTGCGCCAGCAGTATACCGGTATATAGTCAGTGCGGTAGGCGTCTGCTAAAGAGAGAGTCTACGATATGAAGAAGACGCCACAGAATCGTAAAGATCAGGACGAGTTTCTTAACTAGGCACCAGTGTCGAATTACCGGCTGCGAATTGCAGATTTACGATGACACTGTGCAAGAAATAAAAGAGGATTCCGGCACAGAACTTCTTCGTCATTCACCAAGAGCTAATGTCACAGCGGAGGCAAAACATCAAATAGGGCCTACCTAGTACCTTCCCTGTATTATGATCAGCTGGAGAGATTGCCCAAATCACTAAGTGGTCCACACATTCTGCTTACATCGACCATCTTGTAGACGTAAAATCTTACATTCAGTTTATATAGCGTCTCGATTTAATGAACTAGTCATCGGCCTAAATCATATCAATGTCCACTCTCGGCACTCTGCGACTGTGGAAACGTTTGCGTCCAGAAGTCGAACTCAAGTTGACGGAGGCTAGGCTGGTGTTCTATCGCCTGAGCCATCTTGTCAATTGAAAAGACGACAAAATGACGCTATAGAAGTTCACTAAAAATAATAATCTACAACAGCAGATTTGTCATCATTCTGTTCGCTGCTGTTGTCTTATTCTCCACTGCCTCCTGTACTGTTGACGATTTTCAGGCTTTGAAACAAGCGCCTATTTTGTATTGTCTGGAACATTTTTCAGGAAAATACGAATTCTAAATTACGTAAAAGGCTTGAAAATCAGGCTCATTCGCTCGTACGCGACGCATGCAAATACTGTCGACTGTTAATCACCGCCACAGGGAAACACCGCCATCACTGACTGCGTCGAGCAACTATACGCTTGGCGCAGCTATATTTACATGTATATTGGATTCAATGACTATACAGACAAGCTTCTTGAGATCACAGAGAGATGATTCTCCTGTGGCGTGGCTGGTCGGAAATTACGGCGGCGTATCAACCGAGTCTACGAGCTTTAAACTTGTACCGGCAAAGATTTCACAAGCAACCGCCGACACAGTAATAAAATATGCTGAAATATTGTAGTTAGTAGATTGCACGACGTCGTTGTCGTTGTAATCATTGTCACCATTATTAATGTCGTCTTCACCGTCGTCGGCTTCGAAGTCTTCGTCGTCGTCATCATCAAAAAGTTCTATCTCTCATGACTAAATGGCTGTTTTAGAACGTGTTTGTCGTATATAGTAGTAGTAGACTAGTAGTAGTAGTAGTAGTAGTAGTAGTAGTAGTAGTAGTAGTAGTAGTAGTAGTAGTAGTAGCAGCAGCAGCAGTAGTAGTAGTAGTAGTAGTAATAGTAGTAGTAGTAGTAGTAGTAGTAGTAGTAGTAGTAGTAGTAGTAGTAGAAGTAGTAGTAGTAGTAGTAGTAGTAGTAGTAGTAGTAGTTGTTGTTGTTGTTTTTGTTGTTGTTGTAAGGTTTAAAGTGGTTCAGGAGGCTTTGCACTGTGTGAGATATTTATAAATTCCTAAACCTTGTCAGTAAAATTTGATTTATCGAGGAATCGAGTGAAATGTTCGGCCTAGATAGAATGTGCATTTATAGTAGCTCATACGCATATGCCCCTCTCTCTCTCTCTCTCTCTCTCTCTCTCTCTCTCTCTCTCTCTTTCTCTCTCTCTCTCTCTCCGCGCAAACGACAATACTGACATTCACCTAATCGAGCGAAACGTCTGCGTTGACATTTAAATCAATTAATCTTTACGTAAGATCGGTCGGGAGTTACCTAATCTAATCCCAAACGTCTATAGCGCCACTTCATAATGAACAGATACATCAGTCAATGGCACATCAAATCAAAATCATTCGAGATCCAGGTAAATTCACGCTATCCGGTCCAGGTGACAGTCAGGTGACAGTCTATAGTGGATGGTCATCTAAGAATAACCCAAGATTTTCGGGTCAGATGTAGAAGTTTCTACCGCACAAGCGACAGAGGAATGAAAATATTGACTCACCTTTCAAGCCTCAATAACAGCACAGAAAAATCGTAATGCTAGCCCATTCGTCCCCACGACGATTACGGAAGCGACATACTACCAACTAACTGACTGTCGAGCGAACACGCTTTTCCTCTCTCTCTCTCTCTCTTTAGAACTCTGGCCATCGGAACCTTTCGAAAAATTCAGCGTTGCTGCCCACGATAGGCGCTGTCACGAACATCGGAATCATTGGACTCCGAACGAAACCGCATAGCTGCAAGTATTGAAATCGACAGCTTGGACATCGAGTGATGTGATATCGCACGAAAGCGGCGGCGGTCGTATCGGCGATTGTTGGCTTCGACTCGGGCAAAGCACTCCGCCGTCCATCGCGCTGTGCTGGCGCTGTTTGGACGGGGCCGTCGCTACCAGCGCCGCCGACGCCGCCGCCGCCGCCGCCGCCGCCGCCGCCGCCGCCGCCGCCGCCGCCACCGCCGCGCTCTCGGCTTTTCCGGGAGATCTCGCCGTTTTCGCGATACGTCTCGCTGTTTTAAATCACTTTCTTCTGGCAATCTACTAGATTTCCACGCGTCCCATGCAGTCAAATCAGCCTATAGCATGCTTGTAAATTATTGTAGACAATGACTTTGAAATGCGCCAGTCTTTAAAAATTATATGCCTATAGAATGATGCACAGTGCGGTACAGATATTTAATTAAATTTCGAAAATAATTTACGGTATCGGATATATATATATATATATATATATATATATATATATATATATATATATATTGGCGCGTTGTTCGTTTTAATTTTGTGTGTGTGTGTGTGTGTGTGTGTTAGAAATCAATTCGAAACAATAGTTATCAACTAGGTCGCCTTGAAATCTCTGGAGTTTGGTAGTGTAAATTATCCGACAGATTGATCAGTTGTCTCCTGATTTTCTAAAAGGAACAGCGAAACGTCCACCACCACCTCCTCCTCCTCCTCCTCCTCCTCCTCGTCGTCGTCATCATCATCCTCAGTGACCGACCGACTGACATCCAACATATAAGTTTACTGTATACGGCTGGTTCTTTGGACCGGTGAAAGGACATGGCATCCAGAGTTCTGACTCGGAGACTGTTGACGCTTTAGCTTCGTGTTGTCGACGGTGACCTTGTCTCTGACTTTGATGTCGCGCCACTATATCAAATTACTTCTCGTTTGCTCAGATTCTTCTGCGAGTTGAGCAACTGTGAGTTGTTCGTGTATAGTCATCGAGCAATGTTGACGATCTTCGTTTTTCTTCATCAGTTGTATTCCTGTCTTGTCGTGGGTCGTTGTTTGGGTGAAAGATGAAACTTAACGTTAAGAGAAAAAAGCTTCGTAGAAAGAGACGTTTTCTCAAAAATCTACGTCCCACGTACTGCGTTAGAGCATAGGCTACATTGACACGGGTCCATGTTAAAACCCCCTCACCCGACCCACAGAGCCGTGGCTTGAGTATTCGGCGCCCGGGGCAAGATTTGAAATTTGCGCCCCTAAATTCGGTCGGATGACGACCTTTTTTGCTTATCCGCTAAACAATTCGGGGTGGAGGACCTTTTTTCTTTTCCCACTAAATTCCGGTGACGACCTTTTTTGCTTATCCGTTACTCGTTTGGATTATTTCACGCCGGAGATATATATGCTATATAAAAATTAATACATTAATGTGCGAAATGCGTCCCCCCATGACGGCACTCGAAGCAACTTGCCCCCCCCCCGCTCCACCAGCTACGGCAATGCCAACCCAACCGACCATGATTCAGACCAAACCCAACCCATCGTAATACCTTACAATTTCCTAAACCATGGCTTATCTCCTTACCAAACCCAACCTTCCGTTAATGTGGACATTTCTGACCCAATCCAACCCAACCAAATCCACCCCACCAACCCGTGGGTGAACCCAACCCATGTCCGTGTCTGCGTTAGAGCCACGACTCGTCGTCATGACTACCTATATCAACTCCTAGAAGCAATCGTGAATTAAAACATCAATCCTGACAACCGAACGATTGCTACTCAAAAATTTCGAGCGCTTCAAAAAAAAATCCTGAATGTTAGAGAGTTTATCTGATTTTTCATTACGATTTCCTAATTGCCAATACCGTACAATGTAAATAAACAAATCTGCGCTGGTGTCATTCTGTTGACAAATCGGCGCAGCTGCGCATGCAGTGTTGCCGGTGATATTTTTGCGAACGACTCAATCTATTCAAACGGTCACGGATTCAAGAGTAACTATCTGGAAAGACTAAGTTGCTGCTCGGTAGAGTCATTACAGCGGTTTTCACATTATAGGCCGACTACTTAGCCTCCTAAACCATTTTAAATCACGCTATTAGGCCTATGTGCTCCGATAGGGTTTTTTGTCCAAATGCGTTCTCATTCTCATTCTTGTTCTTGAAAGCGTTCGCTTTATATATATCGTCCATTTGATCGCATGCTTTTTATCCTGGCGCTAGAAAATCAAGCGCTTGACGCTAAAAGGCCGCTCCATTCTCCCGTCTTTCGATTCGAACGCTTTCCCGTTGAGAATCGTTTCTCCGCCGCACGAGAGGCGTTTCATTAATTTTGCACGGTCGGACATCGAGGACTTTAAAGTCGGTTCTACTCGACGGAAGGGACATTGCTGCGTGCCGTCGACGGTCGTTTTGGTAGGAGATTCTCTGGCATTTTCCATCAGACTGGCTTATACGACTCAATCCTCGTGCTGGCCGCCACTAAATATTGCACGACCACTACTTTAATTCACCGAAATCGTTGACTACTGTTCTCGGCCAAGTGGTACCAACACAACCTATATAGACTCCTAGAGCGATAGCACGCTGCAAATAGGCTAGGCAAATGCTGCAGACTGCTGCACCGGAAACACAGACTCGGAACGGAAATGGATTCACTGGATTTCCGCCTGCAACTTTTGCACAAAATACTGTTAAATTAAATTCAACGTCGCTGCTCGTTTCGATTTCTCGCTTTGCTTAGTAATTATCCGGAATGATCAGATGAGATAAGACACGGAAAAAGCAATATTCGATTTGTCTGGTGGTCGGAGTTTCTCGCCCCGATGGTGGAATAAAAATGAGGAGCAGCGTTTAGTTGCGAAGTAAAGCGCAGGTTTGACGTTTGGCTGGCAACCTACTCTAGATTAATGGCTTAAATCACTCGCATCGCTGTATGCCACAGAAAGCGGAAGATCAGCGCCGGTCCCAACGCTCGAAATCGAGTACGGGAAACCTCTTGCCTTTACAATAATTACTGGTCTAAGATGTCCCCAGTGCGGGTCGAAATTTTGAGCTGATAATGAGGTGGGAGTAACCCGACTGTGACTGTTTTATTGCAAGCTCTGTCCTGGTTCGACAGATGTCTGATATGTTGACGAAAAGGTCAGAAATGTCTAGGCAAATAAACTGTTTTATGTTAAAACTCGCATCGTGATCTAATAGTGTAAAATTGTATGACTAGTTCTTTTAGACAGTTCAATGCCTATGATCAGGAAGACTTCTATTTTTCTAGCTTTTAATTATTATTTTACTGGTTTCTTTTAAACTAATTATTATTTGTCTGATTTTATAATTAATGTAATATTGAAGAGTTCTGATGGGAATAATTCGCATAGGGATAAGTCAATAAGCAGTGACCAGAGATGTCCATGGATTGGGCTAATCCATGAGTTGGGTTGGGTCAGACTTTTTCATATTAACGGTGGGGGTTGGGTCAGAAAATAAGTCATGGTTTAAAAATTGTAATGTATTATGGTTGGTTGGTTCAAATAACCCTATTATCGGCATGGTTTGGATTAGATTGGAGATTTGATGGGTTGGGTTGGGTTCGAAATATGGACCCATGGACATCTCCGACAGTGACCAGGATTCTGTAATACCCTGCCTAACCCCTAAAGAAGAGGGCCGTCCATATATGACATCACGTGAATTTTAGGTAAAAATTACTTCTCCCAATGTCACATTTCGTCACAAGGGTATTGGTTTCCCTTTAACATTACGTCGCAGACTATCTGCCCCCAAATACAAAACTGTCACTGGCGAAAGATAATAATAATGCTAATTTGATTTGTGAAATTGCTTCTTCGCAGGTGCAACTCTAGTCCGCAATAGCCTAAAGTTTATATAATTAATATAGCCTATAATTATAAATACATATTACTTACCTAGAATTCGCGTGACGTCATATATGGACTGCCCAAAGTTACAATCATCTACATTTATTAATATTTACTCAAAACTAAATAAAAATTAAAATGTGATGTCACAGTATTGTACCTCCCCCTACGTCACAGCTTGGTGACCTCTACCTCAGCGCGTGACGTCATATATGGACGACCCCCATACCACACCTAGTACATGGGCGGTTTTTCTGTCGTAGACCGAAATAATTAGACAAGAAGAGGACAAGGTCTAGATATGAACCTCTTCTCTTCCTCTTCTTCTCTTCTCTTTTCTTCCTCTTATCTTTCAGTGCCTTTCATCCGAATGGTTCAAGAGCGCGATCCATCTTAATGATTTGTCGTTCGCATGAATCCAATTGGCCATTTAGTCGTGGTTGAAAAAATGGTCCTGTTCAACGATGATACAATATTCAGTCCAGTCAGTATACTCGTTATTCGACGCATGTACTAGACATTAACGAGGACCACGCGCGAGAGAGAAACAGTAGGACCCTTAGGCTGTTCTTCTCTGTCTGTTGGCCTGTTCGCCTAGTTGTCCTGTTAAATGTCGTCAGTTCAGCGTATTACAATTCGTTCTGCAGAGCCTGTTGGGTTTTTTTTGTTTCCGCTGTTAATGACACGCGAAAGGTTTTGAGCGTCATTGTGTCGAATGCAGCTGTTTCGTTTGAATTGCTTACGCTCTATATGCTCTAACCGCCCTCCTGGCGTCCAGCCAAACACGAGGCCCCGTGACTGCTGCTGGCCTCCGAAGATGTATTGCCGACCGGTAAATTCGGCAATAATCGCATTTTCGCCACTCGATCCGGTCTTCGCTGCATGGTTGGTGCGGTGTGCAAAATAGCTGTTAAGCTGCTAAACGCACGACTCTAGACTATGCCTACCCACTGCAACAACCGCTGTTTGCTGATCATCTTTTGATGTCTTCTTCTTCTTCCTCCTCCTCTTCCTCCTCTACGGGGACTCTGCATGGGAGAAAGGCAAGACCGATTTTAGCTTCGATTGACGAGCGTCGCCGCTGATGTACAATCGGTCATGAAACCGACGCCAAAGACACAGAGAGAGAGAGAGAGAGAGCGCTGTCGAGTGACGTGCGTCGCCATCTTTGTTCTTCGGCGTCAAAAGCGGAGCAGAACGCCCGTTCCTTCGTCTTCCTTCAAGGCACCGGAACAGAATATTAAAAGGCTTTTTACTGTACACTTTTGTGCCACCGTTGGTTGTTAGACAATTTCATTATGGCTTGAAAACACCGTGCTAGGCAACGCCCATCGTCATTATATAAATATATAGTATTATACAGTACACACGTACAGTATATGACGTGGAAAATGGAAGCTCCAAACACAGTATATATACATGTATATATATATATAATATTTTGCAGGGTGCGATTTGTGACCTGGTGCAGGGTGGGGTGGGTGATGTGGAGCAGGGGGGATGTAGTTGTTGGGAAATGGAGGAATGGGTGTAGTGGTGGGGAATGTAGCAGTAGGGGTATATGATTTGTGAAATTGCCCACTCGCCCTTTTGATTAAATGACCCGGCATGAATGACCCACCTTTGGCTATAGCTACTTCATTTGAGATTAAGCGCATAGGAATAAGGAGCTACTTTGGTGCATCTTTTGAAAGCGCTTTAGAAATTAACGAGATTTTACTTACTTACTTAGGGGGATGCAGTTGGGCAGTGGGGGGCAAGATTCCTCCCTTACTCCCTACTAATCGCGCCCTGATATTGTGTCCCGAAAAAAGGAACCCCAAAAAACTTCTCGCAATATCTACATCGAATCTGCGCCGATCTTTGCAGAATTTCAAACATATTAGAATTCGTTCACTTATTTGAACGTTTTTTTATCTTTTGCGGTCAACTGCCAAAGATTACGGTTTTTGCTTATTATTATTATTGGTCGACGCCATTTTCTACGTCACTGTCGACTCACTGAGTGTGTTGACAAACAGACAAAACGTTTTCAAATGAAGATCATATTCAATTTAATTTTATATTAGAACTGAAATGAGACATGGCATAAAAATTATAAATGATAAACATTGATTTTCATAATTATCAAAGGGTACAGTGTTTATTTTTCTGTGTCAGGTCCACAACAACATTCAGCTGTATAGGGGTATCCGGTGTTTACCAACAAACTCCGGTTGCTCCGCCCACTGGTGGGCAGAAACCATAGAAACCATTGTCGTCTATTAATAGACGCCAATGGCAGAAGCAGATTTCTAGCTGGTGGGCATAGATTCAGTGACCATAGAGATTGTTCTGGATACTCCTATATGATTTAGTGATATGTAGTGATTTTTATTGCGTTTGTGTTTACTTTGTGTCTGAATTTGAACTTGAAATAATAAACGATTGATTGAAAAAATATCATTGATATTTCTTGGTAATGATCTCTTCTCCTCGCGCTGGGGTACAACGGCGTAGAGGCGCGTCCCCCGGGTGGCGGATGGGGGAAGTCCTGGGCTGGGAAACCTCCTGGGATTGCACCGAATAATACGGAATAAGGTGCCGTGGACCAACTGTACCAGAAGACAACGGCAGGGATGGTGGATGTATTCAACTGAAGAGCATGGAAGAACAGCATCACTGGCGGAAGAACGCTGTCGTGCCAGCAGAGGGCGCGTGTCCAACTACTGTATATGGGGCATTGCGGCCAGCTCGATATACCGAGAAATCATGACCAGTGCTCGGCGAAAACAGGGTCATGGAAGGACACAAGACGGGAACAGGAGGCGGATCAACATTCTGTGTCTCGCTATTGCCGCTGAAGAGCTGGCAGAGGGCAGGATGGTGACGATGCCTCTTGGAAATGTCTTGTGCCCAGCTATTGTCACCAATGGGTTGGCAGAAAGCAATGATGAATGATCTCTTCTTGGGGCGTAATTTCTCTTAGCATTGCACTGTTTTCGATGTGGTTATTTGTTTTCATCACACAGCGTTCGTGTGTATACGATTGAATTCTAGATACTGTAGGCCTAATGCATGCAGAGTAGGCTGGATTCGATTTTAAGTAAGTAAAATCTCGTGGAAATTATATTGCGCTAGAATGCACGGTCGTGCAGTGCTTTAGTAGCTGTTTCACTTTCAACGATTATTCTACCTTTGAAACGTCAATATCCGAATATAATAGCCAGATAGACGATGACCACTGATTCCACAGTGTTGGAAGCGTTTGTGACGACATGCAGCAGCACTGGAACGAGTGAGTTTTTAAAAGACAGTGGCGTAGCCAGGATTTCCGGAAGGGGGGTTTGGTTTTGGCCGGGACCAACTTTGGAAAAATCTTGACAAGCAAAAAAACCTTATCACCTCTAATTTTTCCTGACAAGCAAAAAAGTCTTCGCCTCTTAAACCGTTCGTTTTTAATCAGGGAGGTTTGACCCCAAAGTCGCGTGAAATCATTAAAAATGCATAAAAACTTATTAAAAATATTTTGTTTTCCGCAGCCAAGGATGGGTTTAACCCCCAGAACTCCCCTTGGCTACGCCACTGTTGAAAGAGATGTGTTTAGGTTTACACGTGAGGACTATAATTCTGTGGTATGTGAGACTTGGAATCACCATTGCTAATGTCTCTGAAAAACTGAATTCGTTGTTCTCGTGCGAAACAAAATTAGTCTAGAGAATTCTGAGTAGTGACGTCAGAGATAAATGAATTGCTGCACCATTCATTCATTCATTCGGAAGATTTATCGGCGACGATACGAGAAGCAAGTCAGCGACGAAGGAAACGGTGGATGAAGATATAGAGAAGAGATGAAGAGAACGATTACGATCTCAACCGCCCAGTTCAATCAATCAGATATTCGATAGCAGGGTGCGGTTTGTTGGAGTAAGGGAGGGATTTTCCTTCCCACTGACCAACTACATCCTCCCCTCCACAGAGGTGGCTACTGAGTGTACTGACATCCCAGCCAAGGTTGCCCCTTCCATTGTTCCCCTCACTGCTCTAGGTTACAAAGATGAGTTATTATCACGATACTCCCCCTCCAACAATGATATTATTGGACACGAATAATTACCTGAAGTGCATCGCCAGAAGGAACGAAATACAGACGCAGATAATGCAAAATAGGCGCTCTTTCTTATGACTTGGTTCTCCTTAGGCTGGAAACCTGATATGGAGTTGCTAAATTAGAAAATATTATCTGGTTTGCAACTCAAAGTCGCTCATTCGGGGCCGTGGAGAGGAGAGGCGGAGAGACAGTTTCCCGGACCCCGGGAACGTGAAAGACTCGACGGCCGTCTTTGTACGAAATGCTGTTGCAAAATAGGTCGAGTGCTTATTCGAAGAGTCTTCTCTAATTAACAATACAGCGCTCGACAGCTCTGATCTCACTTTGACTTTCTTTAATGCATTAGGCTATATAAGTAATTTGAATTTTAGCGTACAGATTAACTCGTCAAAAAACTTGACTAATTAACAGGGTGCAGTGTAATAATATTGCAGTTGTATTTAACTCGTTTATAATGTTTCGTCGGTCACAAAGCTCGTCTTCGAAACGATCTCAAAAAGACAATCCCTAGAAAGACTTTGGATCTGGTTGCAAAAATCTCTGACTGTTTCACAGCTAGGCCTTGGATTGATTTGAGTTGAAAGAGGAACATATTACTTATGACCTTTATGACATATTTTAGGGCACACACGCACGCACACACACACACATATATAATGTGTGTGTGAAATTGAGGTACGGTACAGTATCTGTAGACTAACTACCGTTATTACGAATTGAGGAGTCTTCTTGTTCTTGTTCTTCTTGTTTTTGTTCTTCTTGTTCTTCTTGTTCTTGTTCTTCTTGTTCTTGTTCTTCTTCTTCTTCTTCTTCTTCTTCTTCTTCTTCTTCTTCTTCTTCTTATTATTATTATTATTATTATTATTCTTATTATTATTATTATTATTATTATTATTATATTGGTATTATTATTAACGCAATTCCATTCCACTGGCCTCGTCCAATTGCTAATTTCCCACGTGACGCTCGTCGCTACTTCAAAAACGGACCGAATGAAGTTTACGTCCGTTTTGTGCTTCCGTATGAAGGGTTCGGCGCAGTAGCTCTTGTTCTAATGTCTTGACTGTCGAACCGACGTCATTTCCGGCTCTTTATTTACATAGATTCTTACAAATGTATTTCTTGCGTTTCAAAAGACGTCCGGTCGAGTGCCTTTTATTATTTTTATCATTCGCAAGTGTAGCATTACACGGCGCAGTAACATTTACTCCGATTACTCTATTACGAGCGCGGAGATCCCACTAGCAAGTAAGGACAGCTGACACCCGACGAATTAATTAAGAAGAACCATTCTAGCGCTACATAATTCCACTTGCGCTGCAGCATTGCTGTATCGTACCGAAAATGTTGCTTTTATTATTAAACAAATAACGTCTAAACCTACAAATGCAATTTTTAAAAATTCGACACATACAAGGAAGACTAGAGAGAAAGAGGGAAGGCCCGGGGAAGAAAGTGGACGGATGACATCAAAGAAGACTTTGAAAGATGCCAGATACAGTATCGGTAATCGATAGCTCTCGGAAGCGACTCTCGGGAGCGACCGATCATCTGATCGTCCCTTCGCCGCTTAAGACAGCAGGATTTGGGGACAGGTCCTTTCGACGAGGGGGCGGGCCCCACCTCGTGGAACTCGCTTCCGAAGTCGATCACAGTCGAGACACTGCCGGATCGGTTCCGAAAACAACTGAAAACACACTTGTTTAACATATCATTTTTGTAAAGCGCTTTTGACTTAGGCCCTTTTAGCTTTGCTTACGGCGCTCCAGAAATCGTCCTGTATAATAATAATAATAATAATAATAATAATAATAATAATAATAATAATAATAATAATAATAATAATAATAATAATAATAATAGAAAGATAATAACAACGGAAAAAGATAAATGGAGAAGTTTCGTGTCTAGCTATTGCCGTTAATGGGCTGGCAGAAAGCAACTATGATGACGATGACGACGACAATGACGACGACGATGATGATGAACGTTGAAACGTTTACTGAGCATCTAAATAATTAATCGAACCAGCGACAATCAAAATTCATACATAAGCGTACAGAAACGACCCCACATACAGAGATGATCTAACACAGGTCCTGCAAATATGATCCAATATGCATGGAGCATTGATCCAGCAGAGCATTAAATCCGTTTCTAGGATACTGTTGCCGGATCATAAACTGAGGAACGCCTTCTTGGACTCGTGCAAGAGATTGGGGATAAATCGCGCCCATTCATCATCATCGGAGAATATGACTTTACAGTTTGCAAAACGAGTTTCTTCAGTCTAAAGTTCATTGCTGACTTTTTAAAACTATAAATCTAAGAGTAGATTCGAAAAACACAGACGCCTATTCGCAAGTATCTAATGAAATTTCAAACAGTCTTGACATGGAAATTACACGTTGATTTTAATATTAGAATAATAATATAATTAATATCTTAATTTAATTAAACTGCTTTTGACTTGTACGATTGCTGTATAAAAATTTCGTATAAAAATTTCGCTAAGCAATACACTTTGCACACATTCGTAAACTACGTAAACATTATTCGAAAACCTAGCCTATACTTGTCAGGCAACAGTTTTTAATCAAACTAGAAAGATGCTCGCTTCGCTCGCAGTGCAGGATAATACAACTTTGGGATAATACTAATCCAATACCTATACCTAATAGCCAATCATTGAATTCATGCTGAACAACATTTCAATGATCGCCACCTAGCCAAGCTCTGCGCCACGTAATAATTAGGCCTATGTACGTTAAAATCACGCAACTGTGGCCATTTGTGACGCTGTACACGTATTTTTTGTGTACGTTAAAATGTACGTTAAGTTCCTCAAGCTACGAACAATTGTTACCAATAGCAACGTCGTCGCACGCCCACCCCTCAATGACTCGACTAAACCGTGTTAAACTACGATTCTACGAACAATTGTTACCAATAGCAACATCGTCTTCGAACATCGTCCACCAACGCATCGCGACGTAAGGACTAAACGGTCTAAACCGTCTACCAATACTACAATAGTCAACCAATCAGAACGCTTGAAGGTAACAGACAGAGAGACATACAGATAAGGATCTTAATATTATAGATAGATAGGCCTAGAGCATTTCGAGTTCAATATAGTCTACGCTGCTATTAAATAAGGAACAGACAATCAAACATATACATTGTAACTTGCTAAGTTAAATAGAACATTTCAGACTAGGGGCCTACCTTATTATGAAGAACGATTTGCTGCTCCGACGACTTGCAAATTCCGCATCGAAGCAAACTCATCCGGAGAAGATTTCAGAACAAAGAAACGAATAATATTTAAGCCAGTGGCGTAGCCAGGATTTCCGGAAGGGAGGGAGGGTGGTTTCGATCATAACGAACTCCGAAAGATCTTGACGAGCAAAATAAGGTCGTCACCTTACATCTTTACATTCTGTAGCGCTTACAAATTCTTTTGGGTCTGCAGCCAAGGGGGTTTGACCCCAAAACCGCGCCCGAAAATAACAAAATGTATGGAAACGCATTTAAAAATTTTCGTCGGCAGCCAAGGAGGTTTAATCCCCAAACCCCATTTGGCCACGCCACTGATTTAAGCTACAGAACTCAACGGTCTTCATCGCAACATATGCCAAATTCATAGACCTGTTGGAGTTTTAGAACAGCTCATTCTAACTCATAGCTCATGCAATTTAATTTTTAAGCACAGTAGTCCGCTTATCGAGGTTATCGACGCTCTGCACTGTATACCGATAAGGTAATTCTCCGAAAGTCATCTCTATGCAGAGATAGCACAGAAGTGATATATACAGGGTGGCGCAAAAAACGGACTATATTAAATACAAACCTAAGTGTGACTAGTCCGGTTTTTTCGCCACCCTGTATATATATATATATATATATATATATATATATATATATATATATATATATATATATATAGTTTATATCACTTCAAGCGCTTACGGTTCGTCATCTGTAGACTGAGCTGCAGATGCTGCATCTGTGGCTTCGATTTCAGAGTCTTTGATTGATCGGGTCTAGAGTCGAGTGTTTTCATAGAGAAGGAGTGCTTAAAAATTGTGACCAGCACTCCTCCTCCTCTTCCTCCTCCTCCTCCCGCACCCACCCTGTGTGATGGATCGTTCGTCTGCGTGCGTTGGTGCGGTTCGTCAGAGCGAACTGCCCGTCGCCTGAATTTTCCTTCTTAAAAAAAAAAACAAAACCGAAGCAGCTCTCGCTCTGCCAGACGTCGTGTAAACCGATACGCTGTATTAAAACCACTCGAGGACGAACGAAGAACGCTTCGAGGACAGCTAACAACGGCTGGACTTCTCTCGGCACAGAAGACGACGTCTCAGAGATTACACATTTCGATGCTGATCATATACTTCGGAGAATATAAGCCTATACTGCACGCTAGATTTCATCCTACTACCCCGACAGTGGCGTAGCTAGGATTTTCCAAAGGACAGGGAATTGCCAATTCTCATGATTCCCAACTTCGAAAAATCCTGACAAGCAAAAAAAGAAAGGTCGTCAACTTTCATTTTCCTTGATTAAGTGCGTTATATAGGTATATGAGCGCGTAAAACTATATCGATATTTTTCTTTGCCTCTTTGTTTCTTTTTTGCTACCTTAAACCCTATTTTTCGCCCCTCCACCTGCAGAATAATTAGACGCATTAAATGATTTTGGCCTGACAACCAAGGGGGTTTAACCCTAATCCCCCTGGCTACGCCCCTGTATCCGAGGCACTCTATATACACACAACAGCCATACACTCGCCCGATAGTTCAGTGCTTTCCAAGCTCTAAAATTTAGCACCAGAGACCGGTTCCATTGTGACGAAGGGGATCCCACAAATGTGACGTCACAAAAATTTGTTTCCTATGTGTAACTTTTATTTATTTTTGCTTGTCAGCACATTTAGAAAGGAAAAAATGATGATGGAAAAATGAGGACGACATTTTTTCTTATCAACGGGTTTGCGGGTTTGGAAAGGAAAAAAGAGGAAAAGTACAGGTAAAGATGAGGAAAACCTTTTTTGCTTACCAGCCATTTTTAGAAGACGAGGGGGTCAACGCGTTGTGACGTCATATTTCATGGGGTCTGGCTTTTTGTGACGCCGTATGACGAAGGGGGTTCAAAAATTTGCCAAAATCGCATGACGTCATTTATGGACGGCCTATTATTATTATTATTATTATTATTATTATTATTATTATTATTACCTTCTATCATATTAAGATCCTTATCTGTATGTCTGTCTGTTACCTTCAAGCGTTCTGATTGGTTGTAGACGGTTTAGACCGTTTAGTCCTTACGTCGCGATGCGTTGGTGGACGATGTTCGAAGACGACGTTGCTATTTGTAACAATTGTTCGTAGAATCGTAGTTTAACACGGTTTAGTCGAGTCATTGCAGCGTCAGAGGGGTGGGCGTGCGACGACGTTGCTATTGGTAACAATTGTTCGCAGCCTGAGGTAGTTGCGCAATTTTAACGTACATTTTAACGTACACAAAAAATACGTGTACAGCGTCACAAATGGCCACAGTTGCGTGATTTTAACGTACATAGGCCTAATTATTACGTGGCGCATAGCTTGGCTAGGTGGCGATCATTGAAATGTTGTTCAGCATGAATTCAATGATTGGGTACTAGGTATAGGTATTGGATTAGTATTATCCTGCACTGCGAGCGAAGCGAGCATCTTTCTAGTTAATATTATTATTATTATTATTATTATTATTATTATTATTATTAGTAGTAGTAGTAGTAGTAGTAGTAGTAGTAGTAGTAGTAGCAGCAGCAGTAGTAGCAGTAGCAGCAGTAGCAGCAGTAGTAGCAGTAGTGGTGGCAGTAGCAGTAGTAGTAGCAGCAGCAGCAGTAGTAGCAGTAGCAGTAGTGCAGTAGTAGTAGTAGTAGTAGTAGTAGTAGTAGTAGTAGTAGCAGTAGTAGTAGTAGTAGTAGCAGCAGTAGTAGTAGTAGTAGTAGTAGTAGTAGTAGTAGTAGTAGTAGTAGTAGTAGTAGTAGTAGTAGTAGTAGTAGTAGTAGTAGTAGTAGTAGTAAATGTGATTGATAAGCGAAGAATTTCATTAATCCATCGCGTAATGAAGGTTTCGACTGTGATATCTTCTGGGCGCTGATCTTTTGTGAATGGTTCGATGCTAGCGTTAGAGTTAGGATGCGACGACTTATCAGTTAATCTGAGACAAACGAAGCAGACAAACAACAGGGTTGATCGCTTGATCTGAGGGACCGTCGCTACTTCCTTGTTGAAACGGACTTTGGGTTTCCCAGTATTTGCACGGGCTACTATTCCATTTGCCCATTCGCGCGTTGCACGGTCGTCCGAGAGAAATTAATTTATAGTGCGCCAGTATTTGCTTTTCCCGCATTTAGTCCCCGTCGCTGTAGCGAAAACAATTAGTCAACAGTTAGATAAGATTTACAGCGCCCGAGCACTTAAACCGATCAGATAATAATAATACGTACCCGGCAGTCGAGAATTGTCTCGCTCTTCTCGAAAGAGAGAAACAAGGAGAAAGAGAAGTAGCAAGAGAGAAGAGAGAGAGAGAGAGAGAGAGAGAGAGAGAGAGAGACTCCATGCGTCACTCGAATGCATACTCTTTTCGGACTCGAGAATAGACTCGACTAATGGAACGACCGACGCCGATATCTTTTAAATCATTCAAATGCCGGATAAAAGTGTCAGTCGAAGTGAAAGAGGAAAACTTTGGAATGACAGTCGATCCTCGCTCTAGAATTTCGAAAATAACGGATCGTTAAAAGCAAACTATACAGCGCCCGTCTGCTGCTCGTATCTCGGATGCATTAGACGCCATCAATGATCGATGCGAAATTTACTTTTACCATTTCAGATCAGACGCGGACATGGGTCCATTTTTAAAACCCAACCCAACCCACCACTATTCAAACCCAAGTTACCCAACCCAGTAGAGTGGAGTAGTAGTAGTAGTAGTAGTAGTAGTAGTAGTAGTAGTAGTAGTAGTAGTAGTAGCAGTAGTAGTAGTAGTAGTAGTAGGGGCTAGAGATGTGCGGGTACAGCAAAATGCATACCCTACCCGTACCCGTGGAAAAACTTTTTTACCCTACCCTACCCGTACCCGCTAGCGCTAAGCCCTACCCGACCCGTACCCGTAAACTGTGTACCCGTACCCGTACCCGTACCCGTAACCGACTTTGGTTGGAATTGGAGTTTTGGATTTGGAATTTTGGACCCGTACCCATGGGTGCGTTTACGGTACAAGTACTACAAGGACCTGTACATGGACCCGTGAACCCGTATCCGTTCCTAGAGACTATAGAGAGGCAACAGTGAAATAGGGGCTACGAAATTGGGATAACTATTCATTGTAAATAGCACGCATGTTTAGATTAGGACAGATCTAGTACTTAGGAATCAGGATAATCAGTCAGCTAGCCTAAGCCGACATGAATGGGCTTGTTTAAAATATTTAGTAGATATCATTTATCTATGAGCAGGCATTAGAGCTCAAGTTAAACCACAAAACTTTACCAGAAGAACTTTCTCGGTCAAAGAGTCCTTGGAGAAGTCAGAGGACGCCATTATAGATTTATTACTGATAATGTCAGATTACGTCATCTGTATTTCCTTTATGTTTTCAGTAAGTAAAAATGCATGCTGTCTGACAAACTGAACGCGATGTACAAGTTATACTAATACACTTTACTCAATATTATTTTTCTATTACTGCATTGCTAATTTGCTATAGTAGTGAGAAATGAAAATATAACTTTTCGGGTAAAACGGGTATACCCGTACCCGTAGCGCTGTATCCGTACCCGACCCGTACCCGTAAAATATGTACCCTACCCTACCCGTACCCGCGGGTACGGGTACGGGTAGGGTATACCCGCGGGTACGGGTATACCCGTACATCCCTAGTAGGGGCCTAGTAGTAGCAGGAGGAGGGGAGAAGGCGGAGGAGGCGGAGGAGGAAGTCTAGTAGTATTGTTGTTATTTTATATGAGACAATTAATTATCAATAATTGTCTGACGTAAGATTTATCCGTATCTATGCTGACAAATTTGAAGAAGGCCTCTTATGCCTCTTATGCTAAAGCTAATGCCTGACTTTTGTGTGGTATTTCTTTGCGCTTTCGAAAGGCGATGATTTTGCTCGTTCGACTAGCGGGAATTTTATGCTTATTTGAATCGTTTAATCAGTTCGCTTCAGCTCAAGTATCGCCAAGGTAATTCACGGACATTCACCTCGCTTCGGGGATCTGCGCCAGAGGCGTAGCTATGCCATATAGCAAGAATAAGCAAGGCATTAGGGCCAAGAAGAACTGGGGCACTTTTTGACCACCAATGTAAAAAAAGAAAGTAAATAATAGCAAAAGTAAATAATGATTTGAGGGGAAACATGGCAATTAAAACATTTGCGTGATTACTTATTAGAAAGTACAGCTGTTTAGATTCAGAATTTTAGGAAATCTATACTGCTTTCATGTTGTTTTTTACGCTTTCGATTACAGTAGCTACTGTTGAGAGGACATTTAGCAAATTGAAAATTATCAAAGACTACAAGAGAAATTCTATTGGCCAAACTAGGTTACGTGATCTCGCTATTCTAAGTATAGAACATGCAGAGGCAGATAAAATAGATTTAAAAGAACTTATTACTGATTTTGCAAACATGAAAGCGAGGAAAAACAATTCTAAATAAATCATTGTGCTGTGTGCATAGGGCATTGTGCAACAGTGCAAATTGCATTGTTAAATAAGAAGTAAGATAATTGTTATTGTTCTATTATTTCGTTATTGAATTAAATAACATGTCACAATTACTAGGATTATTGTTATTAACTATTATTACAGTACTGTTCATATTATTTAAATTTGAAACCGTTTTAAAGTTGAAAATCCTCCATGATTATGGGTCAAGTTCTTCGCTGCCCTTTAAGCCTTAGTGCACTGTTCGTCATGTTGTGACTTTTTAAGTTGAAGAGGCCCATTAATAATTTTTGCATTAGGGTCTAAAAATCCTAGCTACGCCACTGATCTGCACAGCAACATTTGTAGCCTCATTGAACCAATATAGCCAGCCAGGGGGTCGGTCCGCGGGTCCGCGGGTCCGGACCCACCCAGCCTCGGGCAGGGGCACCCGAGCAAATCGTGCAAATCCGCAGAAAAATTTTGATTTTTTTTGGGGGTAGTCTGAGCCGGGTCCTGGTTGTGTAGATTGCATTAGACCCACCCAGCCAACAAAACCCAGCGCCGCTCCTGTAGCCAGCGCTTGATTTCCCAACATTTCTCTACGGTATTTTCGTAAATGGCGCCCAAGGAGTATAGCCTACTGTAGCGTTTTTCCTATCTCTTTCGAGATTTTTGTCTGAGATTTTCAAGAATGTGCCTACTTCATTGAGTTTTGGTACAATACAATCTGAAACGAGACGCCATACTGTACATAGGCGCCCACAGAAATTTTTCAGAGGGCAAAACACAGTGGTCATGGAATTTTTTTCAGGGGTGGGCAAAAAACAATGGTCACAGTCAATATTTTGGCATGGTTTTCAAATTTCACTGTGAAAATATTGGTATCTGCATTTTTCAAAAGTAGGCAAGTGCCCCCTCTTACCCTAATGTACGGCGCCCATGACGTCATAGTACACAGTGTATGTTTTAGGCTAGCATACTAGAATATGCCTACTACTCCTTTATGTCGAACAGATGTTTGACTTTGTAGCCCGAAAACAAATCTCGGTGACGAATCTGAGCTTGAAAATGACCATCAACCACAGGTTTCACATAAAGTATTATCTGTTATTTGTGATCTGAATGCGAAATGTTAAATAACTTGACTAAATAGGCCTATAGGCAAACGTTGTAACCAGTGGCGGCTCTAAGACTTGTCAAGTGGGGGGTCCGTTGGGGTGGCAACTTCTAATCATGGGGGCCAACCATTTGTTGTTTAATGTATGTAGCATTAAGTATAGGGTCCCAACTGGGGGCCCACTGGGGGGCCAGACACTCAATAGGGGCACGGGCCCTCTGGCCCCCGGTGGAGCCGCCACTGGTTGTAACAGATTCTATGGCAATAGTTTTCAATTTACTCGTGACAGAAAAAACACAAGTACAGCAGAACTTCGTTATAACGTATTTAGCGGGTCAGTACAATTTAGTACGTTATAGGCCAATCCGAGGCACCTTATATCTAATATCATCCAACACGGTAGCGCATCACACGGGACATTGAGGTAGGTCCCTACATTATAACTTATAACCGAGTGTATGTTATAAACTAGTCCAATAATACGAAGATGTAGACCTACTGTAGTTCAGTTGGATAGACTCAACATTTTGACGGGGAACAGACAATTCTGGAGCAGAAAATCCGCTGATGCAAATTGCGATCATCATGCTAATAGGTTTACTGGTTGAGCATTTTGCCAGAAGTCTTTGTGCTTGCTATGTTACATAGAATCCAGAAGAACACTTGTACGCCAGCTATAAATGTCTCGTGACGAAAGACTGCAGAAAAGAAGCTTCGCTTTCCTATTCCGACAGGAAAAAATCGCTTAAACAGCGCTTTGAGTTTACCGCAACACTGCCTCTAATGCCGTCGCTAGTCGAAACCAGGAAGCCGAGAGACGCGCCTCGTGGAAATCTCGAGTTCTTCGAGTCCACGAAGAAAACTGGCGTGCGGAACGCCTTCTCAACGATGGTCGTCAGCCGTCAGAGGAATCATACGAAGCGTTTTCGGTCGCTAGACTATTCGCCGCTTGCGAGCGCCTCTAGTTATTATTCGAGCGACGACCGATTTGGAGAAAAACAATTCGTCGTGTCGCGAGAACGTCGAAGTCGCTACAACCAGATTCCGCCCCACCGTCGTCGCCCGCAGCACCGGCCCGGTCGCGACTACCGGACGGACGGAGAGGACGATGCGATCGAGAGACGCCCGGCAAAAGGCAAATGGAAATCGTCTGGCTTTCAGATTTCCAACGACTTGCTAAGTCTGATGAGAGAAGACATCTTCAGACGAGTGATAGTATTTGTACTGGACGCGTCTGAGGTTAGGTCGGCTTCGAAAACTAAGTCCAAGTCCAAGAAGAAGAAGAAGAAGGCCAGCCCTAAGAAACAGCGTGTCAAGGCCAAGTCTAAGGATACGTCAACTTCTACGACCACGGCCAAGCACGAGAACTAGGACGCTGAGCAGACGTCGACGAAGCCAGCTGGAAAGCAAACGCAAAAGCCAAACCGTAAGAAATCAAACTCGAAGACGCCAAAGGAAGAAGATATCCATGAAAAATCAGCCAAATATATCGAAGTAAATCTTATTAGATTAAAGTCTATAACATTACTCAATTGTTATCGGCTTGGCTTCGCATGCCGGTATTTCTTCAGTGCTAGATTCAATAGCGATGCTGAGGTAGAATTACCCTCAGTCCCCAGAAATTGTCGACCTCCAATAGGGTGAAGTCAACTTCTCCAGCCACCACCGACAAATCGAATAATGCATGTTCTTTTGTTAATAGTTCTCATTTGTTACAAAGCAGCGTCATTATTAATTTGTCTGCCAAGTAGACTACAAATGATGCTGCCACCGATAAACTTGACTCATGGCGGACATGTTTCGCAATCGTGTAGGCCTATCCAGTGACGTCAATCTGTAGTAAAAGTTGTGAGATTATAGGCCTATCTATTGTCTACCCAACGCAACAAGTTATAAAACAATCGTACAACGGTACAATATAGATTTATTCAGATTTTCGTGATGGTCCAATGCCTCCTGGGCCCTCACAACCACATTTTTGAGAGGGTCTAGACCCCAGGACCATCGCGGGATTGACACCACTGGGCTTATATATTACGCCTATTTGGCCATAAACAGCTAAGTGGATGTCCTTAGCAGGTTGACGCCGATAGAAGACTCGTGTGTAGGCTACTGAGCTGTACTAGGCCTATTTGAATTCTCTCGCTCTTTTTTATTTCAGAACTGAAAACGCCCATTACTGTTTTGAAGACGTTAGTCAAAGAGAAATCTTCTACTAATACTCTTCATTTTGAAATTGGTCGTCTCCCTCGCGCAGCTGTCTACTTACTTATTTTATCAGGACAGAACTGTCAGAGCTCGCGTTTCGATGCATTGCAACAATAATGCGTTATGATTTTTCTGATTGAAGACTTGCATGTACTGGCTTAGGCAAGGCAGAAATGTTGACGAGATTTTGCCTTCATAATTGCTATTTCTGTTGGTGGGTTGAAATTGTTTTCGTAATAATTATGCGTGCTTAACCATATAGTTTTCAGCCTGGCATTGCTCTACCTAGTGGGCCCACTCTATTATAAAAAAGTCTTCCACCATGCAGGTGTAATTGGCATTGCAAAGCCGGGAGCTGATCCGCAGATGGCAGTCAGCGGCACCGGGAAGCACCCAATTGTCATCTCCTCTCCAAAACCCACTGTCTACTCTGTGGCTCTCTTCCGACGAAATTCATCGCGGCATTCATGCGGCAATAATGACAATTTTATATTTCAAAATGTTTGGGTTAGGTCTAAACATAAATAGGCTAACTCTATCGGTTATTAACACAGTTCAACAGCCTGTTAACTAAATACAGTCCAACTGTGCAATTGATTGCCGAACCACTCGACATTCGATTGTAAAATTGCATGTTAAGCCAGCTGTTAGTTTCAAACAACACAATCAAATTCTACAGTAGTAGGCTTGCATAGGCCTAAGTCAACTAACTTCAGTACATTATAAAATTCGTCACACGATGTATCAAGTAAATTTATATAAATTAAGTAGCTAAGGTCGTTAAATAATGATTGAATACTGTTTCTTTTAGTATCAGGTTATTTGCGATTCCAAGCAGGGCGCGATTTGTAGGGGGAAAGGGGAATCTCCCCCCACTGCCCAACTGCATCCCCCTACTGCTACATCCCCACACCACTACGTCCCCCACTGCTACATTTCCCAACAACTACATCCCCCCAAGCTCGACATATTCCCCTCCACTGCTCCAGGTCACAAATCGCACCCTAGCTGATTCCAAGTGTACATTCGATATCATACCCAGAACTACTAACATTCTGTCAACTGAAAACCGTATAGGCCTAATTGGCATGGATATTTTTACACCCCTAACATCCCCAACACCGCCCCCTCCAATTTGAGGTCGACACCCCCAAAAATTTGGTAATGTGACAATGGTATGCATACAAAATGCATACTAATTAGCTCCGGACACCCCCCCCCCCCAATTTGAGGTCGACACCCCACCCCAAATTCACAATCCTAGAAATATCCCTGCTAATTGGCCTATGCATAACGGCCTACAATTTCAACAGACCCACGGATAAGATCAGTGCAGGGTTATTTCTAGGATTATCAATATGGGGGGTGTCGGTAAATTCTGGGGATCCCCTGCCAAAAAAGTCTGACAAGCAAAAAAAGTCATCCCATAGCTGAGATTGAGGGAAGGGGTTGTTGGTTGGGGGGCGTGCGGGATGTTGGGGGTGTTGGTCTCAAATTGGGGATGTTGGGGTTGTTAGCGGGTGTAAAAATATCCCTGGATCAATGGCGTCTACCGATGGTGGAGAGCTGGGATATCGGTCTCCCGCAAAGCTGAAAATGTCTTATGGAGGAGTCGATGCTGTCTCTAGATTTGTAAAACGGGGAATTTTCTCCCATGCTCCAAATGACCCTTCACTTCATTAGGGCCTATAACTGGCAGAATTAGACGGCGCTGAGTAAGATACTAATTGTCTTTGACTCTATAAAAGTCTGCGCAGAGGTTCCGTTCTTTAAAAAAATGTCATGATTCTGAAACTGCACATAACTGTAAAACAATTCAGTTAATCCTAAAAACAATGAACAATAATATTATTTGGCCTAGTGAGATAAGACATAAGTAAAATGGACGCGGTTGAATTTGTCTTTTCCGATCTTTACGTTGATCTCTATCCTATTTTACCACTAGAGTAGCAACGACGGGGCACAGAAAGTTTCAAACCGACGCCCTATTAGGATTTGGACTAGTGGTGAATTCTGTGCAAAGTTGATGAAATTTTTATTGGGGGAATGTTAATTTAGTCTTCGTCTTCTTCTTAGTCTGCAAAAATTTCCCAGAGCTAAGAGTTTAACTCTATAATATTCCAAATCCTCTATCCAGGTAGAGCGGAGTTTTCCTTTATGGGTGATGGCGTCCCTTATTCTAGAACCTTAGGCTACGCCACTGTATTTTACTCAGGGCCGATAGTGGGGGGGGGGGGCACAAACGTTTCTGGGCCAAACAGCTGTCACAGCAACGTTGCGTTGTTAGTAATAATTGATTTCAGCGTCGTCGTCATTGCTGCTGCTGCTGCTGGTGAATTCGACGTACCAAGTGGTGGCTGGGTGTGACTGGTCTTTTCTCCACTGCAGAAAGATCGACGGCATTGATCGGGCGCCGACCATCGAAGCGTAGGGCCTGCTGCCATTCGCTTCCGGCTGCTGTTTGACGAACGGCCCAGGCTGCCTGTTAAAATACATTCAATAGAACCTAACAATAATTAGTTTCAAAAATCGTCTACTGTATTTAAAATCGGCTGCTTCGAGAAACTTTTAAAACACACTGATTTAACATATCCTATAAGTGACTCCTATGTAAAGCGCTCTTGACTTTAGCCCCAGCTTTTACTGCACGATATATAAATTGTCGCAAATAATAATAATAATAATAATAATAATAATAATAGATTCTCGATACTTGGAACACGCACGCACGCTTTTTGGGGCGATTCCAACCCCCAAACTCACCTTAAGAAGGTTCGTAAGGTATAGGCCTATGGGCCTGTCTTTATTGCAGCAAGAGGGAAACTTAAGTAAAACAAATTTGCATCTGATGTGTTGCCATCGTGACTTATTTGTTCTTCACCTAAAGCTTAAAATCAAGATGTCAATGGAGGCAATGCCATTTTAACTCATTCCACATTTCTACAGAATGTAAATCGACTCTGATAACCACCTTTTTCATTACCGGTAATTAAAACTACGTAGACAGTTATTCTGCTCTAGGCCTGCGTACTGGAATGTCTCAACTACAGAAACTTCATCAGCACTCGCATCAACCATTCAGAATCTTTTTAGCGACAACACAATAATAATAGGCTAATAATAATAATAATAATATTTTATTTGGTTTAGTAGGATTTTTTCTGTGTTGAAAACCACTATCAGTCGTACATTTTTCTATTCCAACTTCCGTTCATTCAACTACAGTACAGCCATTATCTTTGATTCTACAAAAAACACAATTCCTAGAAACACTAACCTCTTAATGATACTATCACTGCCCATTACAGCACGCATTATTATTAAACCTTTTTATAACTTCAAATAATTTTGAAGTCCAATATCACTACAGAAGGCAAACTTAACCATATAGTTCAATACTGAAAGTGAAAAAATAAAGCCATCACTACCATTCAGCAGGGACGTCATTGGGGGGGGGGGCGTTGCCCCCCTAATTTTTAGGGAAAATTTTCTTCAACAATGTTTGTTATTTAGTTTTTACATGTAATTTGGTTGGCTAAATAGGTAAAAAGACACTGAAAAGCAAAAAAAGGTCATCAGCCCCTAAAGGAGGGCTTGATGTCGAGGTAATTTGAAGTTACTAACCGTAAAAAATGACTGACAAGCAAAAAAAGGTCGTCAACTTTTTCGCAAACTTGTCAGGTCGAAAGTGTCTTGCCCCCCTGAAAAACAGTGAAATGACGTCTCTGCCACTCAGCTACTTTACCCAATCACCACGAGAATATCAGAAAGTGTTTTTATTCCAAGAAACCAGACATATTTTTGTTAAGTGACGAAAAAAGAAACAAAGTTTCACAGATCTACTGTGTTAGAATTAGAAGCATTCAGATTTATTATCTGACAATAGAAAGCAATACAAAAGAACTGAAATAGACAATAACATTAGCACTGCAATACTTCTTGAATAATTAGGTAATCCAAGTACCTGAATTAAGTAATCCAAGCACCTTAATTAAGTAATCCTAGTACCTGTCCTTTATTTTATGATAATCACTGTCCAAATATTCAAAATATCTTCAAATTCAGCCATGCATAGGCTTGTCAAAATATTGAAGTGTTGGTAGTAAAGGAACAACAAGTGTATTAAATTGCAAACTTCAAAGCACAAGATTTGCTTACACTTAAAACTGCTGCCATACTGTGCTTGTCACATCTTGAAATACTGAACAAAATTTGCACTGATTAAAAGAAGTCTCACATCAGTACATCACTGTGAAACAAAGACAAATTAATTATGACTGCTAACACAACAACGATACATAACCACAACTACTAATAGATTCAACATCAAATTTCAACAACTGGAAAAATATATATGAACACATTTAACAAATTCATATCGATAATTATAATGCATGATTGCAGTTCATGCATGAAGCATGTGCACCTTTTAAAATGGCTACAGTCAAACCTGACTAACTTACTAGATGTCTCATAATTTATGACTCCAATAATAGTGAGCTATGCAAAATATGAACATAATATGAACAGTCACATGCATTCAAATTCAAAATTAAATGTGTTCGACTGTATGAACACTACATGTGAAACTAATAGACATCCTATGATAGATATAATAGGTATGCTAATAAAGCACACAAATAGTCTAACCAGCTCAATATGAGAATTTAAACCAGATCAAAAACTACTCTTAAAGACTTCAGTTTCAATATACAAAATTAGAAGATTTCACATGCATGAAATAAGCTATAAAAATTGACTCCAAAATGTCATTTCAATACTTTCATGAAAAATACAGTACTAAGCAAGCACATATAAATTATATAAATTCACAAAATGACAACATTTAACACAAATATATTCATATTACACAGCTGGAACCATTTAATTCAGAGTTACATATAGTAACCCCTTAGCAATGATAACGAATTGTTTTCTGTGATCTTGCCTATGCAATTATTGACCAAAATATCCGTGCAATGATTGATGCAGCAAATGAAATCAAACAATTTCACAAAAGCAAATGCAAGACATCTTCTAGCTAAATATCTTTGCAGTAGAGCTTTAACCGGATCATTAGATTCAGTCCAAAATAAAAAATATGTTCGTTTATTGTTAGTGATGAAACTTCTGTGTAGCCTCCCTTAATGTTATTAACCAACTATTCAAGTCTGTCAAATCTGGGCTAAATCCTAAATAATAAAAAAAATTAATATACTACAAGTCAAATTCAAAATTCCTTACAATGACTTGAATCAATGTGGGCCAAAAGTAAACCAGGTTGCTATGAGCAACACTTTTAATGTTGCAACATCACGATCAAATCAATGGATGGCAATGTTTCAATCAATACAGCAACAAAAAGACTTATAAGCCATCAAAATAAAATTCACCTCTTAAGCATTTGGGTAATGGGTCTTAAAATGAAATTATTTGACAGAGCAAAATCCACATCTGGATGTCGAATTCATTTTAGCTTTGTTACTATAATGGTTCTGATATTCACCGACTTTCAAATGGTTAAATCAGGGATAGCGATGCAACTTCAAGTCCAACTATAAACAATCAATCCACTAAGAACTCTACAAAAATAGTTCTTCCCAAATCAGTACAACAACCCGCACAGCCAAAGGAATGCTTTGCAAAAATGCATTTCAACTGAGCAAATATTTCTATAAAACAAATGCAGTCATGAAGTTTGTACAATGTAGTGTAGGCAAATATGCCAAAACAGGCATCACATTTGCATTGATTAATTTTTTAGAATATGATTTGACACACTGAACATTTTGTTCTGTAATAAAATTAGAAAACAAACGTGGATTATGAAGGAATGCAGATTTAAGACAGCAGCAAGTCTAAGTGGCAAGCCAAAATTTCTGTATTAGAAAGTGTGTCAATACATAACAGTAACTTTTCATACATAGGAAATTGATGAAACACACCAAAACTATTATATATTATATCACAATTATAACACTTAGTTCTGAAACTTTGGCCCATCAATACAAATTTAATCGGAACAAGAACTAGATCACAGGGTATATTCAAAACAGCCTTCATTTATATGTCACTAAGTCAGCATCTGCTGAGCTAAGCCATACTAATATAAGAGCTGCAAAATCTTACTTATTCACCACTTATGATGCTATTCAAATGGATAAAAATTCATACATACAAGTGCTGCAACAAATGTATATAAAAGCAGAAAATGCAAAATTAGTACAAAAATAATCACATAAAACACATTAACCACAATTAACAGAAACTACAAATGAAATATAAACAACAATATATATAGTAGTATACCATAAACAAATATCCAAAATGTCTGACTAGTTTCCATTTAATGCTAAAACACATTTGAGAATTTACAGACACATTATAATAATTCCCAATATGCTTGTATTAATGAATCAGCAATTAATAAATACCCTCTTTAAAATTTTGCAATTGACAAAGTGACAAAATCTAAACACTGGTTATTTCCCAACAAGAAAACAACATTTCCTGATGTACAAGTCTCAGCCTTAACATGGTTCTAGCCACATGTCAAGACAAATTACCTTCGTGGTACACCTGTTACCGTCACATCTGTGATACCCAATCATCATAAATACATTAGATTCAACCATTAACTGCTGACGTCAACAACTACCACAACTATGCTTTCAAATGAATTTATGCACTTGTTTTAGCTATTCTGTGCACTGAGATATTTTTTATTTCATTTTGGAATTATTTGAAGCATGCTTTGCAACTGGTTTTCTCAAGAAATATTTTTTCAGCGCCTTCATGGATAAATCAACTCACAAACTGCTGATAAAACAGGAAAAGAAAATAAATAAATTATGTAGTAAAAGTCAGAAAACTTTGTGAAATCACATTTGACTTTCTCAAAAAAGTGGAAAAACATTTTGTCATCCTGTATCTATGCGTCTTCAGTTTTTCCTAAAATGTCAAATGGTAAATCTGTCACTCAGAACAAATGTCTAGCACATGTTCTGGATGAGAACCACTGTGACATCAGGAACTGAAATAGTAAATTGACCTCACGCCCTAAATTAAATCAACAGGTCTAAACAGCAAACAATATCTTCTGAAAAACATGAAATCTAACTGCATTAGGCACTCACAAATTTATGAGAACAGATAGAAAATGGAAACGAGTCTATTTATTAATTATAAAACAAGTTCAGTTCAGAAACTTGAACATTCCTACAAAACTAAACTACCGGAAACTAAACCAACCAATCAATCAGATTAAAAGAAATAAGTATAATAGCACATTTTAAAACATACGCATTACCGCTTAGAAAAGCAATGGAAAGAGCAACCACACTCAGAACTGATACAGAAAAAAACAAAGCATTGATTTAGAAACAATTCAACAATTTGACCAATCAGAATTCTTATCCTTTCTGTCCTTCCAAGTGTCGAAATTATTAGGTAAATCTTTGGCTAAGATCAACTTCTAAACTAGTTATGCTATGTTAAAATCCAATATTTATTAAAAGTGCGGCAGATCGAAAATGTCTTGGCAAGGCAATGTTGCTACGCGGAGTGGTTTTTCTGGATAGGACCTTCTATGCGCAATTTAAAAGATAAATTAATGCCGGTTACTTACCCGTTTGTGCAGCCAACCACCTCACAGTGACAATGGCAAGTGACATGACATAAGAAGTTTTCATATGAAACAGAAAGAGATTTACTACAGCTGGCCTAATTTAGCAGATAAGTTTGGAGTTTAACTGTTGCTGATATATTTTGCTTTACAGGTTTTAGGAGAATACAAAATGTACTGTTAGCTTAGTCAATTGAAAACTACCCAAGACAATCTCACAAAATACCCTACCTTCACTCATTTAACATGCACTCACGTATAACAATGCACAGCATACACACAAGGTACTTGCTAATTCTGGTTAGTTGCAGAAACATGAAATAGATCCAAACAGAAGTAGCTGCTCCACCAAAAGTGTCATCTCACCAAACGGAAAGGTTAATCAAGCAAAGCGTGAAACAGTACAGCAGGACTGCAGATTGTTAGCAGACATCATAACTTGACTGTGACTAGATCAGGTCTAGGACTATTGTGCGACAATGTGGCCGCTCGGTGGCGGTACCTGTCTGACTTGCTTCTTTGAATTGAACCCGACTTCTGAGACTGCTTCTGTGAAAATGAATTTGCACGAGATTTCTCAACTTGATCTTCTTCAGAAAGCAGACCCTGCTGCCCTGATGGATCTGATTCGAGAACTGAACAATATGTCGTGAATCGTTTCACCTGCAAACAACAAGAAGAAAATCTGACAGCAAAATAAATCTTAACCGTGAAAACTGCAATGATTTTCATATTCAGCAAATTAACAAAATCAATCAAACACACTGCAAATTCAAAGCTCAAAATCTACGTACTGCATTCAGAAAACAGAAGCCTTCTGTCTGTAAAATACATTCATTGATACCCTGCAACAATTTAATTCCAAAAATTTTAATAAACATCAGTAATAGTTTCCATTGAATAATATAATTATCTCTTGAATCATGAAGATACCCAGTGTGAATAAGAGGTCATTACAAAAACATCAACTAAAAGCAGCCCTTTGAGTACGCCCAAATGGCCAGCGGCAAAAACATTTACCTCAAATTCAAGATATAATTCTTTGTCTTGATAGTCTTGGATGTTTCGTGACTTTGATCCTTTGTCAGGAGGTGATTGCTTATGCTCTGCAAGTTCCAACTCATTTTGATTTAGCATGCTTTTGTGGTGGTGCAGTTGTTTGACCTGTGAATGTCATGACAGGTGAGACAGATAAACTTAAATTGCAAATTAATTGTAAATTATAATTCAAATATAAATGTAAATTACAAATTATCTTCTTCCATCAGGTGCTGTGTATTTTTACGTTAGCGACCACGGATTTCCACTTTGTTCGATCTTGTTTAATCAAATTATATGATACTTAAATCTGGTTACCATCACTTTCCAGTTTGATAAAATGCACAATTGCACATATTCAACAAATCCAGAAACAATGAGAAATAAAGTTGGAAAAAGTATGCAATCAACATGAATTCATGAATCAAAAGCTGCCATTTCTTAAAGTAGACAAATATTATGCTAAGAATTTCATGAAATCCTTACTAGACTGAGTTTCGTGTGAGAGGATGGCATGAGAGGACGTTGAAACTTCCTCTGTGATCCGACAGCGCAAGGAAGCGGAGGGGAGGAAAAGGCAGCCGTTACATAGTTTATCTGATCAATCCAAGACTTGCATTCCTTGCTGTCACTACAAAAACCCCACTCATCTATCATAAACCAAAGTTAATATAAGGGACAAGCAAAACCGTAACATCAACCGAAAACAAAAGTTGAATAATTACAAATTCAAATGCCAGCATAGGAAGTAACATGGAAGATAAAATTTTCAAATATTCTATTCTATTCTATTCTACTAGATAATTTATGTAGCGCTATAGCATAGCCAAGGCCAAAGCAAGAGCGTTTTACAAAAAGACAGTCATACGATAAACGAAATAAATGAGTTTTAAGGTTACAGTTGGTTGTCGTGGTCACAGAAGCTGGAAGTGCGTTCCAAAGGAGAGGATTGCCCCAGTCACAGATCTTTCTCAAACGGTCTTAGCGGGGGGAACGAGAGGTGAGATCGTTTGCTAGAACGAAGCTGTTTGCGACAGTCTGTCATCACCGGCCTGCGTCGAAAAATATTCGGGGCAGAAAGGGTCATGCAAGGCTCGGAAGGTCAGCGAGCATCGTTTAAAAATTACGCTCCGGGATCTTGAGCCAATGGAGCTTATCCCTTAATAACGGGTAACGTGGTCATGCCACCTGGCACGAAAATCATCCGGCGGCGGCGTTCAGGACCGATTGCAGTCGGCCCAGCTGATAGTCGGGAAGACCGAGGAGGAGGCTATTACAATAATCCAGCCTGGATAACACCAGGGCACGGACTAGAATCGCAGCTGATGTTGAGATGTAACGCAGCGAATCTCCCTAATCTTTCGGAGCTGAAAGTAACAAGCGCAATTCATTGGCCGACGAGCGATAGGGAGTCATCAAGGAGGAGAACACCGAGGAAGACGGAGCGGCGACAGCATCTCCGATCGTAAACGACGTTCGACTGATCTGGTGGACCCTTCGAGGTGTTAATCCACAACAGTTCAGTTTTTCAGGGTTTAATGCAAGGCGATTTGTCGCTGTCCACTGCATTATTTCGCAGATGCAGTCTTGTAGGCGAGCTCGCAGATGATCTGTTTTCAGGGATGGGCAGGAGGATGTATGTAATATGTATGCAACTACACACATCAAATAAAATACACAAAGCTATTGTGTTTAATTTGCACAATTATTATATCAGCTGATATTAATTAATTGACTGTCTATCACTGCCCACCACCACCACCGCTCACCACCATCACTGCCATTGCCACCAGCAGCACCATTATACAATTTTCATCCAACCAACCCTGCCTGGAAGAGAAATTCTGCCCCATCAGAAGTCTGAAGCCGAAATACATGGTGTTTCTTTTTGTAGTCGTCTGCCAATGTGGCCAGTGAATGGTGCAGACGCACGGCATTGTTCATGTTCAGGAACTGCGTCTGCTGTCTAAGGCCCTGTTCATCTTTGTACAGATACAAGATCATGTCACGCAACGACGCGTAGAACATCTTCCAGCTTCTCTTTCCCAGCCCGGCTGAACATCACCAAACGCACATCAACGATAAAACAAAAGGTTTTTCAAATACAGATGCACATAGTAATTAATTGCATCATTTATGGTGCTCAGCTAACAGTCAAACCAAATTACTGCTACAGACACACAATGGAATATCTCAAATTATGTTAAGTTAAAAGTTGCTCACTATGCCCAATTTTGAACAACATAATGGGGCACTAATACTAATATAATTATAATCTATATGACATCAAGCAAAGTGAAAATTTTGAGGACTAACAATAAGTGAGTTTGACTGTATACTTTGCATGATGATTTTTAAATGCTGGAAGGCTTCTCTTAATTTTAAAACCATTAAAATTTTTGCACAACACTGATCAGAAATATATCTTACTTCTGCGTCCATCTGGGTCTATGCAGCACTTGCGCATGATGCAGCCTCTCTTGAATTCAGTGGCTTGGCTGGGATCACGCACCTGCAATACAACATCTTGAATCATAAGAACGAGTTTAAGAATAAAAATTCAGCAAACTATTAAATGATGCACTCTGAGATTGTCCACACTTAACCCCTTAACTGGCGATCCAGGATATATCCGTCCATTTTACATTGAGTTACAGTTAAATACACGGTTAAGGGGTTAATGAACAAATGAAAAAATACCACTGAAGACAAAAGTAATAACAAGTGAGCCATCACTTCAAACTAAAATGCAAGAATAAAAATACAAAATTTAAAAACCACTCAAAACATCAATAAAATATTATTAATAAAGTCAGATGACAATAATCACAACAATAATACAGTAATTATGCACTTTATTAGCACCAGTTCATAAAGCATCAATGCATCAATTAATGGTGCTACAAATCCACTATAAAAGACCAAGTCAGCACAGAGAAACGGTTCTCTTATCAATCTCTACAGGCACACCAAGCAATCTTGCTGAAATCTAGCTGAGTGAGAATATTTAGAATGATTAGTTGTAATTATGCATGGATGAGACAACATAATTTGATTTTGACCGAGGACAAAGAGCAATTGCAAGAGCGCAAGTTGGATTAAGGTACAGGATCCATAGTTCTTCCAATTTTCAGTAAGTTCACATAAATAATTAATTAATATGCTTGGTGTATGACACAGATGTAATGTAATGTAATGTAGCATTTGTTAGATAGCACCACTTATATTTCTACTCAGAGACAATATACAGTCTCTCAAGGCTGTCACTTTCATTGATTAGAGTGTCAAGTATGACAGACAGATCCAAGGATGAAAACGTAAGACAACTCACATCTAAGAAGGGATTGCTTCCAAGTGTGAAACATTGTCTCTTTGGCCCAGCTTCAATATCCTGTAACTCTTCTCTGAATACATAAAACAAAAACTCAGTTTCTGACAGATCTTCATCTACAGTAGAGCTTTGTTATAACATACTTAAAAGGTCTGTAAAATTCAGTATAATATATCCAAGGTACGTCATAACCAAGGATACGTTATAACCAAGTATAATGAAATTCCACTGACTATAAGCAGTCAAGGTTTCAAGATAACAACTGTTACTTCTACTGAAATTTTCATATCATATCTATCTATAATATTAAGATCCTTATCTGTATGTCTCTCTGTCTGTTACCTTCAAGCGTTCTGATTGGTTGACTATTGGTAGACGGTTTAGTCCTTACATCGCGAGGTTGAGAGGCGGCGTTTGGCGTTTGACAGCGTCACGTTCAATTGTTCATTGCAGCGTCATAATGTGTACAACGTCGAGATGCGTTGGTGGGCGTAGCTTGAGGAAGTTGCACCAATTTTAACGTACACAAAAATACGTGTACAGCGTCACAAATGGTCACAGTTGCGTGATTTTAACGTACATAGGCCTAATTATTACGTGGCGCAGAGCTTGGCTAGGTGGCGTATGTACAGTACATCATTGAAATGTTGTTCAGCATGAATTCAATGATTGGGTATTAGGTATAGGTATTGGATTAGTATTATCCTGCACTGCGAGCGCGAGCGAAGCGAGCATCTTTCTAGTATTAGCATAAAATCGTACCAAGAATCTTTTATTTAATACCTGATGTTTGAAAATATATAAAAATCAAAAAAGTAAAAAATGGCAAGAAGGACAAAAAGAAAAACTCACTCATCAATCACAATTGGTTCATTTTGAATGGAACAATAGATGCTCTGAAGCAAATGCTTTGGAAAATTCTCTCCATCATTTAGATCAGCTAAGTTTTCTATGAATTCATCTAATGTCATCTTATGACCAACATTCTAAAATACAACAGAATCACAAAGCATAACCACTAGTCGTGCAAAATCTGTGAAATGCATCTACAGTTGGACACAAATTTTATGTATAATTATTCCATAATAAGAACAGATACAAAGGTCCAAATAAAGGGCATTTAACAAAATTGTGTAAAATTATTCTTCTTTTCCATAGCCTTTAAATTTAAACATAATAAAGCATTAAATTAATTATATATTATATCCAGAAAAATTGTACGGCCTTTGCAAAACTAGTCAATATCGTCTTGTATCAACGATTAAAAAGAACATTTTCTGCTGCTCCAAACCATGAAAATTTGATAAAAAAGGTAAAGGTAGTCCCGTACTCGAACGAGCGTAGGGTTTCCGGCGCTGATCTCCGGGACTAGGCAAGCAGTGATGCAGGTGACTTACGCCATTAATCTAAAGTAGGTTGCCATTACTTTCTCTAGACCTGCGTTTTACCTTCACAGCTTAGCACTGCTACCAATTTATCGACACCTGAGCGATGAACGGCTTGGTTGGCCGCCGGCACCACGATTAGATCCCGGGATGGTCACCCATCCAAGTACTAGCCACGCTTAACTTCGGTGTTCTGATGAGAACCGGTCGCACAACGCCAAATAAGCCAATAAATTTATAAAAACTGATGCAATCAACACTTCCACTGTGGATTCTGGCATGATCATAAGACTCTGATTATCTTATAAAACTGCACAATTTTATAACAAGTCTTAAATTTTGTTAAAGTCTTTTCATATTCAGCATTTGCCCTATAATGACAATAAAAACTGAACAGGATGTAGATTTTCAGATAACAGATATTTCTACTAATAAGCCAAAACATCCTGCAAAGACAAGGTCTGATTTCATATATCCTTTATTATCTCATAATGTAGGATCTTATATTTATTTTTAACACCATATTTCAGAAACCTTTGATGTTTACTGTCGATATGGTGTACATAAAGCATAAAAACATTTCATTATTAGACTTCAAAGCTAAAGAGGTTTGAACACATCTGTAGAACCGATCAAGGACAAGTTGACAAAAGGCTTAATGTTTGGATAAATGGATGGCAAGACAAAGAGAGGCAGGCCTCCAAAGGAATGGCAGATGACATTATTCAATGGTGTCAAGAGGAACTGCACACATTTCAATGGACAGCAATCATAAGAGAGTTACATGACTGAGGATTATTCAACAGGAAATGGACATCAACAAGGAGAAGCAGAGGAAGGAAGGAATAGGAGACTATAAAACTGCCACAATGTTTCAATAAGTCCAGCTAAAATTAAATCAAAAATATTCTCAATCAGTTGACATGTTATAAAATATCTGCAATAATTTATTATTTTTTAACAAAATTATTATATTGATAAAGATATGGCTTATAACAGTTGCTTACTTCAAATTGTAGCACTTAAAAATGCCAATATGGTGCAATGTAAGAATAAATAAGATGAAAAGAGATTTCAAACTTTTAAAAATATTTTGGTTTAATCAAATCAATAATAATTAGCATAATGAATATTACCTGAATATGCAAATCTGTATTCAACAGCAACATTGCACAGGTAAGCGTGTGACAAGAATCTAAAGATCAAAAATGATGAACAATGTCCTCAACTGAATCCATAGAATAGAATTTATCAAATAACCTATATAATATTCATCAAAGTCCACAGAACTTTTAAATATCTCCAATCTGCAATTCCAGCTTTCTCACTGAAGTAAAATCCGATACTGAACCAAATTTCTCGTCCAATCAGAGATTTTCCCATATTTTCCTAACCTTCAGAGCTGAAAGAACCCGGGTTGCACTCAATGTAATGATGTGAAAAATGTGCCAGGATTCGCTCCCTTTCCTGAGTTTCGCCAGAAAGAACGAGCTGCCGGAGGAACAAGCGCAAAGCAATGTCGAGCGGCTGTGACGTGAAATCAAAATGCTTCAAATACTCTTCTCCAACCAGCTGAGCAAATTCATTTCTGCACAAAAACAAATAAATCACAAAATCAAAGCATTATAATTATAGTAGCATCTCCTGGGGTGTAGCCCGTACCGGGTCGGGTGCCTGGGTACGAGCTAAGGGCCTCAAGGTACGGGCTATGGGCGCAAAATGTACGGGCTACGGGCCTTGTACGGGCCGGGCGCTAACAACATTTCTTTAATAAATTCAAGTTTATATTTCTTTAGTCTTGCCTTTTTCCTCTTCTTTTCCTAACAGCAACAAAAATATTAATGTTTTATCGACAATTATACAATAGCTACAACTCAGCTGTAATAAAAATTGTAATTAGGGAACAGTTAAATTTGTTTTTAAAAATATAATTAATGAAAATTATTTGATTTTGAGTTTACAAATGAATATTGTATTTAATATCGTGTTAGCAGATTATACTTTTATGAAATTACCTTGCAGCCCCGCCCGTACCTCGGGCTGGGCTGCAAGGTACGGGCTACGGGCTTCGGGCCAGGCGGGTCTCAAAGCACAGGCTTCAGGCTAGAGCCGGGCCCCACCCCAGGGCATCTCCCCATGCATATAATGAGGAGATGCCACTTCATACATGCTCTATATAAAACCAATAATAGCCACCATGGTATTTCATCTCACAGATCTGAGGCAAATTATGTGTAAATGCACACTGCACGCAAAAACTACAGCACTTGCATGTAGATACTAAGAGACGATTATCATAATACTTACTTCTTGCCCAGATGCTTGGAAACATCTTTTTTCTGAAATCCCTTGAGGCTGAACAACCTCTGAGCAAGGCGCTGTGCCGATGGCCGATCAACATCTTTACAAGGAAAATGAAACGACTCTTCCGCTGATTCACTGCCGTTGATTTCACCAACAGTTTCACCCGCAATGCTACCAGACAATGGCTGTTCTTGACCATCCAAACAGCCGGAAACGGTCTTGGCACTCTCGGTGATATACTGCAGTTCATGACTATCGATAGTTTTGCAATCAAAACCAATGTCACTGACATTCACTGAGGTATCGGACAATCCATCTCTACAAAGGCCTTCGGAAGTCTTTGCACAAAGATTCCCATCGCTTTCATCGGCCTCATTCACAAATGAAGCGCATGCAATGTCCGAGTCCGGTGTCCTGAATGACTCGGGAGGTGCAATATCACCACTAAAATATAAGTTAGTAATACTATCATCAGATATTGGACACTCAGCTCCAACTACTGATGCATTTTCTAAGCCTGACGTGTCCATGCCAATAGTTGTCTGAAACCCAATACTATTTTGCCATTCCATTGGAGATCTGTATTTTGGCAAACTGTGTGAATTTTGACCAAATTGAATATGCGCTGGACCAAGGCAGTTCAAAGAAGAGCATAAATTCTGGTAGTGCAACGGGTCGACAGAAGTCGAGGTATGCTCTCCAAAGTCAATCTCAACAATTATACCATCAGTACCATACTGTAAGTAATTGTCTTGACTTCTGCTACCACGTACAGTAGCAGAAACACCTTGGAAAAATAATGGCTGATTATCGGATAACATTTTTGGAGACAGACTTTCCTCGCTTCTACTTGAAGTAATAGCGCCTTTTACGACAGGACAGACTGCAGTAGTGTCACCATCGCAGCACTTTTTTTGGTCGAGCGTGAAAGAGACAGTTTGGTTCACAGCTAGTGATTCAAAGCCAACATCTTGGTCACAGGCAGAATGCAACCTGGAACCTTCATCACTGGATAAAACGTGCAGCCAAGAGTCAGTTAAAAACTCATCTGGAGGTGGTGGCAAATCATCCATATTAAATGTCCTTTCTTCAATTCTAAATCGTTCGTCTTCGTCCGATATGTCGTCGGGAGGAATGTCCAGTTCGAAATGAACATTGGCAAAACCAGGACACATAAAACTTTCTTGACATAACGTATTGTCTTCTTGAGGCAAATCATATTCTGAAATACTTCGCTGCAAGGTAGAAAGAGTTTCAGGCAAATTATCTGCAAGACAATCACTCTGTACGACATCGGGAAGAGTCCGAGGTATTTTTCTGTTTTGACAAAGTACCTCATTCTGAGATGTATAAATCTCTTTTGGTAGACAAGATGTCAGCTGAACTTCTGTCTTTTCAGGTATTTTAACATTCTCCAAAGTTTCAGCTTCAACATCATGTCGAACATGAGACAAGGCTGGAATCTGTGTTGTTTTGATCATCATATCTCCAGTCATCAGAAAAGTCTCAAATCTTGGTTCCTTGTGTACTTGTCCGGTGGCAATCATACACTCTGATGCACATCCATTCAGGTCTCTATCAGAACCCATACCACCGTTAGTACCTTTCCCAGTTGTATTTCCTAAACCATCAGTCATGTTAGTCAGCAATCGTAAGGGCACAGCAGAATATGGTTCCATATTCCTTTCAGAAATGACAGATACAGATACAGCTCTCGGGGAACGCTCGGAGAAAAAACTGTGTCTGACATTCAATGCTATTTCAGAGTCAATGTGACTTTTATGTCGTATCCTCAGTCTACCATTATTCGAACATCTAGTTTGGCATTGTCTGGAAGGGCCTTCCTCTCTGGCATGGCAAGAAGAACAGCCATCATTCGTTAGATCAGCAAGAGAACCTGAAACATCAAATCTGCATAATAAGCCAAAAAATCCCAAAGAATCTTATATTACAAAATATATGTTTACAACAGCTCAATCTGTTTTATCTCTAAATATTTACTGGTAGAAGAATGGTAAAACCAAAATTTTCAAAATCGTCCTAATGGTTATGGATCTAAAAATAAACTGCTCAAATAATAACTAATCTATTTGCTTTGAAAAACAAAGAATGTTTTTATATATCCTGTATTTTAAGCTCTACTTCCTCTCCTCACAAAGGCAACAATTTTTTAAGCAAACATTGACAACCACTGATGATATGCTGTCTCAATTTCTATCTTCATTGTAAAAACTCATCCTTATAGATACATTTTTATGAGGGCAAACACCCTATTACTCAAATATAGTCCAAGGGCTGAAAAGCAGACTTCCTTGGAAATTGGAGATCTGTACTAGTTCTCCATGGTCTTGTCATAGCATATATGAGCTAATAACCATCCAGTTCACTTGCTGTACTTAGTCACTTCTTAAGAGGGCTGCCAAGAGGGGGCAGGGGCAAACGCCCAGGGGCCCCAATCTGTTGGGGGCCTGGACAGGCTCACAATAGTTCATCTCATGCTAAATTTTCTATTATTTAGGAACACTCTGTGTGTGGGATGGCCACTCTGGAGGGGCCCGTTGAAGGCACTGCGTTTCCTTTAATGCGTTGAAAAGTCTGACAAGCAAAAAAGGTCACAACCACTTTTTTACACTTGTTTTGCATATTTTTGGAAAATCCTTAAATTAAATCACTGAACTTTCTGTAGACATTATAAACGTTTTGCAAACTTTCTACAGAATTTAAGTGGCCCGTGACTGCTTTGCCCAGGCGCTCGGAATTTCTCTCAATGGGCCTGCTTCTTTAAACAATTACCGGTATATTGAACTAACCTGGCTTAATTTTCAGAGTAACCCTTTCTCCTCCACTGCAAATAAGGTTCACAACTAAAAAACACAATAAGTTTGAATTTTTTGGGACAAATTTATGTCATAAAACCATCAATCTAAAATAAGCCTCATAACTTAATTACCAGCTGCTACATATAGAGACACATATTGAAACCGGAGATCAGCACCGGCACCTACGGGTACAGAGCCTACGGATGAACTTAAACTTACATATAGAGCCATCATTACAATCAAGCAGAAACTGACAATGAAAAGGCTCTATTTAAGTCACATGTGCAAGTCAATATCTATCATATTAAAATCGTTATCTGTATGTCTGTTACCTTCAAGCGTTCTGATTGGTTGACTATTGCCGGTTTAGAGCGTTCTGATGCGTTTGGTTGACTAAGCGGTTGGACCGTTTAGACGTCGGTGCGTTTGGGCGGCGTTGACCGGTTTAGTCTTTACGTCGCGATGCGTTGGTGGGCGATGTTGGTGCGTTGCGGCGTGGTGACAATTGTTGGTAGACCAGTTTTTAGTCGGCCTGCGACGGCGTTGCTATTGGTAACAATTGTTCGTAGAATCGTTTAACACGGTCGGCTGGGGGCGTCGCGGCAGCGTTGCTATTGGTAACAATTGTTCGCAGCCTCAGGTAGTTGGTGTACAGCGTCACACATGGCCACAGATGTTAGCCTAATTATTACGTGGGCGCAGAGCTTGGCTAGGTGGCGATCATTGAAATGTTGGTAATTCAAATTTGTTATAGGTATTGGATTAGTATTATCCTGAACCGGGCGCGCGAAAGCGAGCTAGCGAGCCTCTTTCTAGTTATTCATGTTGTTACCAGCGTTCTGATTGGTTGACAGACGGGCGTTTAGTCCTTACGGCGCGTTGGTGGGCGGCGTTGACTATTGGTGGTTTAACAATTGTTGGTCACAGCCTGGAGGTAGTTTGCGTCATTGCAGCGTCATTTTAATTGTTCGCAGCCTGAGGTAGTTGCGTACATTTTAACGTTGCGACGCGTTGCGCGCACAAAAATACGTGTCGTGTACAGCGTCACAAATGGCCACAGTTGCGTGATTTTAACGTACATAGGCCTAATTATTACGTGGCGCAGAGCTTGGCTAGGTGGCGATCATTGAAATGTTGTTCAGCATGAATTCAATGATTGGGTATTAGGTCGCAGCCTGAGGTATTGGATTTTAGTATTTTATCACAAAAATACGTGTACAGCGTCACAAATGGCCACAGTTGCGTTATTTTAACGTATATAGGCCTAATTATTACGTGGCGCAGAGCTTGGCTTAGGTGGCGATCATTGAAATGTTGTTCAGCATGAATTCAATGATTGGGCGGTATAGGTATTGGCATCTTTCTAGTAGCATCTTTCTGATTAAAGCTCATTCGTTGTTTCAGACACGCCCATCAATTAAGCAAAACAAAATGAGAGCTGTAAGATAAGTGGATAATAGAAAATTCAATTAATATATATTATTGTCATAAAATATCAACGTCAAATTTGCCTAAGGAATTCAAAATTGTCTACTCAGTCACAAAATACAACTATTCCCAATCAAATTCTATCTTTAAGTCTGTATCATCGATTCAATCATCATCGCAACCAATCAAAGTTTTGGATTTTAGATTTAAGCTTTGGACTCCCAACTTGCCCAATCAACTCAGCAGCATTCAAGAACCACAAAAATCATAAATCCATTATTAATTAGCTTATAAGCAAATGATTAGTCAAATTCAACAGAAACACTCACAAATCCATTACATGAGATTTCTATTTATATTTTAATCCTATGAAAGAAAGCCAACATAGCCAAGTGGCATAAATCAAATCTCACCCAATTAGCATAAATTCCAACAGATGAAACCCAACTGGATGGATGGATGGATGCAACATTGGATGGATGGATGGATGGATGGATGGACACACGGATGGACGGATGATCGGATGGACGGATAGATGGATGGGGAAGGAAAGGATTAGATTGAAAAACAGAAGAAAGAGTGTTGGGAAAGGGTCAGGAGGGGCAAGGGGTAAAAGAAAAAGGATAGTGGGACTTTAAAGATTGCAGAATAAAATTTTGGGATTCTGCTATTCCAACGTGTCCAAAACCGAGAATCAATGTAAATTCCATTTTGCCTATGGGTGCTCAAACACAAGTAGAGTTAACCCTTTGAACCATCGATCCCTAAAACCAATAGGTTATGAAGAGGAAATATTGGCCTTACAGGGCAATAGGGTTAATAAATTATACTTGCGCAAGCATGATGCCACCGATGGCAAAATATAACCAACTGCAATGGTTTAATGCATAAATGCAGACACAAATGAGGATTCAGTGAATCAATCACAAGCACTCTAGCAATAACAGCACACTCAGGCTATTACATCAAACAGCATTAGGCATAATGACAGATCATCTGCAGTGATATGTGAACTTCCTGTGCAATGCAATCACTTACTAAATACCGGTAACTGTTTTTAGAACCAAGCAAACCATAGGGCATGGCACCAGACTGCATCTCTGCACCTACCTCTAAATGAATACAGTATATCAACCATAGATTATAATTATACAGTAATTATCAATGTAACCCTTTCATATACCGTACACTCAACAGTCACTGCCAGATTTAAACCGTGGAACCCATGGTTTAAATAAATATGTTGAACTCAGTGTCAATATTAACAGCAAGAAAGACTAAGTAGGTAATAAAGGTAATTATTCAGTACATCATCTGTTAGCAAATAAACCATCAAATCTATATATATATATAGTTGCAAAATATGCAGGATCTATGCAAGATGAACCCATTGCATGAACTGTGAATTGAAACTGGCTTTTCAAATTAAGCAGCTGGTAGTGATGCAGAATATCAAAAAAAAAACATCTTCAGTCACAAGTACATATTTAACTCTTTGACCCTTTAAGAACAATATTTATGAGGTCAAAGGGTTAATGATGTCTGTGTGGGACAAAGGAGGGCTTTTATCAAAACATTTTCGCAGAATTGCTTATTCAAAAGTCAAACTTTAGCCAAAAATATTCATGATAATTTCTCAAGAGAAATGACTGTCAAACTTGACTGCCTGTCACCAGAACAGTTTCAGTGGTACTAACTCCAAATTTACCAAACAAGCAATCATTACTTAAGTAGTAATCATTAAAGGATAACAGCTGACAACATTCATAATAGGAAGTTACCTTACTCATCTAGGAACTGCAATTAATCAAATAGGGGGTGGAAGATGGCAGAGTGGGTTACATGCTGGAGCGTCAGGCTGACCGAGGGTGTTCAAGCTCCTGTTCAAGCACAGTTAGTCCTCTCACACAGGCAGTAATGCCTCCTAAGCCACTTTAAATCATGCTAAGTTAAATAATATTTACAACTAGTCAATCCTATAGCCATTCGACTATATTACTAAGGGTCTATTAATTCATTCAAAGTATTTGGATTACTGATGAACTGGTTATCTAACTGAAAACTATAATTATTCATATAGTACGCCATCGCTAATTAGTTTTACCAGTAGACGGTCACATTTGTATTGAGCAAATCATATATGTCTTTCAACAATTCAGAGAACTTAAACAATCAAAGATGACACACATTTCCATAGCAATCTAAAACAGCAAAAAATATCAAGAATACTCAAGTGATAATTTTAAGACAAGTCCCACTCTCTATAAGCAGAGGTTTGGTAACTGCATTCCTTCGGATGGTTTCTTAATCAAATCAACCAAGACAACAAATACAGCATATAGCATTTAAAGTCAGCTTAACCCAAATGAGGCTGAACAACGACAAACACTCGGCTTTATCTGCTTATGTATAAATGCTGCTAATGTTGGGTTTATTTCTCATTCCATGGTTTTGTTTCAATCTTTAAACACTTCAATGCTTATGTCACTGTCTTAAATCTTAACTATGCCACTGTCTTAAATCCTAAAGCCTCGCTCTTATTTTCTGCCAAACAGAAGATTTGGCAGAGAGTTACTACAGTGGTTTTCACACAGGATTACTTAGCCTCCTAAACCACCTTTAAATCACATTATTATTCTTATTCTTGTCACAGTAAAGGAAAATCCAGGAATCAAGCAACAGAAACAGCCTCTAAATACTCCATTAATGGTGACTTAGGCAAAATCATTGTGTAGTAACAGTACTGAGTAAGGTTGTTAATGGTTAACTGGTCCTAAGAGCAAGGACCGGTCCTTTTAACTTTGACTGGGGTTAACCGGTCTTTTTTTGAACGGTTAACCGGTCCTTCAAAACCAACGGTCTTAACAACCTTAGTACTGAGTCTAGTATTGTGTCAGGCTGCTGTTAAGTACATCCGTGCTTCTCAAACTTTCTGATGCTGCAAGCCAGTGAATGCCTTAGCAAAATTACTGAGGTCAACAGCTTTTCAAGTTCCTATAATGGTTGTGACCATTATACCAATCGCTAATACTAACCTATTTTTAAAGAAAACATTTTTGTCAAATTACATTACACTGGTTACAGTACACTATTCCTGGCACTGGATCGAGACCTACAGTTTGAGAAGCACTGCTTTACATCATAATCTCTAACTCAGAAATGGTTCAAGGATATATTTCATTCCAATATTTTCTGTAAATGCAATAAGACATTGACTTGCCACAAAATTAGGAATAACTGAAACTTCCTTGTTTCAATCCCTCTTCAGTATCAAGAATTTTATCAGTGCAGATGTTAAATTTCACCATTGGTAGAATAAAGTAGGTCATGGCTGGTAGGCCTACCTGCTGATGTAAGGCCCAAGTCACTAAGACACCATAAAGCATCTTGCAAGTAACTTTAATTAGCATCCTACCGGATTTAAATGGCTTGATAATATATATATATATATATATATGTATATATATATTATATATATATATATATATATATAAGTGTATATGTATACATATATATTATATATACACGCCCATCCCCTTTTGACCAACGCCCATCCTCTTTTGGCTAATGCCTCTATAAATAAACCTACAAAACAAAATAAAATAAATGCCTACCAACAGGCCAAATACCAGTTGTTATCAAAAAAACACCATACAGCCTACAATGAAGTCACGAATTTCAATCTATTCATCAATGAAAGGGCTTTTAACAACTGCTGTCTATTTGGAAGTCGAAGCATCAACAGATGTCATAAAACACCAGAAAAACATTGAACTCTAGAAAAACAATATACAGACATAAACACTGTGTATGTGTGTATGTGTGTGTGTGTGTGTGTGTGTGTGTGTGTGTGTGTGTGTGTGTGTGTGTGTGTGTACAAGTGCAACTGTGCATGAGAAAGTGAGAGAACTTTCATCATCATCAGTGTTTCTGTCTTTCGACAGGTCCAGGTATCCAGTTCTCCCACTCTGATCGATTGCTTGCTTCTTCTTTGAGTTCTTGGTATCCTTTATCCATCATCCACTCCAACATCATCTTTCTCGGTCTACCTCTCACTCTCTTTCCCTCCATTTTTCCTTTGATTATTGTTCTTAGTAGAGAGTCATGCCGGAGGACATGTCCCATCCAATTTCTCTGCCTTTTCCGAATTGTATATATCAGGCTTCTGTCTTCCTCTATCTCCTTCGTGACTTCCTCATTTGTCTTATGTTCTGCGTAATTTACGTTTTGCATTTTCCTCCAAATCCACATTTCAAAAGCCTCTAGTCATTTTATATCTTCCTTTCTCATTGTCCACGTCTCTGCCCCATACAATGCCACACTCCATATCAATGTTTTTACCAATCTCTTTTTTAGGTTTAGTTTTAGCTTACTTTGCATCAGCTCCTTTCTCTTATAAAAAGCTTCCTTTGCTATTGCTATACGTCTTCTTATCTCTTTATTACATCTGGCACATTGTTATCAGACTTCCTAGATAGCAAAATTCCTTCACTTGCTCTATGTTTTGTTCTTAAACCTTTATTTCCACTCTCTTTCCTTCTTTTTTGCTTATTACCATAACTTTAGTCTTTTTTGTATTAATCCTCATTCCATACTTTTCTGATACTTATGTCAGTTTATCCATTACTTCCTGTAGCCCTTTTTGACTACCTGCTAGCATGGCCCGATCGTCTGCAAAGCGCAGCGCCTTTAATAGTACTTCTCCGACTTGGACTCCCTCATTTGTATTCCCCATCACCTCTTGTACTAATTCTTCGATATAACAGAGGAGGAGACGAAGGAGATCAGGGTTATTTGTGCAGGAGGAAAGGAGAGGTAGAGTGGGGTGGCTTTTACTCCTAAAGAAGGAATTGAGCAGAAACATAACAAACAGAGAGATATGAAGATACAGTGATAATGGTGACAATAGAAGCGGAGCCAGTAAATCTGACAATTATACAGGTATATATGCCAACAACAACACACACAGAAGAAAAAGTGGATGGAATTTATGAATATCTAGAGGAAAAAATCGAGAGGATAAGAGCTACACATTTTTGTGTTCTAATGGGGGATTGGAATGCAGTAGTGGGAAAAGGAAGAGAAGGAAATGTGGTGGGAGAGTATGGGATGAGGGTTAGAAATGAAAGAGGAGAAAAACTAATTGAATTCTTCAAGTTAAGAAACATGAAGAGAGAACTTTACTAACTTCATTAATCTTAAAATTAGCATTCATATTATCAAAATTAGGGATTCCAGATTTACACAATTGTAAAATTTTATTTTCTAACTATAAAGAATTTTTTTTATTTTGGCGTAATCATTTTTCCTAAAAAAATTTTAACCTCAAACAGAAATCTTAAATAAACATTATGTCTTCCTGAACAAAACTACAATGTGAATAATATTGTAATGAATAAAACAATGAAGCTTTTGTTAAAACTGATTATATCCTCACACCTCAGAACAGGCATCACTTATTAGGGGTATATTAGTTAGCATATATCAGCAGACATACTGTACTATGAGCTCAATGTTTCTTGTGATCAAATAATTGAACAGTTAGTTCTCACTGGGTATGGATGTAAGGTAACTGAAATTCTTTCAGCAGACAAAATGCTTAAGAGTAACACTCATTGAGACTATGTAAACAGAACACAAAGACCTCTCTTTTCATGTTACAAAACAAGAGGCATAACTTCATGACAAGACTTAGCTGTTTAAAATTAAATTAGTCTATTAGTCCTATTAGTCACGCCATGCTGCTTATGTCACATTTAGCCCAACACAATTAAACATCCAACACAATTAAACATCCAACAATTTTATTAGTCATTGCGTATAATTGATTCATTAGCAAGTGTCCTTTGTTTATTAAGAAATTACTTTTTGATGAATATTTTCATCCAAACAAATTTCTAGATTCAAAATTTTGAAATCTATACTGCATAAATCTGGAATCTTTGATCATAGTTTAGAAAACAAGCAGCAAGCAAAGTCACATTTCATACTTTAAATCAGTGTCTCGCTAACTTTTTACCTCGCGGCACACTAAACAGAACAAAATTCTTCATAAAATTCAATTTATTAAATTGAGTGTTCTTTATTAAGGAACTGCGGGTCTGCAGTCACATATAATGATATGTAGATGTTTCATAGAAGATTCTCGCCGTTGTTTTTTCCTTAGTGTCGTTTTCACCTTGCATTTTCTCAGATCTTGCCAAAAATTTATCCATTTCAAATTTCATAGGCTAAATCTCGGTAAAAGCATCAAATTCAACTGTTACTATACTTATAGTTACCCTACTATTGCAACATCTCAACACATGCAATGTAATAATTTCAAAAAATTGGGTCAAATGTACTGCTCAGACGCTGTTGTTTTTACATAAATCGCAAACGGTGGACGTCAACGAAAGACGTTAATTTCTGGCAGTTGTATCGTTGCGCGCGCAACGTTATATAAAAAAATGGATGTCGATATATAGCAGGCTGGTGTGAGGTTCTATAAACGCCATTTTTACACTTGCTCATCCGGCAAAATTTTTAGGAAGGGAACAAAAAATTAAAATAATAGTAAAATTCTGAAATTCTTTTCACGGCACATTTTTGCGAGAGACACTGCTTTAAATGTAAGCAATGTCAAGCCACATCATTTTTATTCAAATAAGACACTAAAACTACGTCAAAAATCCATTCCTGTATATAAAATTGAAACTGAAAATATAAATACAAGCAAACCATTATACTACCAAACATTTTACATCCCAGAAAATCATTTATTTCCAGATACACAGCCAAGCAAAGCAGTTCATTTTTTACTAATAACTTTTTCATACCCTCATTTAGAGTCATATATGACACATTTATGTGGTTCACAGCCAGTAAAATGTCACCAACTGCCAGCTGACAACAGGAGAAAACAATATTCAATTACCTATTAAATAGTCAAAATCAACTTTGATGCAGAACTATAAGATATGACATCTACATAGGGTTGCCAGATATCCAAAGTCGAAATACGGGAGATTGTTTCCGCGACCAATGTGCCCACTCCACGGTCCAGTTCATTGTTAATTATTATGGCTAGAGCTATGCTACACTACATTACTACAGTATAGACTAGAAAAAAACAATAAATAACACTGTTCAATGCACTGCATCATCTGCATGTAGTGAATCAATACTACAAACAAGTTATAAGGAGGCGGGAGACTGAGGCTGAAATACGAGAGCTCCCATAAAATACGGGAGATCTGGCAACGCTACATCTACATATTCGTCTCTTCAAACAAATACAATGAGAAATTCAGTAGATCATTCAGAAATAAACGTACTTGTTCACTAGATCGTATATTTGACTGCTGACTTAACAGCACTTTTGGTTTTGGCTGATGGCTATTTTACTGCGCTTCATAAATCGTCGAGAAAAAAAATAATAACTCCAATAAAAACGGGCAATCTTTAAGGCTGGCTGCACCATGAAAAAATGGCTACCACTGCCCACCAACCACACAATAACACAAATAGCGACCTAACTTCACAATAAAACAGCAGTAAAATCGTTGCACGATATAATAAATTGGCTAAATCTCCTCTGGCAGTTTCGTCAGCAGATTTACTCCCAAAAAGCGTGGAGTGCAAAAAGCGTGGAGTGGATATAATAATTTAATACCGTCCTTATAGTGCTTAAGGCAGCTGACTACTATGACTAGTGCATTACAATCACAGTGTTATATAAAGTGAAGATCCAAATACGAACTAGTAGCAATATAAATATTTTTCTTAGATTTATTCGTCAAATCGTACGACAGACCTGACCGCAGAGATCTGCCGGTGATCCATCGAGGATGTCGGCGATAACGAGGGGCAGGGCGTCCTGTGATCCGCCGACAAAAGAGAATCCGAAGCCGAACAGAGCGTGTTTAGTGAGGACCAGCGCCCCTTCGGTGTCATCGTCCTCCGCCATCTTTCCTAACAAAATACAGTCGTCAATGAATTTTGCCGATTGGGGTTTTTGAAAAGCTAGTCGACTAACCTTGAAAAAAATCACAGAAACTAGTAGGTTATATGGCATTTATCAGATCGGGTCGTCAAAGCTTCGAAGACAATGGTATGGTCGAGTGACTCGTCTGCTAGGTCTTGGCAAGGTGTTGTAGGAGAGTAGCTGAGAGAGGTGGAAAAATATTCACGCCAGCTTTCTACTGTACAGTCTCGTCTTGATCGGTGCAAGCAGAGCCGTCAGATTTTAGTGTAGTAGTCGCACCGTTCACTTAGGTGAATTAACATATCCTGTTGATGATTCTGTAAGCTGATCTGAGGTTGCTTAATTTGAGTAGGGCCTACTTCTTTCGCTAGTGGTTGGTAATATGACTCACTGTCATATTTCATCTTCGCCTTGTATAGCCTAATCCTTGCAATCGTTGGCGCCATTGGCGTGCAAAGGCCAGAGGCCGGTTGATACCGAGACCAAAATTAATTGTCCAAGATAGTCTACAATAGAGTGGCGTAGCCAGCAAATAGAGGAATAGCGGGAACACAGGCATTTTCAGGTTTTTCAGATGAAAACAGTCTTGACGAGCAAAATAAACGTCGCCGTGTCAAACTACAGCGCAATAATAACAACAACAACAACAATAACAATAATAATAATAATAATAATAGCAATAATAATAATAATAATAATAATAATAAATAATAATAATAATAATAATAATAATAATAATAATAATAATAATAATAATAATAATAATAATAATAATAATAATAATAATAATAATAATAATAATAATAATAATAATAATAATAATAATAATAATAATAATAATAATAATAATAATAATAATAATAATAATGTGATTTTAAGTGGTTTAGGAGGCTATTAAGTAAGCCTGTGTGAAAACCACTGACGTAATCTACTCAGTACTCATGCTTTCCCTCTCATTCATTTGGATGCCCCATCCAGTGTTTTATCCAGGCCTGTTAGGGGAAGTTCCCCAAAGAGCACAAAGAACTAGTGATGATTATTTTTCTTGTTGGACTTTTTAAGACGCTAAAGATGTTATAGCCATTAAAACATGGCAAAAAAAGTAATTACATAACATGAAAAATACGTAGCAAAATCTGATTAGGCCTACAACGCGAAAGCTATTCTGGGATTCTGACATAAGAGGTCGTCCATAAATGACGTAACGCGATTTTGGCACTGTTTGACCCCCTTTGTAACGCGACGTAACAAAAAGTCAGACCCCTTAAAAATGACGTTACAACGGTAACAACGTGCCGACCCCCTTTCGTCTTCCGAAAAGTCTTGACAAACAAAAAGGTCATCCTTTCCCTTTACCAAACTCTTAATACCCTGACAAGCAAAAAATCACCTTTAAAAGTTTTTATTGCGTCACGTCACATTTCCGGAACCCCCCTCCTCGTCACACTCCGTAACAAATGTCCGGACCCCCTTTAACGTTAGTTAGTTGTGGATGGCCCATAATTGCATTTATTTCAAAGACAAAAAGCACCCGTGTCCACGCCAATAGTGACACAACTATAGGGCCGTATTAAGGCATAAGCATGGTAAGCACGTGCCTAGGGCTCCCGCGAAACAGAGGGCCTAGGCGGACCGGCGGCCGCAGGAAAAAGTTGTTCCGGTGCTCTGGAAAACCTTGAACTGCACTATAAAATCAAAGAGCTTTTAACAACTATACTAATCAAAATTTAGAGTATGCCTAGGCAGACGTCTCGTCATAGAAACTGTTCTACTGTATTTGTCTTTATTTGGGCGCCAATTGGAACAGGTGCATTGAGAAAATGGAACAGCAAACGTCCCACGAGTGCTTTAACGATTTTCACTTTAGGCAGGTAGCAAATTACTCTGAAACAAGCTCCATCCTTGCCACACACTTCAAACGCGGCAGATCAATAAAAATCCATTATTTCGGTAGCTGCGAATAGAATAACTTTTTTCAATGACGGACAATCTTGTAAAGGCCTAGATATTTTCATTTATCTGCTCGGGCAACACAAAGCGTTTCCTGAACGCCAAAACTTTGCGTTCGTTCGATTCGATAAATCTGAAGCCAAATTCCTATATAAATGCGACAAGGTTCAGTCTCGATACACGCTGATCTTTCAAAGATAGCAGTACAGCTGGAAAAGACGACGACGACGCTTCAAGCTTCGATAACTGCAATTCCTGTTCAGCCAAGATGTTTGCCGTGTATCTGGTCGCTGCGCTGGTTCTTCTCGGAACCGATCTTGGACAGATGGTCGAAGGAAAAGACCGACCAACTTGCGATGATCTGGTTGACGTCGTCTTCAACAATGCGAAGAAATCGCTTCCTGATCCAATCTGCAAGGTAAGCCCAGAAACAATATTGCTCAGAACGGACGCAGTGATCTAGAGTGGCGGTTTTCAATCTGTGGTCGCGCGGACCCCTGCCAAGGGGTCCGCGAATGTGCCTAAGAAAAGCATTATTTTTTTAGATAATTCACTTTTCCCCTAGCTGTTTTAAGAAAGACTAAGCGTTCACAGTGTCTATGAAATGTATCCGTTACTATGTGACTTTTTGGCAGTGCAAGAGGTTTCTATAGAAAAATTCATCTTCAGCGGTTGTCACATGACGCACGTACATTATTTCCGCAAGTATTTCGGAGATGATAACATAAGCATGTCTGACTGGGTTCGAAATCCATTTGAATATCAGTTGACTGATTTAATTGGACAGGAACAGGAAGAACTGACTGAATTATCATCTGACAGAGCACTTCGCTTCAGTGACGTAGCCAAAAGTTTCTTAAATTGGGGGTTACGAACGACCATTGAAAGAGGAGAAGTAGCGAGAAATATTTACTTGGGAAATAGTGAAACATCAACCTACCCGTTTCATGTCTGTGGCTATTAATTCACACTCAGCACAAAATAGTAATACATGATAAAATACATTATTGGTCGGTCAAACAATGGGGTTTAACCCCCCCAAAAAAAAAAACTCTTTTAGTTACGCCACTGCTTTGCTTGGCGTTCAACAGAAAGTCACCGTTGTCAATATGGATGGCATGTTCTCTGGAATATCCCCTGTTGTCTGAGAGCTTTTTCTGCAGTGACTGCCATAAAACCAAATACAGATCACGACTCAACATACACTGTATACACTCTATACATATAGAGGCCGATATTCGCGTATGTTTGTCAAACATACCACCATATTTGGGGAAACTCTGCATTACGAAGCAGACACAACCTTCACACTAACCAAAGGTTGATTTCAGTTTTAATAACAGACTCCAGATCTTATAATCAACTGGGTTTAAGTCAGAACTGTTTGACGCCAAAGATTAGGGGGCGTGAAATCAGGAGTTTACTTTGTCAGCAGTTCGACAGTTTCACGAGCTCGGGTGAGCGGGTGGACCATCTTGTTGAGATGCGTAATAATATGAATATTACCGAATGTCAGATTCATTTATTAGTTTAAGTATGACACGACTAAAATGAAGTTAATGTTTTTAAAATGATAAATATTAAGGAAGGCCCTACTAGTGCTTTTCATCATTGTCACAGAGAATCCAAAGCGTTATCCGGACACAGTGTAAGTTGTCCTGTCTACTTCGTTCCCGAGAGATTCGTGACACACGCGCGCGCGCACACACAAACACACACACAGACATACACACCCACGAATAGTATCCGATCTTTCGGCTGGATTATGAGACTAAATCACTGATCGAAAACAATCACACTAGGAGTAAAATTTTTCGGCAAAACGAGAACGTTCATAACACATCTCAACAATAGAAAGTGGGACTGCTAATCAGATTGAGCGTCCTTCATTTCGGACACCACGCGATGGTATCCGGACGTTTAATCTCAGGACGATTAATCTCAGGACGATTCAACGCGGACGATTCATATCAAGGACGATTCATCTCAGGACGTTTCATCAGAATGACTATTCATCTTAGGACTATTCATCTCACGACTATTCATCTCGGATAAAGTTATAAGGGTTAGGGTTAGGTTAGAGTTAGAGTGATGAATCGTCCTGAGATGAATAGTCCTTAGATGAATAGTCCTCCTGATGAAATGTCCTGAGATTAATCGTCCTTGATATGAATCGTCCGCGTTGAATCGTCCTGAGGTGAATCGTCCTGAGATTAAACGTCCTGAATTCTCACGCGATATCTTAAACTTTGGGATGCTTTCTGATTAAGCCAGCTATGGCTGGAAAACCTAGAATTTATAGAAATAAAATTGAGGTCATCAGGTTTTTGGTTTTTAGTTCATTTTAGTTTTTTCAGATTTTAATGTTCGGCATGTCAAAACCCATAAACACATCTCTATAGGTTATTCTTGCCAAATAAGTGATCTGCTCTCTGCAGAAACCGAAAAACTTTGAAACCATTAAAGATGAGTTTTTCAATTTTCGACTTAATACCCAAGTCTAAAAGCCAAAAATTTCATTTATTTACTGTTTTTAAAATCATAAAAACCTGTTGTTTTAAAGCCATATTTTCTAGCCAACACGCCGAACAGCTTATGGGTGGTATGCGTTGCTGCCAGCTTGCTGGGACAAAATGTGCTTTATGTGCTCAAATATTCTTAGATAGATTTCTTTCCTGTGCAGAATCTGCAAGTCAGCAATGTAGTGGCAACGAAAAAAGGCAACGGGAGGACGACTTCGATTGAGCTGTGCAAATGCACTGGCGGCACCCTTGTGCTGATCTCGAGGCAAAAGCTCTGCGAGAATGTGGCAAGTTGTCACAGAAATTTCATTCCATTCTGCAAGGATGCAACTCCCAGATGCCGCAGAGAAGGCGTAGAGATCTACAGGCAAGTCGATTTATACGATCTTCTATCATTTACTGTGGGCTACTAGGAAGAGCAATCTAAGATTAATGATTGCTCAGCTGTTTCAGAGTTTTGATAATATTAATTAATAGCCATTAGTTATTAGTTAAGTTAGTATTACCTTTTGATGTCATTGAACTCATTGTGTTCGTATTATTATTTTGATGTCATTGAGAAATAAATGATTCTTCTTCAAAAAAAGTTGTCCATGGGTAGGTTTCACCCAACCCACCAACTTTCCAACCCAAATAGAATTATTTTCTGCAGAGTGCTGACCCAATCAAAACCATGGGTTAACCCGAACCATGGACAAGTCTGAGCTGCCCTTGCTAATTCTGTATCTAAGAAACGGTTTCGAATTAGGCCTAAGTCGGTCTCTGGTTTAGAGAATCAGTAGGCAAACAAGTGGCACACTTCAAATACTTAGGCAGTATGATAACCAACGATGGGAAATGTGAGAAAGACATAACATCAAGAATAGGATTGGCCAAGGCAGCCTTCTGGGAACTTAAAACGATACTTACAAATAGGCACATCTCTTACGAGACACGATTAAGAGTGTTCAAAAGCTATATTTAGTCAGTATTGTTGTATGGAGCAGAGACATGGACTATATCCAAGGCCATGGAGAAGAAATTGGAAGCCACAGAAATGTGGTTTCTGCGAGGGATGCTGAAGATTTTATGGACGGAAAAGAAAACCGATGAAGAGATTTTGAATGAAATTGGAATAGAAAGAAGTCTGATGTCAACCATCAAAAAGGCAGCTTTCCTTCTTCGGACATGCAATGAAGAAGGAAGGATTGGAGCATTTGGCAATAACCGAAAAAGTGTAGAGAAAGAGCCAGAGGAAGGCAGAGAAACACATATTTAGACTGCCTACGACAAGGAATTGAGGGATTAATGAATAACATCGAACTAATAAGAGGATGTCAAGATAGAACAAAGTGGAAGTCCATGGTCGCTAACGTAGAAATACACAGCACCTAAAGAAGAAGAAGGCTTATATTAGGACAAATGCCAATAGAAACCATACAGTACTACTGGCACTGCTGCTTACCATAATAGCAAAAGTGTTATTAATACCATGCACCGATACTTATGAGGACGCTGTTAACACTGGTCTACGTCAATTTTGCTGACTTGAAGACAACATGTGATCTAATTTATGTATTTTGGTGTGCTGAATCCAAAAATCACACCCATTTTCTCCTATCATGTCCAGTTTTTCTGCAAAACGCTATTTACTGATTTACTGTTTACAGTAATAATGTAGCATTATGTATTATATTTCTTTAGCTATATTGAATATGCAAAAAGATAAGGATGTGCAAAATGATATGCTTAATATGCAGTGGACATAACTATTTAATAACACAACAGTTTAATAGGCAGTTTTAAACTGCAGACGTCTACATTTTATGGATATAGGCCTATATAAGCAGCGTGAAACCGACGGCAGCATTCAGTCATTCATGAGGCTTACAAGTCGCAGCAAATTTAACTCTTCTAAATAGCTTTCTGTGGAATATGTCACCCAGCACTCGAACACTTTGTGGGCAGTGCAGGAATGATCCTGGCAAATTTTGCTACATTGGTGGTTGTTTTACAATACCTAAAAAAGAAGAGATGTGTCTGAATTTGTGCATAAAGCTTGTAATGCATATTTCGCAGTTACGGTAAATTGGGTCACCAGGAAAACCTTGGGCACCACATAAAGTGTGCAGGACATTTGTTGAAAGCCTCAGACAGTTCATAATTTGACTAAAGGTCAGAGAAAAAGACTAAAGGTCAGAGAAAAAGTCTTAGCTTTGGAGTTCCAATGGTGTGGCGAGAGCCTCGAAACCATGTTGATGACTGCTACTTCTGCCTGGTAAATATTTCAGGCATGTTCACAAAGAAAATCTTCCATCCAGTACCCAAATCTCCCCTCTGCTCTGAGACCGGTTACTCACTGTGACGAAGTTCCTGTACCTATCTGTACTACTTTGAGAGTTTCTGACGACGATGAATGTTGTCAGTCAACAGACACCGATGGTGAAGATTCCGTGGCATCAGAAGTTGACGCTGGAATGCACCAAACATTCAACCAAGCTGAGTTGAATGACCTTGTACGAGATCTAGATCTGCTGAAGTCGTCAGCAGAGTTACTGGGGTCAAGACTGACGGAAAAGAATCTGTTCAGTGTTGGCTCCAGGAACCACGCTTATGTATCATGACAGAGAGAATGGTCTTTTGAAATATTTCCATATGGAGGAGGAGTTTGTATACTGCATCAACATCAAAGGACTTATTGAATCAATGGGATGTTATAGTTGTATACAAGATGCTTTTTATGACCTGATTACTGACTTACTTGGCAACTTAAGAGTCGAGAAGAGCCTTTCAATTCAAAATTCGAAGATTGCTTTTCGAAGACTGGGAGCAAACATGAGTGTCAAGTTGCATTTCCTTCATAGCTACCTGGACTTCAAATCTTGAAGCTATGAGTGAAGAACAAGGAGAACGCTTCCATCAAGACATCACGACCATGGAACGTAGATATGAAGGCAGATGGAACTCAAACATTATGGCAGACTACTGCTGGTGTTTACAGCGTGACAACTGTGACCATAACTATACCGGAGCATCCAAAAAGAGAAGATTCCTTTCTCAAAACTTAAATTTAAGCAACTAGCTATTGCTCTTATTGCTCTCTTGGTTAGAAGACAGACTCATTTTTTGGCTGAATAAAAAATATTACGAGTTATCGGATCTTCAGAATTTCCTATTTTCCCTTATGTTTGACTTTAACACCCTTAAATAAGCATTCCTCATTTGCGAAAAAATTTGACGTATTGCATAATTTTTGACTTCATATCTGGAATCAGCACCTCTCAATTGGGTAAAATCACCAAAAATACTTAGGTCGTCAGAAAATTTTTTTAAATGTAGACCAGTGTAATATATGTAACTACTGTTCAGCTAACTGCTGCTTAACACTTCGAAATCCCAAGATTTGTCATATCTAACTAGTAATCAATCGCTCTATCTTCTATCTAGTAATTCATATTTTCTTTAATCCAGTCAGCCAACCTATCACAGCTGCTGTTTCTAGGCCAGTGGCTTACATAGAGCATGCATGGCTGGAAGGGCATATGCCCTGGACGATATTTTGAAACGTGTGACAAAATACAATGTGACTTTGTTCTCTAGTCTCTATTCAGTATAGATAGAGAAGAAACTTTTTAAAAACTGACTTTGAGAACAACAGAGACGGTTCGTGTCAGTATCCGTAAAAGCAAGAAAACTGTATTTGTCGTTTTTATCTTGTTTCAATAAAATGTCATGCTTTGAATTAAGATATTAAGATTTTTAACTTGCCAATTTAATTTTCTGACCCCTTATATGGGCAACAGAATTCCTAGGTAAGCACCTGAACTGGGCTCACAACTACTACAACAATAACTAATATTACTACTACTACAACTACTGCCACCACAACTTCTGCTGCTGCTGCGTCTTCTTCTTCTGCAACCGCCTAAATTGTCCAACCACCACAACCGACCAACATTACTACTGTCGCCGCAGCTGTTCTTTCTGGAAGATGCTAGAGAATGCATATACGTAGCATAGGGGTCGTTTTGCTATAACTTGCTTTGTTGTTGGTCGGTTTATTTACAGAAGTCGGGTTTTTGTTGACCGATCTTTATGTTTGTAGATGTCAGTTTCTGCTTAGCACGGTGGTGCCAACCACTACAACCTTGTCTACAGCGGGAACGCCCCTAGCTCTTGGGACTATAGACGATTGGGAGAACCTGCCTTGATCAATACGAATTCGAATGACGGAACTTCTGGACACAACTGGACACGAAAAATCTTTAAAAATCTAAGACCTTTAGCTTAACTCAGATCTTTAATAATCTGAATATATATCTGTCAAATTGATCAAATGCGTTCTATTATTAGAGTATTAGACATAGGTCTATACCCTGCATTGAAGTCGATCAATGTGCATGGACTCTGTTCTTTAACCCCTTAACTGGGGATCCCGGATATATCCGTCCATTTTACATTGAGTTACAGTTAAATACACGGTTAAGGGGTTAATGCCGTGGTTCTCAACCAGGGTTTTTTTCTAGGATTGTGAATTTGGAGAGGGGTGTCGGTAAAATGTGGGGTCTCTGCCGAATAAGTGTGAACAAATGTCATCCCACAAAAAAGACTGACAGGCAGAAAACTCAAAAACCTTATAAAATCTCAAAGAATCCTGACAAGCAAAAAAACGTTATCGGATCTCTAAAAAGCCTGAAGAGCAAAAAAGATCATCAGAGAAATAAAATTGGGGGTGTTACTTCTCGAATTGGGGGGAGGGTGTTCGGGAGCTGTTTAGGGTACATACCATTGTTAGACATTGTTGGATTAGAAAATTTTGGGTGTTTCGACCTCAAATTGGAGGGGTGTTGAGGGTATTAGAGAGGTGTAAGAATATCCCTGTTCTCAACCCGTGGACCGCGGCCCTTAGTTTGTCCGCGAGAGGGAGCCTTGTGGGTCACGCTGAAGCATGGTGCGATTTGTGACCTGGAGCAGTGGGGGGAACATGTCGATCTTGGGGGGATGTAGTTGTTGAGGGAAATGTAGCAGTGGGGGACGTAGCTGTGGGGATGTAGCAGTAGGGTAGATGTAGTAGGGCAGTGGAGGGCAGTGGGGGAATTCCTCCTTCTCTCCCTACAAATCGCGCCCTGCGCTGAAGTCCCAAAGACAAAAGAGAAGTTAATAAATCAAATAAAAATAATCCAAATTTTTACGCATTTTATTAGTTTATTGGCTTTAATTCATTGGCATAGCCACAGAAGGGACCGGGTCCCCTTGTTTTGGTATCAGTCATGAGATCGTCGTATAAACCTTTGAGAAATTGTTCAGAGGAGAGGTAGGTATGATGTAGACCTAGATGAATGATAAGAGCTCTTTGCGTGACCTTTTTACTTACTGTTTTGCGACTTTTGCCATTACATATTTCGCCCGCTGTGTCAATGACTACCTAATTTAACAGGTGGGTAGCAAAAACTTTTGAATTTCAAATGCGGGCCGTGTAACAATAGAATCTGATAACCACTGCTCTAATGAAATGCAAATTTATTACATTTTTACCTGGTGTTGGAAGTGTATATGTTACAGTTAAACTGTCAAACTAGTGATTTCACGAAATCCCTAACTTTGCTAGGGATTTCGTGAAATACCCATTTCACTTAGTGATTTCATGAAAACACTACAAACCAGATCTAGAGATTTCGCGTATTTACTGAAAATGTGCTTCAGTTATTTTCCGAAATCACTAACTTCGTTAAGAGATCCACTTGGCATCTGGAGTTGAATTATTTAGATAGGACAGGTTTTAAGATAAACCCGGTGGCTTTAGGGTGCTTTATTATTTTCTTGACACACGAGGCAGTACGATTTGCAGGGGCGGCGCTAAGGGGGTGGGTCCGCGGGTCCGGACCCACCCAGCCTCGGGCAGGGACACCGGAGCAAATCCACAGAGAAGTTTTGATTGGGGGGGCGAGGCCGCGAGGGGTAGTCTGAACCGGGTCCTAGTTGTGTAGATTGCATTTGACCCACCCAGCCAACAAAACCCAGCGCCGCCTCTGATTATACATAGTCTTTCAGAAATCTATTCTCTTTCATATGCCTAAAAAGTCGATGGAGAGACAAGAGCTAGGAGTCTTACATGTAAGATAGCTAGTTTCTTGTATCACCGGTTTAATAGACCACAAAATATTATAAAATTGATACCCTGTTTGACACTGTTCCGAAAAAACGGAGAACTGCGCCGTAAAAAGGAGCACTACGCCGTAAGCATGTAGCACTACTACTACTACTGCCAGCACTACTACTACTATTACAACAACAACAACAACTAATAATAATAATAATAATAATAATAATAATAATAATAATAATAATAATAATAATAATAATAATAATAATAATAATAATAATAATAATAATAATAATAATAATAATAATAATAATAATAATAATAATAATAATAATAATAATAATAATAATAATAATAATAATAATAATAATAATAATAATAATAATAATAATTCAGATTGAAAGTCGTTTAGAACAGTATAGGGCATTGTTAAGAAAAAACGGACCACTGCGCCGTAAAAATTCAGAAAAAAGATTAAACAAATTATATCCACATTTTCTTGTGTCCCCATCTTCATTGCATGAAATCGTGCTAGAATAGTCAGAATATTCTGTCTCAATTTTATTCTAGAGCGTTCGAAATGCCACGAAAAATGGTGTGATATTCGGATCGACATTATACAAAGTCTTTCAGAAATCTATTCTCTGTCATATGCCTAAAAAGTCGATCGAGAGACAAGAGGGGTCTTAAGATAGCTGGTTTCTTGTATCACAGGTTTAATAGACCACAAAATATTATAAAATTGATACCTATAGCTGTTTGACACTGTTCCGAAGGAACGGAGAACTGCGCCGTAAAATGAAGCACTACGCCGTAAGCATGTAGCACTACTACTACTACTATTGCCAACACTACTACTACTATTACAACAACTATTGCTACTACTACTATGCTACTACTACTACTACTACTACTACTACTACTACTACTACTACTACTACTACTACTACTACTACTAATAATAATAATAATAATAATAATAATAATAATAATAATAATAATAATAATAATAATAATAATAATAATAATAATAATAATAATAATAATAATAATAATTCAGATTGAAAGTGGGTTTGAACAGTATAGGCATTGTTAAGAAAAAACGGAGCACTGCGCCGTAAAAAATTCAGAAGAGAGATTAAACAAATTATATCCACATTTTCTTGTGTCCCCATCTTCATTGCATAGAATCGTGATAGAATAGTCAGTATTTTCTGTCTTTGCTAATGATGTCGTAGGTGTCTTTTATAGTAGCAAAGTAGAATGGACTGTCTTCATTTTCATTTTCTAATCAATTTCTCCACATCGCCACTGGTTAGTACTTCATACTTACTGAGCATATAGAAATTGGAGTAGGCTTATAACTACGACTTCGTTATTAACATGCACAAGAAATTGAATTATAACTACGGTGTTCGTATTAAAAGTTTACAACCTCTTTCGGGATTAGATAATTCTGACAGGCTTCATACTTTTCAATTAACTTCTTCCTAAATTCATCCTCGTAGCTCTCCTGTGTAGACTGTGCCATTTTCAAACCTTAACTGACAGAATCGGCAGGACAACGTGCCTATTTAAAGTTAGATGCTCAGTAATTGCAACCAGCCACTGCCTACACTAATAATAGGCCTACAGGTGTCATGTGTCAATCATTGTTTACCCCAACCGTTCTTTTCTATAGGTACTTTGACTGATCCATTCTTACCAGCCAGTGTTTATTCTAGCCCCTTGACATTGGGGGGATTTTGAAATGTTTGGGGGACAAGGTTTGAGTTTCCACACGTTTGGGGGGATTTCATTCCCCAGCCAACATCTAAAAATAATTGGGGATTTTCAAACTTGGGAAATTCCCCTAAGAAGGCCTAGAATAAACACTGCTTACCAGCTATATTGGTCGAAGTGCAGGAGACCAGACCGACTTCTTGAACTCTAGTACTCTTGGGTTTCGTATATATATATATATATATATATATATATATATATATATATATAATATTAAGATCGTTATCTGTATGTCTGCTACCTTCAAGCGTTCTGATTGGTTGACTATTGCTAGACGGTTTAGACCGTTTAGTCCTTACGTCGCGATGCGTTGGTGGGCGAGCGTTGACTATTGGTAGACGGTTTAGACCGTTTAGTCCTTACGTCGCGATGCGTTGGTGGACGATGTTCGAAGACGACGTTGCTATTGGTAACAATTGTTCGTAGAACCGGTTTAGTCGAGTCATTGCAGCATCAGAGGGCTGGGCGTGCGACGACGTTGCTATTGGTAACAATTGTTCGCAGCAATTTTAACGTACATTTTAGCGTACACAAAAAATACGTGTACAGCGTCACAAATGGCCACAGTTGCGTGATTTTAACGTACATAGGCCTAATTATTACGTGGCGCAGAGCTTGGCTAGGTGGCGTATGTACAGTACATCATTGAAATGTTCTTCAGCATGAATTCAATGATTGGGTATTAGGTATAGGTATTGGATTAGTATTATCCTGCACTGCGAGCGAAGCGAGCGCGAGCGAAGCGAGCCTCTTTCTAGTATCATATTAAAATCGTTATTCTGTATGTCTGTTACCTTCAAGCGTTCTGATTGGTTGACTATTGGTAGACGGTTTAGACCGTTTAGTCCTTACGTCGCGATGCGTTGGTGGGCGAGCGTTGACTATTGGTAGACCGGTTTAGTCCTTACGTCGCGATGCATTGGTGGACGATGTTCGAAGACGACGTTGCTATTGGTAACAATTGTTCGTAGAACCGGTTTAGTCGAGTCATTGCAGCGTCAGAGGGCTGGGCGTGCGACGACGTTGCTATTGATAACAATTGTTCGCAGCCTGAGGTAGTTGCGCAATTTAACGTACATTTTAACGCGCACAAAAATACGTGTACAGCGTCACAAATGGCCACAGTTGCGTGATTTTAACGTACATAGGCCTAATTATTACGTGGCGCAGAGCTTGGCTAGGTGGCGATCATTGAAATGTTGTTCAGCATGAATTCAATGATTGGGTACTAGGTATAGGTATTGGATTAGTATTATCCTGCACTGCGAGCGAAGCGAGCGCGAGCGAAGCGAGCATCTTTCTAGTATATATATATATATTAGTATACTAACTTTAGTTTTACTTTTTCAGAAATCACTAGTTTCACAGTTTCACTGTAACTTCAGTTTTACTTTTTCAGTAAATACGCGAAATCCCTGGAGTTTTTAGTGTTTTCATGAAATCTCTAACTGACTGGCTTTGACTTTAGGGAAATTGTGTAATACCATACCCACTTTTTCAGTAAATACGCGAAATCCCTAGAGTTTTTAGTGTTTTCATGAAATCACTAAGTGAAATGGGGATTTCACGAAATCCCTAGCAAAGTTAGGGATTTCGTGAAATTACTGGTTTCACAGTTTCACTGTAACATATATATCTTGACAAGCAAAATGGCCATCCTTGTATTTTCCTCTCGAAAAAACCCTGACAAGCAAAAAACAAAAAGGTCAAAGGTCATGACCTAAATTTTAAAGGCCATGCCCTCATTTTTTGCGTTTCGTCACATTTACGGAAACCCCTCCCCGTCGTCACACTTCGTCACAAATGGCCGGATCCCCCTAACCGCGTGACGTAATTTATGGACGACCCCTTTGAGCATTTGTTGAATTCCAGTTCTCTTCTTCTCCTCTGTTGTCCGTGTACAAAATTTCCACGTATTCTTCCCATCTGTTTAGTATTTCTTCTTCATTTGTCAAAAGATTATCGCTTTTGACTTTCATTACTTTTGAAGTCCTTTTGTTGAATTGTGTCAGTTCTCTTACCTTCTTTTAGAACAATGGATTATGTCTTTTGTTCAGTTCCTCCAATTCTTGACACTTTTCTCTGAATTTTGTGGTGAATGTTTGGTGAATGTCTTTGCATTCCGGTTTTCTTGCTGGGTGCGGAGACTTAAATTTATTTCTTTCCTTCATTAGATATAGTATTTTTGCAGTCATCCATTGCTGCTTGATTTCTTTTCGTTCCTCCTTGAGAAATATGTCTGCCGTTTCCTCTATTCATTTCTTCATTTTACCCCCAGCTTTCTTTGCATGTGGTATTACCTTTCGTGTCCTTCTCTTGAGAATTTTGGTCAAGTTTTTCTTCTAGTGTTGATGTGAATTCATTCTCTTTGTCAGATTTCTCCAGGAGCGTCCTTTTCCATTTTGTTTGTCCTTCTTCTTATTCTTCTTCATCTTAGTTTGTAGTCCTGTTATTACTAGATTTAGTAGATTATGATCGGATCCGCAGTCTGCACCTTGTCTAGTGCTGCAGTGCAAAATTCCATTACTTTATCTCGTCTCTACTACAATATAATCTATTTGATTTCTGTATTTCCGTCTAGTGAGGTCCAGGTGTGTCTTGCAGTAATTTTTTGCTGAAACCACGTGTTGGCAAAAGTGAGTCTGTCTTGTCTGCAGAAATCAATTAGTAATTCCCCATTCTAATTTCTTTCACCTAATCCATTTGGTCTCACAATCTCTCCTTTTCTGTCGCTTTTCACTATTGCATTAAAATCTCCCATTACTACAAGACAGTCGTCAAATCGTCTGTGTGACTTTATAGCGTTGTTGATGTCTTCGTAGAATTTGACTTTATTCTCATCATCATCATCAACTTCTGTTGGTCCGTATATATCTGGATGAGTAGTATGGATCTAGGTTTTGCCTGGATTGTATGTAGTTCTGAGCATTCTGTCTGAAGCTGGCTCATACCATTCCACTAAACGCATAAAATTATTAATATTAAAAGAAATATTACGCGATAATATAATAATTGTTGTCCAGTAATTTTTATTACCGAGAAACGTGGATAGTGCATGAATAACTGGTTCGAAGACTTCCTAACGAAAGACGCCAAACAACAGGCACCAAACTCCTGTGCAGACTACAATAAGTCAATAGCCTAACTGAAAATTCCTAATTCAGCTGTGGATGCGAATGTAGTCTACTCCCTGCTTTCAGGCATTGCCACGGCACTGCCAGTTGCCACCAACGCAATGATCGACACGTCTAAATTCAAATCTTGCACTTATTCTCGCACTTTTGACGTTTTGCGTTGGTGGCATTTTAAACAGTAAGTACACTGTAGACCAACCACAATGACCCTTTGGATTAAATGACCCTGCATGAATGACCCCCACCGTTGGCTATGACTACTTCGCACTAAGATTAAGCGCCTTGGAATAAGGAACAACTACGGTTCTGCTTTTTAAAACGCTATAAAAATTTACGAGATTTTGCTTACATACTTATTTGATTAGTTACCTAGAAAAAGAATCTTTACCTGCACTCCACCTAATTGACTTTTATTCCTTTCAAAAAAAGTCGAAGTCATTCCCGAGCCTCACGGATCATAGGACGGCGCTGATCCCCGTTGCTATAGCCCTCAGCCAGGTGTGCAATGCCACAGATACTGGGCTAGTGTATCCCGTAGCGTACCTGTTTGACTTATCGCAGGGATTTTTACCACTGCCTCTCATTCTACCACCACGAAAAAGGCTGATTCGACCTTTAGGGGCTGTCCATTAATTACGTCAACAAAATAAAGGGAGAGGTTTGAAAAGTTTGACAGTTGTTGATAGTGGGGAGGCGGTCAAGAGAAGTTGACGTCAACAATTTCATTCTTTTGCAAATGATAAAAATAGGAAATTTCATGGAATACTACATGTATTTATTACAACGGGAAAAACCTGGCAAGCAAAATAAAGGTCATCACCACCACATTAGGACACTTGATGAACAAAAGAAAGGGAAAAGGTCTCATAGCCGCAAAAATAATAAGCTTCTAAACTTTTTAGGAGGACCCGTCACTGGTCTCAGTGGGGGTGAAAGTTTTCGACATAATTATAGGGGTCACTGAAAGTTGGCAGTTGTTGACAACAGTGGCGTATTTAGCGTACCCAGGGTATGTTCCTGATCCATAGCTGGTAACGTACCCCTTTGGTCTTTGGCCATTGGTCTTTGGTCATTCTTTTATACGTGTTATTGCATTTCAAACGTTTGTTGCGACTCACTGTCACTGAGCTACTGCATTAACAACAACTTACATACCGGAACACCAGGCGTTCGTCCTGTTTCACATGACTGGCAAAATATTGCCACCAAATTTGTTTTACGGGGCTGTTTTGCTTCAATCATTTTAACGAAAAGCAGTAAACAGTAGATAGACTTTTGAGTGTGGGCGGGCAGATTCTGACACCACGAAGAAAATTAGCTCTTAAATGCTTTTACTGTTGAGAGCTAATAAAAATATAATTTGAACAATGAACATCAGGTAAAACTGACGCTTGTTTTGTGTCAGTAACTAAGCTTGTTTAATGTTGCCTATTAGGAACTGAGATTTTAGTTACACAGAATTTGAAATTATCTTCGATTGTTCGTTGATTATATTTATTGTACGTTTTGATACATAAGTGCAGGTTGGCAGCATCGATAACAAACCATGAAATTAGTAACTAATAGTAAGTAACTAGTTACTTTTTTGAGTAAAAAACGTAACTAGTTATGGCAGTTACTTTTTATCCCTTGTAACTAGTAACTATAACTAGTTACATTTTTGCAAGTAACTAGCACAGCACCGTACCCTTTGGTCATGCCATTGGTCTTTGGTCATTCCCTTCGGTTGCACCGCAAAATATTTTAAAATTTGTTTTAGGGCTATTTGCTTCATAACCAATTAGTAACAAAAGTAAAGTAAAGGAAACTTTATTAAACTAAACCTACCCAACTAATTCCACCAAAACAAAAATCTGGATGGCATGCTAGCCCATGCTAGCCTACCCAAATATTAAACTCTAAATCCGCCTATGATGCGCTCCATAATTAATAAATGTTTCGTTACTGCGTCGTTACAAATTGCAATCAGCTTTCGTCTGTTAAACAATTATGGAGCAAAACAATTGAGGTAATTAAGCGAAACTGCAGCATTTTAATAAACTTAACCTGTGTGTTATTGCAAAACATAAAATAAAAGTTATTTTTCGAACTTCTTAAATTTCAGATTACCCCTTTAAGCCTTTCTATATACGCCCATGGTTGACAAGGGGGAGTAGGTCAAAAATTATCCAAAATTGTTGACATAATTAATGGACAGCCCCTTATCGCATACCCAAGAGATGAACGTGTATGAATACTGAGTTGATTTCTAACTAGTGTATCATTTATAATCATGCACGAGAAGCCCCACTCACATTCAGCTGACGAGATAGGCATAGGCAGAATTTGAATTCTACTGAGTACTGAAGCAAGCAAATTTCCGATTACTTTCACATTGTTCTTGTACAGTCGGAACTGATTCAAGGCTAGTGGCGGATCTACTTTGCACAGTTCTGCTAGGTAAACTATTGCTCTACCACTAAATAATGATCTGTCAATTTTATTGGCTGGCCATTACGAAGTATAAATGTTTAATCAGCAGCACAGGTACATTTTTTCAAAGATTAAGGTAATTCTGTCCCCAGTTACAACCGAACATCAAGTTTCATTCTTTTACTCATGCTCGGCGCAAAGCGCCGAAAAAAATTGTCCCCCTCTGCTGACAGTGAATGTATTTTCCTGTCACAGTGGGGGGGATTGACTTCCCTGGCTGGGATGTCAGTAGCCACCTCAGTGGGGGGATGTAGTTGGGCAGTGGAAGGAGATTCCCCACTTCCCCCTACAAATCGCGCCCTGGTAATGCATATTATTTGTTGATTTGGTTTGCGTAATAATAATCGTGATAAAACGCCTTCGCTTTCGCTATTGTCTCCGTAGGATTTAGAAGGGAATTAGAAGGGAATTAGATTCACGTAGGCTTATGCTTATGCTTAGGCGCAGACTTTTACCAGTATGGAAATCCAAGGCTATTAGCGTAACCACAAAAGTAAGAGCATACAATTGCCTAGGGTACTTGGAATATTGATGTATAATTCGGAGACCTGGACTGTGACGGCTGAAACACAACGGAAACTGCGATCATTCGAAATGAGCTGTCTTCGAAACATTGCAGGCGTATCCAAAAGAGATCGGAAAAGAAATGACGACATAAAAGAGAATCTTGGAATTAAAGATAAAATAATAGATAAAATCCAGACCAAACGGCTGCGATACTTCGGACATGTCTGTCGGATGGAACAACGAAGATTGCCATATGTGTGCCTACATGGCAGAATACAGGGACACAGAGAAAGAGGCAGACCACGGAAAAGATGGCTGGACGTCATAGAGAACGACTGCCAAGACTTAAATCTAAGTCTAGCTCAAGCAATAAGAGCAAGAAAAAAGACAGGAGTGGAAACAATTGCTGGGGCTGTCACAGCATGCGAAAGCTTCGTTACGACACTAAAGAAGAAGAGCGGGCTTATGCTTAGCTGTCTGTACAACTAACACAATTCCACGTGATGACAGCGATGCCATAAAAGATCATAGGGCCTAACCCAGATCAAGGTCATAGTGCGACCGTCATTGTCATACACTCTACAAGCCGCACTGCTCTGTGGAAGACTTTGAACTGTACCTTCGAAATCAAAAAGCTTTTAATAACTATACCATATATAGGTCATTAGCAGTGTCAGGGCCAAAGACATGGAACGATCTACCGATAATTGTGCAATCATACAGTTCTGTGATATCCTTTAAGGGGCTGTCCATTAATTACGTAAACAATTTAGGGGGGAGGGGGTTTGAAAAAGTTTGACAGTTGTTGACAGGGGGAGGGGAGTCAAGAGAAGTTGACGTCAACAATTTCACTTTTTTACAAATAATCCAAAAATAGGAAATTTCATGGAATGTTACTTATTACAATGGAAAAAATCATGGCAAAAAACGTAATCACCACCACATTTTGACACTCGATGAGCAAAACAGGGAAAAAATGGTCATCACCACAAAAATAATAACCTTGTTATTGAGACATGTCATTGATCTTGGGGGAGGGGTCCTAAGCTTTTGACGTAATTATGAAAGGGTGTAAGTGAAAGTTGACAGTTGTTGACAAGCGGGGGAGAGGGGATCAAAAATTGCCCAAAAATTGTTGACATAATAAATGGACAGCTCCTAAGAAAAATGTAGACATTTGTTTATGAAATCTTATTCTCTTAGGGGCTGTCCTTATGTCAACAATTTTTGTTTTGTCAACAACTGTTCAATGTCTTGAGGTCAATGACAAGACTGTTATTAAGTTTGTTTTTGGCCTTTTTTGTATTCTGAAATTATCTAGTTTTGATTATTTGTAAAAGTGAAATTGTTGACGTCAACTTCTTGACCCCCTCCCTCCCCCTGTTAACAACTGTCAAACAAATCTTGATACATATAGATTGTTTTCCGTTCAATGTCTTGATGACTGTTATTATATTTATTTTTTTTGTATACTGTAATTTACCCTTGCTCCTGACATCTTGATAATGGAGCACAATAAGTTAATAATAATAATAATAATAATTATTATTATTAATTATTATTATTATTATTATTATTATTATTATTATTATTATTATTATTATTATTATTATTATTATTAAAACTTAGAGTATGGCTATGCAGACATCTCGTTATAAAAATTGTTCTATTTGTCTTCATTTGGGCGCCAATTGAAGCAGGTGCAGTGAGAAAAATGGAACAGCAAACGTTCCACGAATGCGTTAACGATTTCACTTCAGGCAGGCAGCAAATTACTCTGAAAGAATCTCCATTCTTCCCAAATACATCGTACGCGGCCAAATCCATTATTTCACCAGCTGCGAATAGAATAACTTTTATTGAAAGACGGACAATCTTGTAAAGGTCTAACTGTTTGCATTTCGCTGCTCGGGCAACACAAAGCGTTTCCTGAACGCCAAAAATTTGCGTTCGTTCGTTCGATAAACGTGACGCTAAATTCCTATATAAATGCGACAAGGTTCAGTCTCGATACACGCTGATCTTTCAACGATAGCAGTACAGCTGGAGAAGACGACGACGCTTCAAGCTTCGATCACTGCAATTCCTGTTCAGCCAAGATGTTTGCCGTGTACCTGGTCGCTGCGCTGGTTCTTCTCGGAACCGATCTTGGACAGATGGTCGAAGGAAAAGACCAACCAACTTGCGATGATCTGGTTGACGTCGTCTTCAACAATGCGAACAACTCGCGTCCTGATCCAGACTGCAAGGTAATCCGAGAAACAATTTTGCACAGAACGGACGCAGTGATCTAGAGTCTAGACTACAAATACACACTGTAGAGAAAAATCAAATTCAAGCATAATCCTACGAATTACCAGTTGTAGTGTGCACGTTCTAAGCACGCAGTAGTGTTTCTTATCATTGACTTGACAATTTTCAAGTGTTTTGGTTATTCTATGATGAGATAGATTAAGCAGGGGCTGTTTCACGTTGGGGATGACTGGGGATAAAAAGCACTAGGTAAATATTCACCAATTTCAAAAATTTGAATTCATTTTAGTTCTGAATGAATGTTAATTGTCATTGAACTAAAATTTGTGTTCTAAGTGTTCGAATCTCCATTGGCTCTAAAACAAGTTTCGAGACGCGCTCTCTATTGACCAATAGCTGCTCATCGATAACCAGCTGATCATGTTCATTCCAAGCATTGAAAATTCGCTCACAGAGTTCGTCAATGGTTCGGGTCTTTGTTCTGTAAACTTTCTCCTGCATCATTCTCCAAATCTTATAATCAACTGGGTTTAAGTCAGAACTGTTTGACGCCAAAGATTAGGAGGTGTGAAATCAGGAGTTTACTTTGTCAGCAGTTCAACAGTTTCACGGGTTCGGTGAACGAATGGACCATCTTGTTGAGATGTGTTATAATCTGAATATTACCGAATGTCAGATCATTTATTAGTTTTGGTATGTCAGGACTAAAACGTGTTTGACATTTTTAAAATGTATGATTATTTAGGCCGTATACTAGTGTTTTTCATCATTATCACAAGGAATCCCGCCTTATCCGGACACAGTGAATAGGCCTACTGTCCCCGGTACATCGTTCCCGAGACATTAATTCATGACACACACATGCGAGCACACACATGCACACACCAAATAGTGTCCGACCTTTCTGATGGATTATGGGACTAAATCACTGGCGAAAACGATCGCACATGGAATCAAATTGTTCGGCAATACGAAAACGCTCATAACACATCTCGACAATAAAAAGTGGACTGCTAATAAGATTGATCGTCTTTCATTTCGGACCCCACGTGATATCTTAAACTTTGGGATTTTTTTAAAATCTGCAACAAAATGGCCCCTATGGATATTAGATTAGCGCTGACCAAACCACTGCTAGTCAGGGCTGGAAAACCTAGGTTTTATAGAAATATATTTCTAAAAACCTGATGGCATACATTCTATAGAATGTATGCCATCAGGTTTTTAGATTTTTAATTGAATTTAGTTTTTTGGGTTTTAATGTTCGGCATGTTAACGCTCATAAACACATCTCTATAGGCTATTCTTGCCAAATAAGTGATCTGCTCTCTGCAGAAACCGAAAAACTTTGAAACCATTAAAGATGAGTTTTTCATTTTTCGACTTAATAACAAAAAACTATGTCTCAAATTTAATTTGTTTCCTGGTTTTAAAAATCCTAAAAGCTGGTGTTTAAAAGCCATATTTTCTAGCTAACACCGTCGGGGGCCCGTGCCCCCTATTGAGTGCCTGACCCCCCAGTGGTCTCCTTTTGGGACCCTATACTTAATACTACATACCTAGCAACAAATGGTTGGCCCCGTGATTAGAAGTTGCCACCCCAACGCCACCCCACTTGCCAAATCCTGGAGCCGCCACTTCTAACACGACGAACAGTTTATGGGTGGTATGCGTTGCTGAGACAAAAAAGGCTTTATGTGCTCACATATTCTTAGATAGATTTCTTTCCTGTGCAGAATCTGCAAGTCAGCAATGTAGTGGCAACGAATAAAGGCAACGGGAGGACGATTTCGATTGAGCTGTGCAAATGCCCCGGCGGCACCCTTGTGTTGATCTCGAGGCAAAACCTCTGCGAGAATGTGGCAAGTTGTCACAGAAATTTCATTCCATTCTGCAAGGATGCAACTCCCAGATGCCGCAGAGAAGTACAGATCTACAGGCAAGTCGATTTATACGATCTTCTATCATTTACTGTGGGCTACTCGGAAGAGCAATCTAAGATGAATGATTGCTCAGCTGCTCCAGAGTTGTCCATGGATCGGTTTCTGAACCGGTACCCAACCCACCAACTTCGCAACCAACCCAGAACAAAATTATTGCCTGCTGACCCAACCCAACCTAACCGATGGGTTAACCCAACCTATGCTAAAACCCAAACCATGGACAAGTCTGAGCCAAGGCCACCGAGAGAAGGGCAGGAGCAAGTTCACAGGGGTCCGGCGGTCTGGAGGGGGCCCGGACCGATGATGAATATGTATAATTAACAATACTACCAATAGCAACACTAAAGAAAGGTTAGCATGTTTGTTGAGCAGAGAAGCCCGGCGAGCAGTAGGGAACCCGGGACCTGAAGACACATTAAACACCACAAAAACCACATGAAAGAAGGCGTTAAAAGAACGACAACGGACAACAAAAGTCATCACTAATTATTTAGAGTTGCAGATTGGGTATTTAAACTTCGGTTAAATCAATGATGCGCAAAAATGGTCGTCAGCTACATTTTCAGACTTGTCAGGGGCCCGCCGGCCATTCTGAACAGGGCCCACAATTTCTCTCGGCGGGCCTGTCTGAGCAACTCTTGCTAATATTATTCTGTATCTGAGAGACTGCTTCGAATTAGGCCTGAGTCGGTCTCTGGTTTAGAGAATCAGTACGCTTATATTAGGACAAATGCCAATAGAAACTAGACTACTGGTATTGGTACCACCGATACTTATAAGGACGCTGCTAATATCTGTAACTACTGTTCAGCTGCTTCTTAACGCTTCGAAGTTCGAAGATTTACCAAATCTTTCTAATAAGCAATCACTCTCTATCTTCTCTCTAGTAAATCATGCATTCCTCAATTTAGTCAGCCAACCCACCTATCAAAACCTACTACCACAGCTGCCGCTTCTAGGCCAGTGGCGTACATGGGGAATGGCTGGTAGGTCATATGTGCTGGACGATTTGTTGAAAGATGTGTCAAAATCTCTGTGATCTTTCTCTCTAGTCTCTACTCAGCATAGATAGAGAAGAAACTAAAAACAAAACTGGCTTTGAGAACAAAATATACGGTTCGTGTCAGTATCTTACATTACTGTGCTTTTCAAATCACCCTCTTCTGCTGCTCATCGCCTGCTCCGCTCCACTGACCAGAAAAATGTTTATGTCTCCGGATCACACACTGATCTTACCAGCGTCGGGATTTTGAAGTGACTGCCATGACTGGACCTTTCCTCTGGAATGCCTTAAGCCCATCCATTCTGGAATCACTTCTTACTCCCTCACTCTGCTCAATGCGAAAGCTAAAGTCTCATTACTTTACCCTGCATGCGACTCCAATGCTAGGAGCGCCTCTGAGTAGAAATAGAAGAGACTCTGTACAAATGTCACATTACATTACATTACATCTCTAAAAACAAGAAAACTGTGTTTGCCGTTTTAATCTTGTTTCAATAAAATGCCATACCTTTAATTAAGATTTTTAACTTGCCAATTTAATTTTCTGACCCCTTATATGGGCAACAGAATTCCTAGGTAAGCACCTGAACTGGGCTCACAACTACTACAACAACTACTGTAGTAGTACTACTACTGCCACCACAACTTCTGCTGCTGCGTCTTCATCTTCTGCAACCGTCAAAAGAGTCCAACCACCACTACCGACCAACATTAGGCCTACTACTGCCGCGCAACTGTTCTTTCTGGAAGATGCTAGAGAATGCATATACGTAGCATAGGGGTCGCTTTGCTAACTTGCTTTGTTGTTGGTCGGTTTATTTACGGAAGTCGGGTTTTGTTTTTGTTGACCGATCTTTGTGTTTTTTGTAGATGTCAGTTTCTGACTAGCACGGTCGTCCCAACCACTACAACCTTGTCTACATCGGGAACGCCCCAATTTGTGACTGTAGACGATTGGAATCCCCTGTGGTGATCAATCCGAATTCGAATGACGGAACTTCTGGACACAACTGGACACGAAAAATCTTTAAAAATCTAAGACCTTTAACTTAAATCAGATCTTTAATAATATGAATATATATCTGTCAAATTTATCAAATGTGTTCTATTATTAGACTTAGGCCTATCCCCTGAATTGAAGTCGATCCATGTGCACATGTGTTCTTTAATGCAGTGGTTCTCAACCCGTGGGCCGCGGCTCAAAGGTGGGCCGCGAGAGGGAGCCGTGTGGGTCACGCTGAAGTCTCAAAGACAAACGAGAAGTTAATAAATCAAATAAAAATAATCCGAATTTTTGCGCATTTTATCAGTTTATTAACTTTAGTTCATTGGCATAGCCACAGAAGGGACAGGATCCCATTATTTTGGTATCAGTCGTTAGATCGTCGCATAAACCTTTGAGATATTGTTCAGCACGGCACTTCATTGGAGGGTTAGGTATGAGATAAATGAATGATAAGAACTCTTTGCTTGAACGTTTTACTTACTGTTTTGCCTGTACATATTTCCCCGCTGTGCCAATAATTGCTTAAATTTAATAGGTGGCCAGCAAAAATTTTTGAATTTCAAATATGGGCCGTGCAGCAAAAGGATCTGCGAACCACTACTCTAATGGAACGCTAATTTATCGCACTTTCCAATTAAGATAATAACACTTACACAGTGGCGTAGCCAGGATTTTCGAAAGAGGAGGGTTTTGAAAAAAAGTTCTTCGATAACCGCCAAGGGGGTTTCACCCCAAAAATCGCCTCAAAAACAAACATTGCATGGAAATATATATAAAAAATGTCGCCGTCCAAGAGGGGGTTTAACCCTCCACCCCCCCGTGGCTACACCACTGCACTTACATATAGCTCACTTCAGTCGTCAAAAACTGTCTACCTTAGAACACTTTTAACACCTCTGCCTCCTCGACCCACACCCGCCACACGATCGTCATCTCATCTCACTCTTCCACGCCCGCTGAATCAGTCATCACTCGGAATTTTCAACATTACCTTTTCATACGCCGCACCTGAACGTTTGGACTCGATCCCAGCTTCCCTCCGCAGATTTGAACGCTTTCAAACAATAAAATCTGAATCTTAATTTCCTGTAGTTCCTGGATTATTTCCTCAAGTCTTCAGGTCTAAGTTTAAATCATTCCTTTTCCTTAAATCATTTTCTCCATAGTTGCAACAACCTAGCCTCGCTGCCCTTCGGATATTGTCTAATGTTTGGCTGATCATTCACCTTTCCCTTACCTATTTTAAGACAGGCTGAGCTGGTGGCAAGCCCTGGTTGAGAAAGGAGGAGCCAAACACACACACAAACACACATAGACCAGGGGCGTCATTTGGGGGACTGGGGGGAGAGGCACTCAATAGGGGGCCGACGTTTATTCTAAGGAAATGAGAGCAAAATTAATTTATGATATATTAATTTGCCTATAAATGACCAGTAGATCAATTATTTCTATCAGTTGCAGCTGAGCAGCAATGATCGAGATTTTAAAATTAAATAAATTGCACATTCTAATTTCAAGTATAGAACTCAATAATAGGCCTACGATGGCAAAAATTATAGAAAACCAGTATAGATTATTGATGAAAATAAAAGTTTATCATACAATCATACATAGCATACAAAAAGCTGTTTAGGCCCTCTCCCCAAGAAAAAGCAGAAATCAAATTGAAGGCATCAAAATGAAAATATCAGCACACCTTTTTGATTTAGCAAAAGCATCTCTGTTTTAATGGACACGGTGCTTTTGCTGTGTCATTTCAGAATGTTGCTCCAAAACTGCTAGTCGAAATTGCTGGATGAATAAATTCTTAGGTATACGGATCATACGGGGAAAGCGAAGGTTGCTATAGAATATCTAAATAAATGTCTACGAAAAAAAACCCAGTAGAAAACTTTGATTTCTTAAAAGTTCCTAAATATATTTTTATGCAGCTGAGCAGCAATATTTCACCTTTTGCCAATTTTCATCTCATTTGCATGTAAGGTGGCCATTTTCTGAGATATCAAAGTCAAACTTCGATTTTTACTACTCAATAAGCATGACAGGCCTAAATATCGATGGCAAAATTTGGCTTCATGTCAAAAACCATTATTATAGTTGTTGTTTATTGTTCCAGTAATAGTAGTAAAGTTTAAATCGAATGCAATTTTGTAAACATGTTTTTAAACTCACAGAATTCGACATAACAATAAAAGTTTGATTTAAACTTTCAAAATGGGTAAAATAGAATGAAGATAAGATGCGAAATCAAATTGAAGGCATCAAAATTTTTTTGAAAATAGGTTAGGGTTAGGGTTAGGGTTTGATTTATGTCTGATAACCATCTTGAACAATTGTTTTAAGTTGAAATTTCTAGACAATCAATAAAATTTTGTCTGTTGATTCGTAAAAATCAGAACTTTGATATCTCAAAAATAGCCATCTTACATGCAAATGAGATGAAAATTGGAGAAATAAATTACACGAGTGGAAATTTTGACGGAAATATATTTAGGAACTTTTAAGAAATCAAAGTTTTCCTGCTGGGGTTTTTCTAAATAATTATACGCAAATGATGAAATAATGTAATTCATGATGAGGTGTTTTAATAGAGACGTTCTTTCCAAGCGCTCAATACCCGCGATCGGAAACGATGCTACTGAGGGACTTCGTGAAATCAACGACCACCCTGGTGGTTTTGGTGGGACAAGACGTTAGTCCCAGGGTTATTTCTAGGATTTTCAATTTGTAGGGTGTCGGTAAATTCAGGGGGTTCCCTACCAAGAAAGTCTGACAAGCAAAAAAGGTCATCCCATAGCTAAAATTGGGGGTGTTGTGTGGTGTCGGTCTCAAATTGAGGGAGGTGTGGGAGGGGGTATGGGGTGTAATAATATCCATGGTTAGGCCTATAAGCTTGCACACAGAGATATTCGATTTCGTCGAGGACGTGAATTTTGAGCTTCCAGGGGCGGCGCTGGGGGGTTGGTCCGCGGGTCCGGACCCACCCAGCCTTGGACAGAGGCACCCAAGCAAATCGTGCAAATTCGCAGAGAAATTTTGTTTCTTTGGAGAAGGGGTAGTCTGAGCCGGGTCCTTGTGCATATTGCATTAGACCCTCCCAACCGAAAAAGCAGCACTGCCTCTGTGAGCTTCGGGAATGGGCTCTAGACTCTAGAGTCTAGACCAGCGCTTCTCAATATTTTTCCAGCCACGGCACACTTTCCAAGAAACATACAGTCAGCGGCACACTGCAGCCGAAATGCACCATTTCATTTTTGAAATGATGCATTTGTATGGACCTATTAGCTCTATGATATTATACTCTAGGCTAGTATACAGTATATTGACTACCGTTCTTCATAAGCAGGCCTACGATACATACAGAATTTTCTTTGCAATCTCTATCGCTATGCTTTGCGGAGAACTTCATCAATAGTTCTCTTTCTAGGTAGGCCTACATGTAATGCCTAATATTTTTCGAAGGCATTTCATTCCAAAAACCTCTATTCTTCTCTCTATGCATCCTTCTTCAGCGTTCTTGCCTCGCATCCTTATAAGTGACAACCGGCCAAACCAAGGCATGTAGCAGTCGTACTTCAATTGGGATACTGATGATTTTATTTTTCCAGATTTTCTGCGCATGTAGTTTCCTCGGTATATTTAAGTTATTTCGATCATTCCCTCCCAGGTCCAACCTGCTTCTGCTTCCTCAACTGTGCGCACTGCAAATTATCTATAATGTTCAGAGGGGAGTGACAAATACTCAGCTAGGGACCTGACGATCTGTAGGGGGTCCGGTGAACCTACAACAAAGTTATCTCGAGCAATATTATTTATGAATGTATTATTACGAACGCTGCGAGGGCGCTGGGCGGGGCAGCTGAAGGCAAACTGCGTGTCGTCCTTTAATTAGGACGTTAACGCAGCGTCTTGAAAAGTCTGACAAGCAAAAGGTACGTCATCGCATCTTTTTACACTTGCTTTCTATATTTTTAGGGGCCCGTGATTGCTCTGCCTAGCAGGGATTTTCCTACATCCTCCTGCTGCGGGACGTTACACCCCCAGTTTGTGACAGACACTCCTGTCCTTACACACCTTCTCAGGGGTGGTGTTCGCTATCACCAAAAGACTGATACTAAAATTATTTAAAATTCTATCGGGGAAATTCATCCCTGGAAATTGAAACTTGATCCACTATAACTGACTCCACAAAAATTAGAATAGAGTCAATAGACCGTATGAAAACGGAAGAGATAACAACGGAAATCATATTGTTGACTTGTAGGCTATTTTCCCTTAGGCCTATATATTCGGGGGCCAAGCATCGAACTTCCCCCGCCCAATTCTATTCCCTCTGGTCCAATGAATCTAGATGAAACACTGAACATTGACACCTCTGCAATTATTGGACACCTACCACTCCGAACGCAAATTCCCGGGAAAGAGCCTGCTGCCCAGGGGCCCGGAATTTCTCGCGACGGGCTTTTTCAGGCCCCTACCCTACCTGTTTGTCCCATATTATTGACCATAGACTGTCACCCGGTTGTCCGGCCTGATATCCTAGTTATAAACTTGTACCTTATGCCGTTAGGATTTGGTTTCCATCTGCTGCTCGTGCACATTTTAAAGTGGCGCTCTAGAAGTGTAGTGATTGCGTCGGAGTCTTCTGTTAGATCTGGTCCTAAAACGCTTCGGTTTGGCTTAACTTATTCCCCTTATATTGATCCACACTGATCTTACTGACCTTTTCAGCTTGACCCGACTCTAATTCAATTTGGATTTGGTGCGCCATAGGCTGATAGGTATTACGATAGTGGCGCCATAGAAGTTAAGTGATTTATTGATCGGAGTGTCGTTGCCGTTGGCGGCGCTCCAGCTTAGATGCTGTGCGCATGGTCTCTGCGTATGTATAGAATCGAGTGCCAACCGCGAGAGCGATCGTCGTCGAATGTGTTTACAAAAGCCTTCTAATCATCGCCATCGACAGTCCCTGTTGTTATGCTCCTCGAAGCCGTTCGCTTCGTATAATGTTTCGACTGATCGACGCAACGCTGATTCACGAATGGCGGACAGAAGGAAGCTTCAGGGTGAGACCGAGCGACGGCTTTCGTCATCACCTGCCCCCTGCTCCTGCTGGCTTCTAGTCTTCGTCCTCTGTTCAAAAGCAGCTGTCACAGCTCCATCCGTCGGGCAGGACCGACTCCGTTCCCTCGAGTGTTTTCCGCTTTTCCTCGTGTCTTGACTCCCTGAACGTCTACGTGACCGTTTTAACTGAGATTTTAATGCGGAGGATCCCTGAGACAGTTTGATGTAGAATTCCAGTATTAGGCTAATTTGTATAGCGCCGAAAAACTGTTATATGCCTCTGTTATATGATTTCTTTTAATATGGGTTATCATTTCTTTGTTATAATATATGAGCTACGCATTTGCTGTTATGCATTGTTTGTTATTATGTCTTCCATGTCATAGTGCTTTGTTGCCTTTTCCATTGCATAGAATAAAGTACTGTAATTGCTGTTTTTACTGAGGATAGCTGGAATTTGACATTTTGGGGCTACTATTTTATATGGAAGAATTGTCCTATACTCATGTGGATTTTGGTGTAAGTTTATTAGAACTTTATTCAATTGTGCACAGCAGCAAAGTCAAATCATGATAGATCCCATCTTGACCACTGCTGTGCAATTTCTGGTGCTTGTACTAATTTGGTTAGTTAGTTAGTTGACTAAAGATAGTCTTCTCCTGTGTCATGTTGCTGTGAATAGCAGTCATTTTGGGTCCAGTGGCAGTGAACCTACTCTAAAAAATAGCTATTGTGATCAAAGAGCTACCAGTTTTGAGTTATAGAGAATTTCGTTGACATTTCTTGGACTGTATACAAGGTGACAGCTGTACGCAGCATTTATATATGACTGACCAGTAGGAAGACAATATCAATGTGTATAAATTAATATTTAGTTAGTTGATTTGAAAACTGTTGAGTTATGATTTTGGGAATCTTCGAAAAGTTTAGCGTAAATGACTTTGTTTAATTCATTTGTCATGGTATTGAGGATTCAGATAAATGCAATCAAGTGTAGGATTTAGGAAAGTTTGTCATGGATGGGGTTTGAAGTCTATAATTCGGCAGAGTTGCCATCTTGAAAGTTGATAGTATTTGAAAGGAAGCAAATGTAAGAATTAATTGTTGTCATGAGAATAGCCTAGAGTCAAAGAACTAATGAAATTGTATACCGGTAAGTACTTGCAATTATGAAAGGTTCAAATTTCATAATCCAGGTGAGGGATAGGACAAAAAATGACTGCTTTACTGTGATAGCTTATGATATGAAAATGAAGAAAATGCTTATTTATTGTTGCTGATCAATAGTTATTGGGGTCTAAAAAAGTTTTCTTCTAAATGTAATTTTATAGGTGAGATAGAACGATGTCTTAAAAAAGTCACGGAGGGAGTTGAGGTGTTTCAAGATCTCTGGCAAAAGGTTTGTTTAAATTCATTTTATTATATTTTTATTTTGGTAATTATATGTTTTTCTTTCCTTTCACTTGGTTGCTGCTTCTTCTTGTCTTGTCTTTAACTGTCTTCATTCGAAGATTGGCTGCATTGTGGACTGTCTTCTTCCATGTTTTATGTTCTACTGCTGTTCTTTTCACCTGCTCTATAGTGAGTCCCTATCCATTCTTTGTATAATTTTTTGTATTTCCGTATATAATCATTTTAATTTAAAATATTCCATATTTGGTTCAGTTATTTGCTCGTACTTTGGTGTTGGTTTTTAAATTATTTTATAAATTTTAAAATTATTTTATAAATTTTCTTGCAAATGAATGTAAGAATTTGTAAATCAACTTTTTTCCATTCCTAACTTTATAAGTTCGTGGGAAGATGTTGAAGGATTTGTGATTTGCTGACAACGTCAATCTCATGTCCTTCATGCAAAGTGGACTAGAAAAGATGTTGAATACGTTAAATGAAGAGAGCAACGGTTAGGTCTGGAAATCAATGTCAAAGAGACAAAGTTCATGGTGGCAGGTAGAGTGGAGGAGCCGGTGGTCATCACCTTAGACAACACACAGTTGGAAACTGTCTGGCAGTTTGTAGATCTTGGAAGCATGGTTCGAACCGATGGGAATTGTAGTCAGGAGATCAGGAGGAGGATTGGTCTGGCCAGCTCAGCACTGGGCTGGCTTGGCAAATTATGGAGCTCTGGAAAGTTCTCCCTCAAGACAGAGCTCCAACTTTTACAAGTCCATGTCTTCTCTGTGCTCTTTACAGATGGGAGACTTGCACATTGAAAAAGGATGACTGCAGGCAACTCCTGGCTTTCAAAATGCGATGCTACTGACAGCTTCTAAAGTATGGTGAGAAATGAAAATCACATATGAAGAAGTAAAGAGCAGAATTTGGATTTACAGCAATGTGATTACCATGATCATACAAAGGAAGCTCTTGACGTTTGGTCACATCAGTCACGTGGAAGAAAAGAGAATTCTAAACGTTGCAATGAAGGGAACACACCCTCAGAAGGCCCAGAAGACGATGGTTTGATGACATCAGAGAGAGGATGGGATTAAATCTTGGGGAGGCGATTCGCGTGGCACAAGACAGAAAATTGGAAAAGGATCACTCGACAAGCTGCTGGTCTTGACAGTTCCTGAGAGGACTTTGAGCTGATGATAATTATGAACTTTATGAGTTTATATGAAAATTAAATTAAACCCTTGAAAGCAGCTACCTTATTATTTATGGATTTATGCAGTACATAGTTTAAATTTAATTTGATTACTTCATTTTGATTGCTAAGAATGTTAAGTAGGTGAGGGGGTCAATTTATGTCAGTGGTTCCCAACCTTTTTTAGGCCACGCCCCACCAGAGTCATTTTAAAATCCTTATGTCCCCCCGTGACACACACAGAGAAGCAATCACAGAAATTGTATTATTGGAATAACGTGAAATTATATGAAAAACAGCAACGACAGATACAAAACATGCAAAGCAGAACTGAATTGCATTTAATATACGTTACTCATTTAGTAATGAAAGCTTCTTCTATGAATCTATATTTCATAAATTCTTTAACAATCATCATTTTAATTATCCTGTTCTAAAAATTTTAAACATTGAAATTGCCCAATTGCCTCCCAAAATAATGAAATTGCCCACCGGTGGGGTGTACACCCCACGTTGGGAACCACTGATTTATATGGAACACTGTTGAATCACAAATATGTCACCACTTCATGACAGTAGGTCTTAGGTGCTTAGCAAAAGCAGTACTGGATAGGTTTCAGTTGCAAATTTGTGAAATATTTTATATCAGATGACTGGGTTTGCAATCAAAATGTGTTAAACTGTTGTGAGTCCATGTTGAGTCTGCTAGTGTTGTTGGAGGAAAGCAACACTAAGTACTGAGCACAGTGTACTGTTGTTGCAATTTCTTAGATCTGATGCCATATAGGTGTCCAATAAAGATTGGTTTAGATTTGGCATTTTGGCATGACTTGTTTGTTGCTTAAATATAGTGTCATTATTTTTCTGCAACTCTTCATTCAGAAAACCTCTAATTTTGTTTTGCCTTTTTTATATCGAACCACTTATTCATGACTGTGCTGACAATTGGCAAATTCATTGCAACAGATGATGAATTTAGTGAGAGGGTCATTTATTTCTATCGTCTAGTTTTTCTGGGCAAATGCACTCCTCATACAAAGACCAGTGTGTAGATTTTGACCTCTTGACTTAATAAAGGCAGTTACATCTTCTTTCCTAACTGTTTAAATGCAGTTCTTGTAGGATGTGGAATATTTTTATTTGGTTAGTGCTGCCGGTTTAATTGAGCAATTTTGGGAGGGAAATGCGGAAACTTCCCATTTATGCGCCTATTTTACTTTGCATATTTGCAGAAATTGTGGCGTTTTCAGCAGAAAAACGGCTGATGAGCTAAAAGGTCATCCAAACAGTGCTGAACCCCTCAATATCTACATTACATGTTTACATTTACAGTAGAACCTCGTTATATCGAACTCGCTTATATCGAAATCACGTTTATATCGAAGTTTGAGCGCCGGTCCTGCCAAAACAGTGTTAATGATACAGGAATCGGATATATCGAACCTCAGTTATATTGAAGTATTTATCACGGTCCCTTGAACTTCGATATAATGAGGTTCTACTGTACATCTACATGTTTACATTATGAAAATAGCAAAAGGTGCTACATATGTGGCGAAAATAGCGAAAAATGCAAAAGAATTGCAGCGTATTTCAGCAGAGATTGCATATGTGGAAAAACGAAAGAAAATGCAGTGCATTAAAAAATTTAAATATGCAGTTGTATATGTAATTGAATATTCAAAATGCAATCTCAATTGAATATTGAATATGCAATCTCTATTGAATCTTAAAGTCTTTCATATATTATGTGTTTGCTTCAGTTTGTTCCAATTGTCCATTTTGCACCATTGATAATTCAGGAGATTTCTACATTATCTCATGATATTCCCTCATTAGCGGAAACAGTTCTTCAATTATCGTATTTTCCATGATGATGAAGTGATTGCCAATGGACATTTTGAGACTTGGGGCATGGTGGAGTAGTAATAGGATTCTTGCCATGCAACCGGAGAGTAGCAGGTTCGAATCTGATAATAGCTACTGCGTGACGACCTTGGACAAGTTGTTCACCACTCACTTGCTCCGCACTTGTGATTCTTTACTTTGTGAGTGACTTAAAGTGTGCTAACCACCATGTAATAATAATAATTTTTATGATAATAGGATATCGCTGGTAAAATTGTGATAGTATTTTGTTATTTTTAGGTCCAGAGTGCCACAAACTGTAATACAAAAGAGAAGCATGAAGCCGATCTCAAGAAAGAAATTAAGAAACTCCAGGTTTGTTATAGTAAAATAAAACTTGGGGTCATCGGCTTTTTTATTTTGAATCCAGAATGTGGTATCCTGCTTGTGACTGTATGTGCTTGCTTCTGCTGGTTAAATGAAAAGTTGAAATAATTATAGACATATGGCAAATATTTGACTAATTTTGTGTTATCATGTGAACAAAATAAATGGTTTTATTTACTATTTACCAGTTTTCAGAACTGATCTGGTGTTAACTGGGATAAATGTATATAAATGTTGCAAGCTAATTAGGAACCTGATGAATGAGAATCTGCTTTTTGTTAATTAATTTGAATTCAAGACGAACGGCATAAAAGTTCTAAAATGATGCATACTTTGCATTTTTTATTTCTTTAGCAGAAAATATGGGTTTTGTGTTTATGATTGGCTGCTAGCTAACCTTTTGGATTTGCTTGTACATTGTCTTTCATCTTGACGAATGATAATGACTGACATTACTGACTGTTGGATGGCTGGCTGGCTGGCTGTTTTAAATATCTCAGAATAGGAATTGCCAGTTGTTTTCTGGCTCTAGTGTGTAGCTATTTATAAAACAGTGACAGATATGAGTTTGTGAACTAAAACTGGAAAATTTTAAAAATTAATTGTGACTATGTCATAAACAAGTGTTAACCATGTTTCACAAGTTTTCATTTTTTGTGTTGATTTTTCAGAGGTTGCGAGATGGAATCAAAACTTGGCTTCAGGCTAGCGAAATCAAGGACAAGAAGCCCTTAATCGATGCTAAAAAGCTGATTGAAATGGTTAGTGCTTGGTTATTACTTGTAACTCAGAAATTCATGTAACTTTCAGTTTACCATAAATATTTGTTTACAATTGTAGATAGAAACTTGTGCGCATATTTATTTTTAACCCTTAAACCGCCGCAACTGAGTATACTCGGTTGCATTGCATATAGTTACGAAGCATGCGGTGATTTAAGGGTTGAAATGATAATTATTAGACTTTTGCTTTAGACAGGTTAGTAACTATAAGTGCTTATAATGACCGCATTTATTATATATAAAAAAGTGAGTATGGAAACAATTAGCAGAAAACAGGTCTTAAATTTAAAAGCTTTAAATTATAGTTATTTATTGTGTTAGAATTTTTATTCATATTTGATAAGACAGATCTTTTTGTCTGCATAGCAAATGGAGCGGTTTAAGATTATTGAAAGAGAGACAAAGACAAAGGCATATTCAAAAGAAGGGCTTGGAGCAGCCACTAAGGTTGATCCCAAGGAGAAAGAGAAGGAAGATATTACTGCCTGGTTATCGGTTTGTTATTATGAGTTAATAATAGTGAAAATGTTGTTTGGGGATTTCAGTTTTCTAGACCTCTAGAGGTGTTCTCTGTGGTAAATATTGGAGTGAATTTGATATTCAAGTTTATACTCTTGCTGGATCTCTTATGCCATCTGGAATTTCATTTATTCTGCATGAGTGTGAGTTATTTTCAACATAATTTGAGAGAATATATAGTCTATATTGTCAAGTGACTTTTATCATTGCCCTTTTAAGCATTATTTTTTTTCTGACCAAATGGTGACTTTTGACCCATTTGTTTCTTTAGCATTCTATTGACGGATTGAATGTACAAATCGACCAATTTGAAAGTGAAATTGAAAATGTTGCAGCTCGGAAAAAGAAGCTAGATCGAGATGTGAGTTTTTCAAACCTAGTACAGTATGAACTTCAAACTTATGAAATTTATTTATTTTGAAGAACTGTAAAAATGTTTGTAACAAAATGCCCAAAATTGTTCCTATTTGATGCCCTGCTATGCTAGAGTTGCAGTTAGTTTTAAAGACAGTAATTGCGATTAAGAAAATCACTCAATAAGAGAAAATTCATGGGTGGTGGTATCCAGGTGGTATCAACCGGTGGGTACCTTTGGTAAAATGAGTGCACATTAATAACCGCTGTAGCAAAAAGATTGCAAGTATGTGAAAATGTGTGTAAATGGGCTTTCTCATCAGGTTCTTAGAAAATTTTGGGAAAACCGAGGGGATGGCGACCTCCCCCTAGTAGTTCTTGTTTAATGGAGATGTTGATGACTGAAATTTTTCTTATGTTGCTATTTGTCCTTCAGAAACAAGATCAAGTTGAAGTATTTCGAAATTGTCTAGAAAAACATAGATATCACATCGATAAACTGGAGACAATTATGCGACTTGTTGACAACGATGCTTTACAGCTCGGCCAGGTTTATCTATTTGACACAATAAGAACAAATTGCCATCATTCAGGTCAGGTCAAGGGTCAAGTAGCCATCGTCCAACCATTGTCATCGAAATAATGTCTTCCTCTTTCTCAATATTGTTGCCAAATTTTTTGGATCATTCTCCATTCCTGTCTTGGGTTTTTCTTCCAGTTATGGTACTGCCAAGTTTTAAAATTTAAAACATTTCCCATGCAAACTTTAGAATTACTTTTAACGTTAAAATAATTCTGCTCGTTCTTCTCTTATAATTTTTACTTAAAAGAAACATTTTTTGCTTTTATTTTTTTTGCATTTACAGCTTTTATTTCAAGATGTTATGTTTCTAATTTATTATATTTTATTTATTGAACTTTCTGTTTCTATTGCTTTTAGATTATGAACATAAAAGAGGATGTTGAGCATTACATCAAGTCCTGTTGTGATCCAGACTTTGAAGAAAATGAGTTTCTATATGAGGACCTGAAATTGGACGAAGCCTGTGCGGCTCTAGGGAGCAAACTGGCAGCCATGTCTGCTCATGACAATGACGACCATGGCTCGAACGTGTCAGACTTGTCGCTGCAGAACAGTAGTTCACCGTCGCCGAGTCCTAGCGTTGCTGCTCATTCCAAGGTTGTCCTAGATTTTGACGAGTGTTCCATGTATAGATGTTTAGATGAAGCGTCTCTACTGATTGCAGGGCCGGATTAAGGTCCGAGTGGGCCAGGGGCTGAGAAAAAAGGCCGTCGCCTATACTGAAAATCTCTGACAAGCAAGGAAAAAAGTTATCTCCCATCCAAATCATGCTGACAAGCAAAAAAGAAGGTTATCTCGAAAATCGGTGGGCCTATTTTCATGATGGGCCGGGGAGCTTAGTCCCTGCCTTAATATGGCCCTGACTGATTGGCTGTATGCCTCAAATGTACAGTCAGATGTTATGTGATTTAAGCTTCATTTTATTGTTTGCAGTGAATATTTAGTCCTGTATTTTTAGTCATTATGTTTTGATAATTATTGTAATCAGTGGTCAGTTTCTAATTAGTGATTGCTGCAACAGTTCTTAATGATCTGCTTGACTTTGAGATGAAACTCCAACATTTGGTACTGAATATGGGTGCAAGACTTCTCATCGGTGCTGGTTGTCTTGGTCATGTGACCCCATTAGTTTTCCTTCTTCGTAAATTCAGAGTTCATGAAAGAATTATTGCGTATAGGCATTTTCTTATCGAGTTCTAATGAACAGGTCATCTGGCTCAAGTTGATACACTGTACTGACAACATGACTAAATTGACAACTGTGTCTGCGCGTTTACATTAAGAGCACGATGAGGTCTCTTGCTTTGTCAAGTTCGTACATATGGAATGTTCTGTTAGTTTCTGCCAACCCGTCTGGTTCATTGTTATATTTTATTAATTAATTATTTATTAATTCTGACAATTTCATATAGCGCAATGCGCATAGCGAAGGCTAAAGTCAAGAGCGCTTTACAAGTGTCCCTAATAGGAGATGTTAAATAAATATGTTTTAAGGTTCCTAGTGAACAGTTCAGAAGATGTCGCCCTAATCACGTTTTATTATTTATGAAGGGTGTAACAGTAATAATAGTGGTAATAATGCTTGTTGGGTGTCCACTTTTGCGTAAAAGTATTTAGAATGATTAGCAAGTTCTTACCTATGTTGTAATGTTATTGTAGGATTTACAAGAAGAGGATGGTAGGACCAGGTTAAAGTCACAGTCTGAGGAAGTGGTATGTAATTGAAGGGCAGAGTGCAATTATTATGCTTTATCTGTGTTGGCTTTGTTTAAACTTTGTGCTAAAATTTTATGGAAAATTTGAAGTGGGTATCTAATTTTTAAAATACTGTCATAAATTACATTTATTTTGTCACTACATACTTATTTGATACTCTAGATGGCAGATGGCTCATTCGGTCAAGTCTACTTTAACCACATAAGTAACCTTTGATTTTCCCCTCATCATCACCTTTCTCTTTGCTCTGACTTTTATGAACCATGGATTTTCACTTTTACATTCAGTTCCAGATTAAGATATTATGATATTTATTTATGTATGCCAGTTAAGTTGAAATCAATATATCTATTGCACGGTCAGTATTGCTTGAATTTTAAAAATCACTTATAATTTATGGATGTGTTTCCTGAAGAGCATCTGAGTACGGCTCATAAGTTAACATATATCAGTATGCAGCTCCCAAACAAGAGGCAGAACTTAGTACTACGTGGATCGTGATCGTTAAGATGACGGCGGTGATCAGCAATAGAATTTGATATGTAGTAATAAGGAATATTTTGGTGCAAGAAAAAATTTGTAACTGCAAGTAGATATATATTCTTTGGACTAAGAAGATGGAGAGGAGCCGTGTTTCCCTATTTCCCTTTGCTCGTCATTGACGATGGCTGTGTTAATGATACTGATGACTGTAATGTCATTAACGTAACTGTTTGTGATGGTGAGTGTTTTGATTGGCTGAAGTTATTGAAATATTGATGGTCCTTCTGCAGAATCATAGCTCTCGGAGTAGTGGCACGCCTCTAAACCGGCAGAACTCTCTGGTCAATTCCCATGGTGCAGTCGGCAACATCGGTGTTGGTGGTGGCAGCTCTGGAAAGATTCTGCAGTCACCATCCGTTTGGCAGGCAGCAATTAATTTTTCCAGGTAGTTTTTCCACTTGCTGAAAGGATTGAGAAAATGTGAACTTCTGCTGCGATTATAGTGCTATAAATCTTGATGTGGTGTGTCAATTTTCCTTATTTTTTTTCTTTTCAGCAAAATAAAAATTTAGTAAAAATTTTCAAGTTACAGTCTCTTTGTAGTCCCCCTTCTTGCTAAGGTACTTTTAGCATGACATTGTAGTTATCAGTATGCTGATAATTAATTCAAATAAGCTAATAATTAACTTAAGTGAGCTAATGCTTTTAAATAATGATACATGATGTCTTCTTTGCTTAATAGCAGCAAAAGTAATAAATCATGAATCAATATTTTAATGTTTTCAGTTTTATTTGTTGGTTTTGAATCATATCATATTTTTGGTCATCTTTGTTTTAAATACATCAGTATTGGCACACTGACTTGACTTGTATTGTTATCAATGATTACCTTATGTGAAATGAACTATCGTAATCATTTTCGATTACAATTTGCAAATCTTTTGATGATTTACTGTATTGCAGTTCCCAATATTATGTAGAATTGCATTCAATGTTTTTGCAGTGGTCCAAATTTGGATGCTTCTGTCTCCACAACTGTAACTGCACCATCGTCTGTACAAAACTACGCGCAAGCCGCCAGTGCCAATCACTCCGGCAGTAACTCTACTCCAGGTTTCTTTCTGTGTTTCTCCTGCAGTCTCTTTCCATCTCCGTGTGCTTGTCTATGTATTTCTTTCTTTGGAGTAGAATAAATGACAGACAAATGGAATAGCTTTATGACAGCTTTGATTTGTATTGTTTCTTCATTGGTATATATCGCAGGGCCAGACCTGTATACAGGAGTTGGTTTTTGTAGAGGACCCGAATTCAGCCATGAAATTTTAACTTATACATCCTTTGGCAATGTGGTATTATTGAAAAGTGTCAAAGTAGAAATGAAGACTGAAGTCATCTTATCCATTGGAAGTGATCATTTTGAAATTGTTTTGTGATGTTTTCATTTGCCTGGAAAGATGTATCTCAAAAGTTTCGTTTTCCAGAATGAAGAGGGAACATTAAAATCCTTATGATAATATCTCCAGGATTCCATCAATAGACATTGCTGGATATTTGTAGCAAGTGAACTTTGTTTAACCCCTTAACCATGTATTTAACTGTAACTCAATGTAAAATGGACGGATATATCCGGGATCCCCAGTTAAGGGGTTAAAAGAGCGATTTGGTTATGTCTTGATCATTATATCTGGAAGATGATGACGGGAATTATTGTTTGCTGCTTTACATGCAATTATAATTTGTAGACAAAAGTTCTCGGTCGACGCATCCAATGACTCCCGTTGCGTCTCATGCCACGCCAGTTAAATCAACATCCAGTGGTTTGGGCATTACACTCCTGAAGCCGTCAGCAAGCACCACTCTGACGCCGACATCGCCACTGCAGCCAACTCCGATGGCAGTGCCGTCGGATCTTTTGTCGGAATCGAGTCAGCAGTCAGTCACTGGGCGGTCGTCGTCGCCGCAGCTTGTTGCCCAGTCAAATTCATCATCTTCTGGTCTACAGCATCTGTTTTCGAACCAACAACCTCAGCAACCGACTTCATCCTCGGTAGCGAGCGTCGTCGATGGGAAAATGAACATTAACGGACCATCAAGTGGAGTGACTTCACTGCTGCAGGTGCACAAATCATTGGTCTTGTATCATTCTTGTGTTTCCATTTAACTTCCATCTTCATTTTCAGTCAACCCCTTTACCGGGAATCCCGAATATATCCGTCCATTTTACATTGAGTTACAGTTAAATACATGGTAATGGGGTTAAAGAACTGAATGATTTTCATAAGGGTGTATAAATTATTTATTTGTTTTTTATTTGGTTAGTGATAACATTTTTAATTATGATTTTTTAAAATCTAGTATCAAGACACTGAACTTCCTTGCTTTTGAAGTTAGTATGTAGAGGATAACCTAAGACAGTTGTGAAACAATTGCAACAATATTTTAATAATAGAACATTCTATTTTGAATTCTCCTATCGGTAATATAATTATGAACTTGTGAAGTAGTTTTGCTTTGTAGTTTTGTTTTATAAAAGCTTAAAATGATATAATTATTTTAGATTGTGTCGGGGTCGGATGTGCTGCTCGGGACGCCAAAGGCTGTGTCACAACCAGCAACGCCAAGTGACGCTTCGTCATTGATGCTTTCTGCTCCAGCTCCACTGCTTGACAACGTCAGTCTGCCAAGAGGGCCTTCATATTCTTCTATGTCGTCCTCGCCAAGACTTTACCAGCAGACATCTGGTTCTCTGTCATTTCCACTCTCCTCTGGTAGATCACATACTCCAGCTGCCACCACCATTTACCTGGATCCCATTCTGGGTGTCACTCCTCTTGGGCCGCAACCACTTGATCGAGAGCAAAGTCTCCAGCTGGTGATGCTTGACGCCGCCTCTCGCCATCCCCCACTGCCAATGGATTCCCAGCGAGTAAGGTAATTAGTTAATACATTGTTTGAATTTTGTTGGATGTTTCCATGAGATTGGCTCATGACTAGCTTTATCTAGTCAAGCTAGATAAAGTATTGCATTGCCAATACAGATGCTTCATCAGTGGCAACATAGTGCATATGATTTAAACAGGAACTTATGAGTTTATCTGAAGCTAGATTTGTTATTTAGACCTTCTTTATTACCATTTACTAGAAGGAAAAAAACCCCTTAATTTCAAGCTGTTTCCTAGCCCATCATTTTGAGATGTTTTCTACTGAGTATTTTCTCAGTGGGCTGAGCACTGTTCTCTATAGAGAAAAATAGTCTTTCTTCATTAACCCCTTTACTGTGCATTTAACTGTAACTCAATGTAAAATGGACAGATATATTCTAGCCCCCCGGTAAAAGGGTTAATTCTTGAAAACCTGTAATGTAAAATAAAACTCTATTTGGACATGAAGATAACTTAAACAGCCATTCAGGTGACAGGTAAAACAGCAATATGTGTATGCCATTGCACAGATATTGGCATCTGATATATGTGCATGTTCTGCTTCAAAATCTGCAGTCAGGTCAGCACCACTGCTTTTCTAAATGTTTTTACTAAAGAACGGCTTTTTCTCTTCCCCAGGGCTTATCTTCCTTCGTCGCCATATCCAATGCCTCCGTACTACACTCAGTTGCACCCATCTGTGTCGGATTCTCCGGAATTTTTCCAGCGACTTGAGCCGGAATCATTATTCTTCATATTCTACTATATGGAGGTAAGAGTTCATCTCACAGATGAAGATCACATGATTAATTTTATAGTTCCTTTTCTATTTTTAAAGACTTGATTGATTATTGACTATGAATTTGTACATTTGTAAATGTTATTAATAAGTTTATTTTAGTTCTATTCTTGTTAATTTTAATTCTACAAAATGTATTGCTGTTAGTTGTTTTGAGCCTGATATACAATGAATACTAGTTTGGTTTGATTTGATTTATTAAGTTTGTTCTTACTAGAAAAATTTTATAGTTTCAGTGTCTAGGTGTTGAAGAGAAGGTGATTTTGAGTTGGAATATGTGTGATACAACTTTTTTCCATCCAACAATATTTTCATTAGACATAACTCTGTGTGTTTATTTATTTTGAGTTAAAAATATGTGCAATCTTTCCAACTGCAGGGCACAAAGGCACAAAGTTTGGCAGCGAAGGCCCTGAAGCAGCTGTCCTGGAGGTTTCATACCAAGTTCCTGATGTGGTTTCAACGGCACGAAGAACCAAAAGTCATAACGGAAGATTTTGAGCAGGTGAAGTAATGAAGTAAAGTCAATTCCAGATGATCTTAGTTTTTTCTTGATTAATTTTTAACCATTCCTGGCCTGTGCTTGCCGCAGATACATTCAGATGTTGTATTGTATAGGAATTAATAAGTAAGTATGAAAGTTGTTCAGAGAAGTTTTGAGGCATGTCTGTCAACAGTTGTTCTGAAGTGAAGCTAATGTGATTTGAAAAGCTAAATACAGTAAAACCTCTTTAGTAAAACCTCTTTAGGTCAGTAAAATAACTCATTTAGTCGCCAAACTCCTTAAACTCCCCTCTCGCCATTGATGGGTCAGAACGGATTTCCACTTCGCCGCCACAACTTTCAAAATTCCATGCCTATGTTTATGACCTCTTTTGCTCGCCATAGCAACTTTAATTATCGGTTTGACCGTTTATAGGCCAAGCTCCCGACCGACTGTTTACACAATTAATGACCCCTTTCCTCCCCCGATGAATACATCGGTGTTGATAATCAGCTATTAACCTGTCAGCTAATGACTGGTGAAGGGATTTGGTAGAGGTCTGCACGGGGAGGGGGCAAGAATCTGACCCGACAGTTGACCTCCCTCCTGCCACTCTCGCCCCACCCTGCGATGGCCAATCCCGCTCCGTGGCTTTTGTCTCCAACCCAGCAGTCCCCGTGGCAGCAGACAATGGATCGGATTTACAAAACTTTTCACCTGTGAGGCCTGTATGTGCTGTATTACATCAGCAGCAGGTACTCTGGTCTGCATTATCAACAATGACGCAGCCTACTAGCTTAGAGCCTTTTCCTTTACAAGTTGACAGTTTTCGTGAGCCGACCTGCTGTCTATACATGAATATATAGCAACCTGTCATTTGTTCATGAGCTGACCCGTCCCTACTGGTAGTGTGTCAAGCCTACTGTAGTTTGCCAAACTCGCCCCTCACAAACTTTCACCCTTGACCAATAGTGGCGGGCTAAAGAGGTTTTACTGTATTGCTGTTATATTAATGAATTTATGATGAATCAGTGGTGACAATCAGTGATGTGTTGTATTTGTAGGGAACATATATCTATTTTGACTACGAGAAGTGGGTGCAACGGAAGAAGGAGGGTTTTGTCTTCGAGTACAAATACCTTGAAGACCTCAATTAGACCAAGGTGCTGGCTAGAAGTTGGAGATCTTTGTCTCACGTGGTCTTTGAACTGAAATAAAAATTAAGGGACCGCCTTTAAATGTCTTGTCAACATTTCGGCTTTTGAGAAGCATTCATTTGCAGCATGTACAGTGGACTAGAGTTGATTCAATTGTGTGACCGCATCAGGGAACAGCGATGGCTCGACTTTTGAGTCATCACTTTGGTCTCTGTTGTTTTCGAGATATAATCTAAACTATTCATTCAAAAGACTGTTTTGGGCGCTGACCTTGTAATAGCATTTACTCTCTATTTTGGCACAATTTTTGTTGTGGAAGATATTAAACCCAGCAGAACGTGGCTTTGTGTTGTGATGTTCTCAACTGGAACATCTTTCGAAGAAATTAAAGTTTCATCTCAGAACAGCGATGTTCAATGTTCAGATGTCTTGTCTCACTGCTTGCTCTATGGACTGATGCATGGAAAATTATTGAAAGTGAGGAAAATACAACACTCGGTTATATATTTGTGCCCTTATAACTTTAAAGCTTTTAACCATGATGAGAAATTAGCAAACATTTTGGGTGAGTGAGAGAGAGACATGTCCCCTGTAGGTGCGGCCACGGCCTATTATACATAATCTTAAGGATATCATTTCTAATATAATTCTAAGCCATAATGTACTGTAGTCTGTAGTAGTACTTAAAGCTCTGAATGGCACAGTACTGCATTTGAAAAAACGAATACTGTGTCATCAACGCGTCGTCACGTGTCGGTTTGATTAATTTTTATTGGCCACAGTCTGAATCGTAATTCAGCGCAGACCTATTAAGACGGTCTGAACTAAATTAATATGTGCTCCTTTGAAACTGCGTTTTTGCGACCACAAGTCAGAAACGCAGCCTATTTTAAGCGATTTTATGTTTTATTTTATATAATTATTTTAACTTCTTTATGACTTTTAATAGTCAATCAATCAACTTCTATAGCGTCACTATCATAATGCCCAGGCAGTGTTTATTCTAGGCCTTAGGGGAATTCCCCCCCAAGTTTGAAAATCCCCCCCCAAATTTTTTTAGATGTTGGCTGGGGAATGGAAATCCTCCCAAACGTGTGGAAACTCAAACCTTGTCCCCCCAAACATTTCAAAATCCCCCCAATGTCAAGGGGCTAGAATAAACACTGATGCCCAGGGCATCAGCCGATGGCGCACCAAATCTAAATAGCATTAGAGCCAGGTCAAGCCAGAAGATCAGTCCGAAACGGCGAGAGAGCAATCTAAGGGGGTAAGCCAAGTCAAACAGATGTGTTTTAAGACCAGATCTGAAAAATGATAAGTCGTGGCCTATGCAGTATTAAGGCGTAATAATTATCGCCACGTTTCATGTCTACGCATTTACGTGCATCACGCGCTGTGCATAAGCATCAACACTGAGCCTAAAAGTTATAGATATGAAATTACATCTAAACCATATCCACAGGCTCTCGTTCGTTGTTTCATTGAATGTTCACCGTATCGATTTCATGGCGAGAAACGGAGTACGCTCGGTGAATAAACCTAGGCTATCACCCATTGGCATAGCCGCGAGGGCCAGTTCCCTTATTCGGGCTGGGATCGGCCATTAGATTTGCGCAAATTCGCAAAACCGTTGAGTGATGGGGTGAGGTTAAGTAGTATGAGATCGAAGAGAATGCATGAAGGTTCATTTTTGAAAATGTCATTGTGCTCATCCCCCTAACCCGGGATTCTGGCAACGCCACTACTATCCAGTGGCGTAGCCAAGGGGCTGTTCATTAATTACGTCAACAAATTAGGGGGAGGGGTTTGAAAAAGTTTGACAGTTGTTGACAGGGGAGGGGGTCAAGAGAAGTTGACGTCAACAATTCATTTTTTACAAATGATAAAAACTAGGAAATTTCATGGAATAGGCCTACTATTTATTACAATGGAAAAACCTGACAAGCAAAAAACAAGGTCATCACCACCACATTATGACACTTGATGAACAAAAGAAGGTTAAAAAGGTCTCATCGCTGCAAAAAAATTTGCAGCGATGACACCTTTTAACTTTCTTTTGTTCATCATCTTTTGTTTTCTTTTTTTATTATTTAATAATAACCTTCGAAACTTTTTAGGAGGACCGTTACTGGTCTTAGTGGGGGTCGAAAGTTTGTTACATAATTATAGGGGGTCACTGAAAGTTGACAGTTGTTGACAAAGGAAGGGGGTCAAAAATTGTTGACATAATTAATGGACAGCCCCAAAAGGGGTTAAACCCCCTTGGCTCTTCTCAGTGTAGGAAGGGGAGTTTTATTGCGATCAGCCGATCACTATATAGCGTATACGCGCTCATATACAGTACATTCATATTCATGTACATGTAGACCCTACCTATGTATTTCAATTATCGAAGCATAATAGTAAGCCTAGCTGACAACCTTTTGCTTGTTAGCGGTGGCGGCTCCACAGAGGGGCCCGGGGGCCCGTGCACCTTTTGAGTGCCTGCCCCCAATGTCCTCCCTGTTGGGACCAGTGGCAGCTCTAGGATTTGGCAAGTGGGGGGGCGTTGGGGTGGCAACTTCTAATCATGGGGGCCAACCGTTTGTTGTTTAATGTATGTAGCATTAAGTATAGGGTCCCAACAGCTAGGGGGCCACTGGGGGCCAGGCACTCAATAGGGGGCACTGGCCCCCCTGGCCCCTCGGTGGAGCCGCCACTGGTTGGGACCCTATACTTAATACTATACATACCTAACAATAAATGGTTCCCTCCATGATTAGAAGTTGCCACCCCCAACGCCCCCTCCCCCACTTGCCAAATCCTGGAGCCGCCACTGCTTGTTAGGATTTTCCCGTGCTGCTGTTAATTAAATCATGGAATGATGATAACCTTCTTTGTTGACAGAATTTTTTCCGAATTTGGGAATCATGGGAATAGGGATACCAGATCAGTTGGAAAGAATTTAAGGACACGCAAAGTGGCAAAACACACTGGCTTGTCAGACTTTACAGGACGTTAAAGTCTTAAAGAAGCACTTAAAACTAGTGATGATCTTTTATTGCTTGTTGGACTTTTAGAGCGTTAAAGATGCAAAATAGCACAAAACCAAAAACCTAGTGATGACCTTTTCCCCACCCAGGACGGCGCCCGGGGCAGCTTCTCCGTCCCCGCCCCTAGCTACGGCTCTGAGCAAGCAGTCCATTGCTTGATCCAGAACCAGTTGGCGAAGATGAAAGCGATTTTGGTCATAATTATGACCACGGCTCATCGGTCTGCGTATTTCATTGCTGGATTCGGTTTCAAAGCCGTTTTAGAGCGACGATCGAGTGACAGTCCGACAGAGAGGCTTCATCGTCCGATTGTGAGGACAACATATCATATATTGACTGACTGTCCACGAAGACTCAGAGCAGATTGAGGAGGCGGACGGACTACAGCTTGCTTCGATAATTATTCGAGTCTCCATTGCAGAGAGATGCACGTCTATTTCTATTTCTACTTATAGAAGTGATTTTTTTTAGAAATGTTTGTTTCATGATAGCGGATGATCACTTTCGTTGGCTGTGCGGGTTTACGTCATTAATCTGGAGTCTTGCCATTGCTTTCTCTCATGGGGCCACAGGTGGCAAAACACAATTCTCGGCATCCCGCTGTAAGCTCTTAGAAGTGATTTTTGTCTTAATTTGCCAGTGGGGCAAGTGCCCCTCTCGCCCGAATGTGCGGGGTACGTCAGAAATGTTTGTTTCATGATAGAGTTTGGGGCGATGTCGGATGATCTCTTTCAGTGGCGTTAGGTTTTTTCTTTCAGTGGTTATTTCTATGATTATCAATTTCGGGGTGTCGGTAAATGGGGTTGCCAAAAAATCTGACAATCAAATAAAGGGTCGTCATCGCATAGCTGAATTTTGAGGTTGGGGTGTCGGTCTCAAATGGGGGGTCTTAGGGGTATAAAAGACCGCTCCCAAACCCTCATTGCAACAAACTCGGGTTATTTCTATGATTATCAATTTCACTGCCAATTGCCAAAAATAGAACAAGATCAAAGCTATATCCATTTTACATGGCTTATCCACCATAAAACTGTTGCCTTCTTGTGAGGCCCGACACCCTGGATTTGACATTGATCTCGAATGACTTTGATTTGGTATGCTATCGGCTGATGCTTCTATATAACATGAAGTGGCGCTATGGGAATTTACGATTATAATTGAATCACGAACATTATTTTGAGCTTATCCGCTGCAGGTTCCAACATTGCACCTGGACAGAAATTCCGCACTCTATGAGGGCGGATTTCCTTGATCTCGCATGTTCCGAGCACAATCATACGGATCCGTCGACTTTGACAGAATGTAAGACGCGATGCGAGTCGACCGCCTGGCTGCAGAGGCATCGACTACCTGGAGCTGCTGAACCTGTGCGTCTACTTCACGAGTTCTGGCGGAATCGAGGCATCTGAACCAGTCACACACTTCGAATACAGATGCCCGGGTGATTAGCTCTGCACTGATCAGGCTTACAGCTGTAGGCCAGGTCTAGATCGATCTTTAGCCTCACTCATTGAATAGCCTAAAGGATTTGTTAATTATTCATACATTCAGGGGCGTAGCCAGTAATTTGATTTGGGAGGATATAAATATTTTGGGTGGGTATAAATCTTAACTATAAACCACATAAACCATATAAACCACATAGGCCTATAACCACATGTAAATCACATAAAAAACGTTAAGGTAGACTGATTTGGAGAGTATATATATATATATATATATATATATATATATATATATATATATATATATATATATATACAGCCTACCGTTATACCCCCCGTACGTCCCTGCCTACATTTAGATTTTTAGAAAGGTTTTACCGTTTTAGAAATCGAGGTTTGGGCCTACAGTATATCCATAGGCCTACCTGACTTTCGCTCCGTTACTCATTCCTGAATTTATCCTGCTGAAAACCGAAAGCAACATTTTGGTCGATCGTAGCTCGACCTTGGCTAAGCACAAATGTTTTAGACATTGGAAGTCTTGATTCGGAATGACAATCGAAAATTTATTGTAGCTCTTGTCGCGAAGACAAAGTTTTTGACGAATTTTCTGAAATTCAGACTTCAAAAGTGTATTACCATGCAGTAGGCCTATGCTGGTTTGCGCCATAGCTTATCTTATGCAGTATGCACTTGGCAAGCCTGCGACAAATTTTTTAATAAACAATTATAGGGGATCTATAGACTTAACTATCTATAGATAGGGTGCAATTGTGCAACTGTGTATGACTGTATGTGTGCATCTTTTCTTTAGGCCAATTAGGCACGAGTTTGGGTTAGGACGCGGAGAAGTAGGCAGAGAACGCGGAGAAGTACGAGTGAGTATTTGTCTACAGACTACTTTATTTTAGGCCCTACGTGTACATTATTTTTCACGTCTTCGATATATGCTCAAAGCCGTAACTAGCCTACTGTAGGGGCAGAGGGCGTCGTCTTTGGGGGGTGGGGCGCCAGAATCCATCATCCATGCCTAGATTTTATTAAAATTTTTACAGTACGAACAAAAAGTCATAACTAGTAGGCCCCTACACTGCTGACTTTTAAATTGCTTCTTACCTCAACTCAAGACGGTGAAAAGTTCGAAAAGCTAAAAAAGGGCACCACAAGTTTTAAAACTAAATTGGAGGATTGGGCGCTTAAAATGTATACTTTGTCGAGGACGCTATAAATACCTCTCGCTACGGCTCTGTATACGCTGAAGGAGTGAGTGGCTCTGTCGCTCATGTTCAGGATCTTCCAAGAAGATGGACGCTGAATTCTCCAAAAAGTAGGCCTACTTGACAAGACTGACAAGATCTATTGGACTAGGCCTAATTATAAATTATTTAGCTCTCCAAGAAAGTCCATCGACTTCATATATAAATTCATATTTTAACTTAGTACTATAGGTTACTTTTGAAGTAATTTTACTCTTTTCGTAACTTCACAATTTTTCCAGGGGGTGCAATTGTAACCCCTCCGGACTCCCATGCAGCTATTGCCAAATTAACGTAACTGGTCACTTATTTTGCAGTAGGCCTAACTGTAACTAGTTACTGTACTTTCTAAAGTCGTGCTCACAGTTGAAGTCGCTACAGTCTTTTATTGTCTGTTTGTAGAATCGGTTTCCATGCCATTGAAACGATAAATTTCGTCCAACACAAGAGTTGCGCAGCTATTCTTGATAGAGAAAAACTGTTACTTTCGTTCAATGCAAAGTCTTCGATATTACTTTGAACAACAATTTACGCTTCGGTGCTTAGACATGGTTTCAAAAGGCTAGCGCAGTTGCTAATTAACCGCCTATGTATCATGCTGTAAAAACCCTATAAATGCGCATGCTGTAAGCCTATGCTAACCTAAAATTGCCTTAAATTATGGCTATTTTTTAATGACAGAAGAAAATTAATAGATCGAATAAAAATGTCGATCGATTTGGAGGATACATTAAACAAATTGCAAATAACTATTAATCTCATTTTACTTGAAATAGGGCCTATAGAGGCGTAGTCAGAGTTCCGGAATCTGAGGGCACATCGACAATTTTCAAGTTAAAGTCTACAAGCCCAAAAAGTCGTCATTGCATAGGTTAATGTGCCAAAAGCCCATAATAGTGTCCAACGGAAATAAACTTACGTTCAACCTTAAGGGGTCATTCTCCAGAACATTTAGGGGACCGAACCACTCCAATTACTGGCAAACACCGACTATATAATCGGTGGCGTAGCTAAGAAAAAATGGCGATCAGCGCAACCCCCTTCTACTTAGGGTTAAGAAGTTTTCCCCTAACCCTCCCTCCCTCCACTATTTCCCTCCTCCCTCCCACTGCAAACCCGACTTTTAGCGTATGTACTGGTTTGCCTAGAGAATATCTATATCGCTGCTCTGCAGAAGAACACTGATTTCATTTACAACTGATAGCACTGGTTTGAAGTGGTTTCATCACTTTCATGGCATAGCGCTGCATGATAAAACTAAAGTCAGCAAGTGAACTGCATAGACCACTAGTTGTATCTGCCACGTAATCCACCGTTTCGGCAGGCTGCGTCAGTCATGTTACTGATGTTAGTGACTTGCTTCGACAATTCCATCCACAGGAACTTCAGTAAATAATAAACTATAAAATGGCTTCAGCCATTAAAAATCTAAATAAATTGCAGTAGACCAGTATTGGTCTCAAAATAAATTATATTATTCTGGAATAATTTGAAATAAAATTATAGTCTAACCACAATTAAATGATCACAGCTGCTCATCATGTTACGCAAGACTACCCAACACATCCCTTAGCAAGTATCATTTATTGGCATGTTGCCAATTCTGTCCCAAACCTCACTAAATGAAATCAACCCAGTTGTTTGGAAATTAGACACTTGATACTTCACCCAACAGTCAAGCATTCAACCTTTACATCAGCGGTTCTCAACCTGTGGGTCGCGACCCCCACGGGGGTCGAATGACGATTTGCCAGGGGTCGCCCGTGACCATCAGAAATATGGGGTTGTCACTTTTCTTGTTATTGTACAAAATGTCCTCAGTGGTAGTTACGACGTATTAACTAGTTGTTTGACTATAATTGTCATTCGAGGATAGACATGGAGACAATTAAATAATAACGATTTTGAACATTTTGATTGTCGTAGCATTATTATTTTTAGCAGTTTACAATGTGAACAAAAACAATTTTACTGTTGGGGTCGCCACATCATGGAGAATTGAATTAAAAGGGTCGCGGCACTATAAAGGTTGAGAACTGCTGCTTTACATCATCACTGAACTTCTATAGTGCCATTTCAGTAACGTCCATGACATCAGTTGATGATTGCTCCCGACATGTTCCATGTTCATCAATGTCATCTTTATCTTTATCTACGTCTTTGCCAGCGTCATTATCAATGCACTTGCTATAGGATTTGCAGACTGAATCTAAATGGTGATTTTCGCAGGCCTTGTTGCCGTTGTTGCACACGTCAGCAACACTGTCACTGCTGACAATTTCATTGCTGGCGCCGTTGGTGTCAGCATCACAGCCGTCAGTAATCTGTTTCCGCTTTGGAATTACTTGGAAGAATGCCTCCTTCCAGGACTCTGTCTCAGTGTAGCGAAGCAAAATTTCAAAAACTAAAAGCAACAAAATCAACAAAATTCAATGCAAAAAAAGAACAACAACCCCAGAATAAAATGTAAATTGCAAAACTGAGGAATTAATAAGAAATCAGAGCAAATCTTCAAACAAAAAACTGGCACTGCAAAAACAAAGTGGCTTTCTTGGAAGTTGTCTGCAACTGGAATCCAGTGAATCGGTCCAACATTAATGCCAGCTGGACATTTCATTTCGATTTCACATAATTAAATTAAATAAAGCATTAATTAAATAATTAATTAGTTGCTTCATTAAATATTTCAGAATTTCTTTAGCTTTATAATCATTTATAATCTAACCATGATTGACCGTAAGGACTTTCCTACTGCTTAGTTGAATGTAATCTCCAATTGGCAGTTGTGCATGGGACACCTCGTTCTCAATGGCCAAGTTGTAACAAAGACTCTAGAAAAGGCATGCAAGCATTAAACAAGCTTAAAATCCTAAAACTTTAAATCCTTAAATTCTAAAACTTTAAACTTTAAATTTTTAAAATCTTAAAACTTTCTCATACCATACAAATGAGACCTCTTATTTGATGGAAAAAAGCTACATTCGGTTCCCAAAAATACAAAACCGTGTGAATTGTGCTCAAAACAGTTCAACAGGTAACCTCAGAGAAGCAATGAATTGCTATGGCATGGGGAAGATGCTAGACTTGTTTGATGCTGATGCCATTTAAAAGTGATGATCTGGGACAGGGGTGGGCAAACCCATAGACGGTGCAAGCCGCAAATGACAATTTACAAAAGCTTGGGAGCCGCATTGCCACAATTAGACACAAAAACAAAGTAGTGTGATCCAATTCTTTGAAAAATTTCATTAAATCTCTGTTACTATTTTTATGGAGCCTATGCAAAATTGGCAAACACAGGCAAAATTATTACTGTTATGTGGCAATTGTATGCAACTGTTGACCTGTTAATCTGCTAAAAAAATTATACACTTTTTTTGAGCCGCAGATTCTGCTGCAAGAGCCGCATGTGGCTCGCGAGCCGCAGTTTGACCACACATAATCGCAAAGAAAAAGACCTTTAAATTGAGAATACAATCACAGATAGATGCAAAGTCATTGAGTTACTGCTGGTATTACAAATAGCTTTTGAAACAAATTATAGCTTTTAAACTAATTCAGTTCAATGCAATCAAGTCAGATAATGATCAGCAAGAAAACACTTGCAGGCCTGTTCAACAATTTGAAGTCAATGCACATAAATAATGTCCACAAGAGCATTACTTGAAAAACTGTTAAAATAGTATGTCTACCTTGTGGTGATTGTGATCAACAAGACCGCCAATTACATACACTTTATCTGGAGTCAGCGATTGCAGAACATTTGGCGAGTCACTAGTCAAGTATACGATTTCATTCTTGACAAATATCTCTCGATATGATTTGCTATCAGTTTGAATCTAAAACAGGAAGCTGGTGCTAATTAATAAATCATGATCCAAGCACCCATTTTAAAAAGTTTCACTAATTATTTCTGCCAAAGCAGGAAAAAACAAGCATCAGTGATAGGCTTAACTACAGAGGGAACAGGCACAGGCGAAATAGGAATAGCATTTCCTCAAGTTGCTCTATACTATTTTATTTGGAAAATCAGATCAATTTTGGCATATTTTCGCCAAAATATAATGATAATGACATGAAGTGGCTCTGTAACCTTCTGGCCAATTTGAATAAGGACAGAATAGCATAGAAAGGAAAGATAACTATGACCAGGATTAAAGGATTACTGGTAATTATTTTCAGTCGTTCATGGCTACCTGATAACTTAATTCAAATGTGCAAATTTAACCAAAATAATAAAATTAGCATCACTAGAAAATAATTTTGATATAACTAAGAGCACCAAAAAATAGATGTTTCATTAGGTACTTCAAAATTTCTTTTGAGACTCACATCCCATCCACGATAGTCACCGACTCGATCTAAACGGTCTTTTGTTTTGCCATTAATACTTGTCAAATAAAGCTACAAACAGAAACAGAATAGAGTTAATTAAATCATAAACTATAAACTAAAATTTGAAAGCTACGATATGAAAATTTTCATTGTATATTCACAATAGAAAATGCAAGAAAATAAGCAACAATGCCAAGGAAACCTTCAAGTAAAAATTTAGTGAAACATACATTAGTAGTGTGAGTCATGAGTCACTGTTCAATTCAACATAATTCACTTGTAAGTAAGTAAATTACCTGAAGAGGTTCTTTAGCCCTTCGATTACTAGAATAGCAATACTGTAATTGTTGGCCAAGCTTGTTAATATCCTGAAAAATAAAAACAAACTGAATTGTCTTCTAAAAAAGTAAAAAGTACAACAAACCATACTTTTATACTAACTAGTGGCATTCTTATGACACAGGATAATTTCATGTAAACCAGGAACTATTTCTTTATTGCTATATATCAGCATGGAAGCAATGTCAACTCTTCATTTAAAAAATAGCAGAATCTGCAAAAGAAATACACAACATGCACAATATCTAGAACAGACAAATCAACGCAATTGACAGCTGTGTAACCAAAGACAAAGTCAAGTGCAAAATCACTCGACTTTAATAATTTATTCTTCAAAAATTAGTTTTAAAATGCAGCGGCAACATGACAGAAGCAAACATTTTCCAATACCTTGTCAACCATCAAATCATCAAAAGAGCAATCAACCGCAACTCGAATTTTACACAAAGAGTTCTTCATCGTATTGGATTTAAGTTTCTTTCTCGAAGGTCCAGTGTCTTTACCGCATTCTAGTTTCTCTCGCCTCTTCTGCTTCCGCTTCATTTTCTGAACAACCCTAAAGTTACAGATTGGTCAACATGAATTAAAATAAAAAAACACAGAATTAAGTTTTAATAAAGCACAGTATAAGAACAATCCAATTATCCAATCAAAACTAATGTCCGACTTAAAATTTCAAAAATCAGCTTCATAATCACAAACTTTTATTAACACAATGAAGAAAAGAACTATTGGGTACGGTTGTTAATTTCATCTTGGCAGATGACAAGCCTTGCCTAATAAGATTGCAGCATCGTCGTCACCCATGGCAATTTGCAATGTATGACTTGACAGGAGGCTGGGAGTTTAAGCCCCAAAGTTTAAGACAACCTCCACATGGTCAAAGATTTTGGCTTTTAATTGTCCAATCACTGATAACCATTATTGGTTTTTTGAAACCTTGACCACTGGCAATATGACGTGGCATCAATGCTCTACAACAGAGCTTCCCAACCTCTGTGTCATGGCACACAACTGTGCCACAGCAACGGTAGAAGTGTGCCGTGGCAAAATGTTGGAAAATAGTAAAGTAAAAATGGTGCTGTATTAATTGTTAATTATAAGTTGAATTACCGGTATATCTCTTCAGTGAAGTTAAGCATGAAATAATGATTCATTCGTGGACGATTTCTATAGCGCTGTAACAAGGCTGAGGCCCACAACAAAAGCGCTTTAACATCTCAACTATACCCCAACCCAAACAGATGTGTTTTTAAGCTCTTGATGAAGTGCTCAGGAGTATTAGCCGTGGTGACATCATCAGGAAGAGAGTTCCACAAGATGGGGTTACCGTGTGTAAAGGATCTCTCTCCAAAAAAAGTTTGATACAGGTTGTAAAGAAAATATGTACTTATGAAGTACAGTAGTCAATATTATACTGTATACTGGACTATAGTACAATATATAGGACTAGTAGGCCTATACAAATGCATCGTTTAAATATGAAATGTGTACATTTCAGCTGCAGTGTGCCGTTGACTGCATGTTTCTTGGATAGTGTACCGTGGCTGGAAAAATATTGGGAAGTGCTGCTATATAGCCAAGGCATTAGTTGACAAGAGTTCTAGTAGTCTTATTACCTACCTTCTATCGGCCTTGTTTTCCAACCACTGCTGCCTTTTCAGTAACAATTTCTGTTGCCTCTTCGATAACTTAAGCTCTTCAGGTGGCTTTGCCTCAGAAGTTTCATTACAAACATGATCATCAATGTCCAAAACAGTATTTGCAGCACTTGAGTCAAAATACAATTCACCGGTCATTTGAACAGCTGGAACAACAGAGTCTTCGGTATTTTCAGTCATGCAATCATTACTTGTCTCTGAAGCCATCTGAAACATCAAAGAATACTAGTACACCTTTAAAACAGATTGATTTTAACCTTCTTTAGCTGTCACAACCCTGCAGATTGTATTGAAATTAACAAATCCTGAGTACAGATAATACAGCTTAAGACTGCAAACTACATCCTTTTACTGTAAATCTGGTAAGTGCAGCATCATTGGTCCTAGGAAAGCATCTTCTGCACCTGTACAGAAGATGTCCTCAAAGAGCGGAGTAGACATTAATTTGTTCTTTAATAATGTCAGTGTTGGGAGTGATATTAACACTTAATTCTGCTTACACAGTATTAGTTGAAGTATTAGCTATCTGAATTACTCCATAATTTGTAAGTAAATAACGTCGATTTACTTGAGAGACAATCTAACGCTCTCGGTACGTCATTTACACAATTAAGCTAACGCTAAAGATGTTAAGCTTATGACTGGCTCACTGTAATAAACGCGCTATATAAATTTAAGATTATCATTGCCCAATTTCGTGCTCTATATAAATCTATAACATCATAAGTTAATAATAATATGTATTCCATCCTTATACCTCCACACAACGTATATGCAATCAAGATCCTCTGTCAGAATAGATTACAATTATAAATTTTTATTATTTATTTGTATTTAAAGTCTAACATGCGGCAACCGATCAAATATCAGCATATCACACAAGAGCACCTTGTAATAGCGCAATAGTAGCGATCCCTGCGACAGACTACGTATTCAGTCCATAGATTTTAATGTCTAAGATTCAAGTAAGTAAGTAAGTAAGTTAAACCCAAATTTCTATAGAGCTTTTATATTGGCGCAGTGAACCAGCTTATTCACGAGCGCTCTTGGTAAAATCCATAGTTAGTAATCCTTATCCGTTGTGGTCAAGGTTGTAGATCCAGGTAGGCAATCACACTATCACAGTAAAATATTTTATAAAGGATAATAGCAAGATTTGCGATGGATAGAATGTATGTATGTGTGAAAATCACTAAAAGCGCTAACGGGGCTTAAATTTCGCTCTGTAAACCTACAGTTCCAGCGCCTTAACCACTCTGCTATTCTCCGCTCCAGCTATGCTATAGTATGCTGATTAACTCAAACTCAAAATTTTACATCCATGCCTTTTCAAATGCTAAATCAGAGCATTGAAACTCAATTCCGACATTCCTTCTCTATCTGAACCACGGCCAAAAAGCAAATTTTCAGTCGCAATTTAATTCAAATTCTATCGCTATACAATTTTAAGAGACTTTACTTACTTACCTATAGGCGTGGAAAAATGGGCGGGACCAGCAATATAAATTATGTTGATGATGATTGGCATCTGACCTGGATTCATTCGTTAGCATTGCGTGCATTTGGAAAATGTAAAAAAGGGATTAAATTTTCATGTTATATTTGAATTTTGATGGTTTTTGAACTAACGACGATGGATTTTTGATAAACGAGTGTTGATAATTGACGATTAGTGCTGCTAACGCTTTATATTTGCGTTTTATGTGAAGCCAAGATGTCCGTTCATCAAATGGACACCTGTGAAAGAGTCCAGGTAAGGAAAATAACAGAAATCGTCTTCTGTTGTCGAAAATTTGGCCAAAATCTGGGAAAAACCATCGTGCTTGCGCAGCAGACAGTGGTCTTATGGAGCAAAGAGCGTCCAAGACCGAGACATATTGAACGTTTTGATCACTGGTTCCAGTTTCTTAAACCTGGCTGACTGCACCTATTTTGACGCTGTTAACCCCTTAACTGGGTATCCCGGATATATCCATCCATATTGCATTGAGTTACAGTTAAATACACAGTTAAGGGGTTAATGCAGTGCCCAGAGCCGGATTAACCATGTTGCATATGTTTCAATTGAAACGGGCCTACTCATAAATATTTCTTATTTTTCTTATTATTTCCAAAAATGTTCTGTCTGTTTAAGACAAATTTGTTTACTTTTAGTGTTTTGGGACTTAAACTTAATCCGCTAGGAGCGCTGATGCTTGTTTTCTGGCCTTCGTACAGTGTGAGGCCGTATTTTTGACAATGAATAAATCCATCCATATAATTATTAAATATTTTAAGACATTTTTGTTCCAAGGTATCGCCATGTGGGGCCTATAATTAATTTGTGAAACGGGCCTACAAAACCTTAATCCGGCTTTGGCAGTGCCTATGACATTTTGTTAGGTCACGGTTGACGATGTGTATCAGTTTTGTACAAATTTGTTTCATATTGCTGAAAGAATCAGAAAGATTAAAGGTATACAAGTAAAGATCTGATGACAAACTTATCAGGACACAAATACAGGAGGTCCTATTGTTTGCTGATAGTTGATTGTATCAAACTATCAACCCATCCAGTGGCGTAGCCAGGATTTTCGAAAGGGGGGTTTGGTTTTTGGTTTGACCGTGACCAACTTTGGGGTGTAGTTGGGCAGTAGGGGGGAGATTCTCCACTTCCCCCTACAAATCACGCCCTGTTTAACGGTAGTGTGGTAACTGGTAGCAGTTACAATTAAACAACAGTTTAAAGTAAGTTGCTATTTTACTAAATTAAGCACGGGAACTAAAAGTCTTACTCATGACTCAGTATTGCACTCATAAATATGACCAATAACATTTTATTTGGAGATATGCTCTGAGGGCCACCAACCAGCAGCCGGTGGGCTGCATGCGGTCACTGGCTGCCGGTTGACCACCCCTTATATAGTTGGACACATATTCAGACTGAAAGAGAACAGAAAGATCAAATCTCTAATGTTTGGAATAATGGAGGGTGCCAATAAGAGAGGAAGACCACACAAGGAATGGTGCGATGATATTGAAGAATGGTGTGGAAACAGTTTACCGGATCTTAGTCACAGAACAATGAACAGGAAAGAATGGCAGACAACTGTAGAGGTGGCATTATACGCCAACGTATGATGAACCCATGGTTAATGATGATGATGAGGAGGAGGTGGAGGATTTGTAGAGTCTATATCTTACAATTTTTCTGCTGCTGAGTTCAGTAGGATTTTTTCTTTTAGATGATGGTTGGTTGTCTTTGGCATTCATTTTCTGAGACATAACCAGTTTCTAAATTTGGATTTTTGGGAAAATATGGATTCGTCACCAGGTAACCTGATTGTGTTGTGTATTTTTTCAGGTGAATGTGGCCTCCTTTGTGTTCTGGATTAGGTTTTGTGTTCTTAAGTGATGGAATTCAGAGGCAGTCATTATGCTTATCGAGGCTCTGATGAGTCTGTTTATGGTCAGAACCTTACCATGGACCAGACGGGTCATCATCGACAACCAAGTTACTTGGCAGCCATCGACATTGCTCGACCCACAGACACAGTTGAAACAATACAGGAATTCATACCATTTTGTTCTTTTGGTGTAAGTAAGGGTACGGGTGACCAAATTGTTGATAGAATAGAAAATTGCAGTCGATCGTCAGAGCATTATGGCCAAATCACAAGTTGTCGTGAGAAATTTCCAAGTTCTGATGCTGGAAATCGCTCTGTGACTGAAACCCACTCAAGATATGGAAATGTGAAAGGTCACATCGGAGGTTTCCAAGGAGTTGGAGACTTTGGCAAAGTTTCACAGATGTATGGCCAGCTTGCTGTTGAGCATCTCAACAAAGAATTGCATCTAAATTATTTTAACAGCATGAAAGCTGGAAATATGGGGCATCGTCCTCGTCATGATGTTATGTCCGTTCCATCGCAGAATGCCAAAAATATTCCTCGGGCGGTTGTAGCCCCAATTACAAGATGCAGTATGAATTATAATCATTCTGAGAGTGATCGGTTCTTGAGCCTTCCAAAAACGGTGAAGCTCGTCGGTTCAAGGAGTGACACAAATAGAAATGAAGCGGTACATTCTTCGAAATACCCCGAATTATTTTCATTTGAGTCAGATAATGCTAGAAAGGTAACAGACTTGCATAGCAAGGTTTGGTCAGATATGAACCACCCTGATCATGCCAAGCCACATCAGAGAAACCAAGTACGGCAGGCAGAACTGTCATCGTATGATGGTAGCGACAATGCCTTTGATTACATTCATCCTCAAAAAGTGGAACAGGTATTAAGTTTACAGAGATCACGAAAGATGTCTTCTTCGTGTGGCAGGAAAAACAGCATAAGTGATGTCACGGGGCAAATTTCTGTTTCTGCAGTAGCTGCAGTTATGCCTGTCTGTTGTTCAATCAATGCTCGAAAGCTGCCTGCTAGATCTTGCCACGAAACGGTTGATCGATTATCAGATGTCTCATTAGCAGTGCCTTGCTATACAACACACGAAGTTGATCGAATAAGCACTAGTTCTTCTTCAACCAAACGCTCGTCTGTCGATTCTCATTGTGATTCCGGTTACAGCGGTAGTCGTCATTCCGACAGCCTGAAAAGCAGCTGCAGCCAATCACCTGAGCTGTGTGCATCTTCTTCGGCATTTCAGCAGCCTAGCGGCACGAGGAAACACTTCATTCGGGAACAAAACCCAGCAGCTGGACTCACAATTGCCCGCTCAGTGTCATATCAGGGAGACTCTGTTAGGCATCCAAATTATGCAGGTAGCTTATACCTTATTGTTTGCTGCAAATTTCATACAAATTCTGCTTTTTGTTTGATATTTTATGTGAAAAAGAGTTTAGTTATAATAATAACATTAATACAAAAATTTTATTTATATATTACCTTTATAATAATGTTATGGCAATAGTCCAAATTCTAATAGCAAACCATAATAGTGTTCGCTCCAGTAGGTCCATGGTTAAAATCAATATACTTAGTTATCATGAAATTGCAGATGGTGAAACACTATAGTGGTCTCTGTTGCTGATGGAACGGAACAGGAACCAGTCTCGCTGAAACCCCTTAGGTCAACTCAGCCTCTGCTTGCTAGAGAGCAATGGTAAAAATGATAAGCAGCATTAAGCTGCAAGGTAAAGTGCAAGTCTATAGTCTAGACGTTTGACTAGTAATCTGCTGAAGTGACTGGGCCCATCACTCAACATTGAGTATGGGAAACCTCAAAATTTGACTATACATAAAATGCTGTGCTTTGTGATTACAAAAATTACGTACAGTTGTAATAATGATACGCATTTATACAGGGGCGTAAACCTGGCGTCAACATTGGGGGGATAGAATAATTTTTAAAAGTTGACCCCCCAGAAATATAAATATCCCCCCATTTTGGGGGGATATTGCATAGTATGGTGGGGACTTTAAATCGCCCATGAAATACGTCTTGACAAGCCAAAAAGAAGGTCATCCTGATATTTTTATATTTTTCCCTCTTCAAATACCCTGACAAGCAAAAAAAGGTAATCCGAAATGAGAGAATGCGGATTTGGTGTAATTATGACATCAACATGATGGGGTAGGATAGCATTTTTTACCATATAGCCCAAAACATTGGGGGAGATAATTGATACTCTGTCCCCGCCAACTAATTATTCAGGGGGCGTCCTCCCGTGTTTTACGCCCATGCATTTATAGCACAGTTTCTAATTCTTGAAGTTATTGACTGATGGATGGTGCTACAAATCCATTCACAAAAGATCAGGCCAGTTTCAGTGTTCACTGATCAATCAATAAGAAACAGCAAGACAGGTTTTGGAGGAAAGAAATGTTTAGTAAAGTATGAAAGTACACAGTTTATTCGGAGATCTGACAGATAAAAGAAGATAGTTCCAGAATTTTGGGCCACTAGTAGATAATAATGACTAGGGAGTTATTATAATATGTATATAATAATGACTGGGGAGTTATTCTTATATGGGAGTTTATATAATATGCTACACTGGCACCAGAGAACACTTTGCCAGTTTCATTGTAGATCCTAAGTAAATTTAATGTGTAAGAATCAAAATATCGTGTTGCATGAGAATGATTACAACTCTAAGAATATACCATAATGCATTTCATACATGCATGCATACATCCCATGCAGGGCTTCTATGAAGCCGGGCTCAATCCCCAAAAAAAAAAAAACAAATTCCCCCAATTACAAATTCCCCTTGCTAATTTGCTCCCTTGTGGACTTAGTATTATTTTCAGCCTTTTATCCTTTGTATTAGGCATAGCTATCATGTACCATTGATTACTCCAGTAGCGTCATTTCACGCTTTTCTGGGGGCGAGATAATTTTTTTAAATTTTTGCAAGTTTTCAAGTTTTTTGCAAATCTTATGCATTTTGCAAATTTGTTGCAAAATTTTGGCAAATTTTTGTCAATTTTGGCAAATTTTAGGGCCAATGTTGGCAAATTTGCAATTTTTTAAATATTTTTGGCAGTTGTTTGCAATTTTTGGCGCATTATTACATTATAAATTATTTTTTTCATTTCCTTGGGGCCCATGCCCCTGCCAGTAGCCAGGGGGCCCGTGCCCCTATTGAGAGCCTGGCCCCCAGTGGGCCCCAGTTGGGACCCTATACTTAATGCTACATACATTAAACAACTAATGGTTGGCCCCCATGATTAGAAGTTGCCCCCAACGGCCCCCAACTTGCCAAATCCTAGAGCCGCCACTGCCCCTGCCCCAAATGACGCCACTGCTTACGTCACGATTGGTGTTATTTTGAATCAATATCAGTGTCGGTTCAGTTCAGATAAGTAGCATCATTTAGCTTATTAATAGTTTATATAATGGTGTTGAAAGCAAAATATTCCCCAATCTACGCACACCAAATAAATAGGGATAGAAGCCCCTGATCCCATGCATACTGTCCATGCCTTACTTGACTTGTTGACTTGGCACTGTAATTAAATATCTTTATTAATGGTGAGCTGATATATATATATATATATATATATATATAAAATTATTTTAATTGTAGAATCAGTTGGACCACCATTCAGCTGGGAAGAGGGCAATTCAAATGCTCATTCGTGTGAGCGAAATCAAACTGTAAACATATCAAACATGATGTCAAAGACCAACGAAAAACACAGAGCAATAGCAAATGAGATGAAATCTAAGCAGAGTTATCATAATAAACATGAAGATATGAAATATTTGCAAATGCTAAACAGACAGATTAAATTATATAGAGAAAAAGATGGGGAAACTGTGAAAAACTACTGTCATCCTGTTGTAGAAAATATTCCAGATGTGCAAACTAGAAGAGATAGAGTATTTTCATCATGTGGTAGCATAGAGAAATGTTTGCCAGGCTCGAACCTTGTAGCTACAAATTCGAAAGTTAAGGTTCCTGGAAGCACCGACTTCAGTGACCATATTTTACATTACAAAGAGGTGGGTGACGGAATGGATCATTTGATTTCCAGAAAGAAAACTTTGAAGTTGAATCAAATTGGCCGAGGGGTTGGTGATAAGATTCAGTATAATCCTGGAACTCTTAAGTTGAAAAATCTTAGTGTAAGGAATGACCGTCAAGCTTCAGGTCACTCGTCTTCAGGCAAAACGGTTAACAATTTGGAGGTCTGGAGTGAGAATAGCAGCACATGTGGATCTTGTGACGATGAGAGTTCTTTATCGTTAAATAACAGGAAAGCTACAATTGGAAATCCTTGCAGTTTCACGTGGGAAAATTCTGCGGAGGATATAATCAGTGCTTGGACTTCGATGAAAGAAGGCAAAAACGATGAAAGCCCAAAACACGTGTCAGTTCAGATTGCCAACAGCTGTCAAGATTTTTCAAAACTTGGAAAGCACATGAAGAAAAGTGTATCATTTTCAGATAGTATTGCACTAATTGCAAGTGCTGAAGAAGTGCTGCCACAACAGAAAATTGATTACATCGAATACGCTACATCGTTTCTTCGTAAAAGGGCAAACAATTTGCAGTCATACAAGATGGCAGATGATCAGAACTCAAATGCCGAGACGTGCAGCCATGGTTCCTTTCCATCAGAATCGAGGCCGGAATCTAACATCAGTCTACCGGAGAGCTCCGAAAGCATCATCAATCAAGACAAGGACTCGGACTTCTACAAAAATGAACTATCGAGCGAATGTTCAGAAAATGATTCTGAAGGGACGACCGTTGACGAAAGTGGAAAAATCCGATGCAACTTATGCCAGAAACGTTGGATTGAAATTTCAGAAGTTTATTGCAGAGACTGTCACTTCTACATGTCAAAATTTCAGTAGACAGAATTGCTGTTGACGTTGTTCCAACTATAACCCATACAGCTTATTTCTTGTGATTTTTTTTGTTAGGACAGAGTTTCTTGGCAACATATGTTTGTTTTATGGTTTTTGATTTTGAATGGAGAAAAATCTGGTATATTCTTTTATCAATTGGCCATTCCTGTCTGGAAATTGAATTCCTCTTACCGGTATATTGTTTTCATGCCTTGTCTTGCTACATTTTGCAGAAGTTAATAGTTAAACAAAGTTCTGGCAGTTTGCATGTTTGATTTAATTTGTTCACTTGAAGTGTTTCAAAGTTTTTTATATTTATATTTGGTAATTTACCTATCAGGAAATCTCAGCAAGATTGTATAATACTATATATAATATTATATTTATATCTTACAATGGACGGTATAGCTACATATCACGTGACCCGTCAAATGCACAACTGACATTTGCGCGCCGACATTCGCCCGATGTTCACTGATATACATTGATATAATACATGCTTTTGTCAGTAGCACATTTGTCGATTTTACATTAGAGCATTTGTCATTGCAAAAATGTTGATTGCGCAAATGTTGGGGTGCAAATGTCGGGCGCGCAAATGTCAGGGTACCACATATCATTATCAGATTTGATATCATCACAATTCATATCACAGATATCTTATATATTTTTTCATTGATTGTAAATTATGCAGTGCTTTTTTTTATGCAACTGTTTTCTCATATGACTGTGTTATAGGCCTGTATCATGATTATAATGGGTTGTATTACCAGTATATAAATTTAAACTTTTTTAGTGATTTTCAGATATGCACTCGCCATACTGGGAAAATTGACTGTTTGCTTAAATGACTTAAGTTAATCATAATATATCAGTTTGTCTTGCTTTCTGAAAGCTTTTAATCAGCCATGTGTACACATTTATACATCATATTTACAGTATTTCTAAATTATGTATTTGACCAAACAGTCAACTGCCACCAAATATTTATAACATATCATTAGTAGTTTGTCATTTAGAATTTAGTTTTATATATATATATATATATATATATATATATATATATAAAATCAATGATACAATATATATAATTATTTATTGTCATGTATATAATAACTATTTTATGATTGCTTAATTATTTTATCCCATCTTCCAAAGTATTTTATGATATATATATATATATATATATATATATATATATATATATATATATATATATATATATATATATATATATATATATATATATATATATATATATATATATATATATGGGGATGTCCATTAATTACGTCAACAATTTAGGGGTTTGAAAAAGTTTGACAGTTGTTGACAGGGGAGGGGGTCAAGAGAAGTTGACGTCAACAATTTCACTTTTTACGAATAATCAAAAAATAGGAAATTTCATGGGATACTACTTACTACAATGGAAAAAAGCATGGCAAAAGAGGTCACCACCACCACATTTTGACACTTGATGAGCAAAACAGGGGAAAATGGTCATCACCACACAAAATAGTAACCTTGTTATTGGGACCTGTCATTGATCTTGGGGGAGGTCAAAAGTTTTTGACATAATTATGGGGGAGTAAGTGAAAGTTGAGTTGTTGACAAAGGGGAGGGGTCAAAAATTGCCCAAAAATTGTTGACATAATTAATGGACAGCCCCTATAGTATATTATAGTCTTTTATTTCAGTATTCTATTTTGACAAGTTTCCAAGAGGCTTCCTTTGCCAGTGAATCCAATATTCATATGAAATTGACATTTTAAACATTTTCATTGTAGTCGTATATAGAAAGATTTAACATATCATGGTGTGTTGAATAATCTGTTTACTTGGTATTTAAATGGACTAAATATTTTTGGAAGATTTTGCATTTAATCTATGGATGTAATAATGTCTATGGTTGCTAGAAAATGTAAAAGACTTTAAGAATCAATCAGAAAGTATTACTGATGCCTGTAATCATTGTGTTGTATCGATCATAGGAAAAAGATACATCTACAGATTAAGATTTGCATTTGATTAATCCATTTATAGCAGAAGTCGGCAACCTTTTGGACAGCGAGGGCCAAATTGCTATGGCAGTGTCTGTCCCAGGGCCATGTAATTAAGTAATTTTTTGACGGGCCCCAAAGAAGTTTTAAAGCTTGTTTTTTTAGAAAGTTTGTGCTGATAAATGTTCAAAAGTTCTCAAAAAATACACATACAGCATCAAGTGCGAAAAATTAGTGATGACCTTTTTTGCTTGTCAGACTTTAAAAGGGTCATGACCTTTTGTTACAAAAAACTCACTGACTGGCCAGGTGTGACCAGCTGACCCCTGATCTACGACATTCACATGGAGAGAGACAGCATTTGGTTTTCTGGTGAGTGAGAAGGTTTAGCACCCACTTATCAAACCTCTGGTGGTCAAATATTTTGGTCATTAGCTGTCCAACTCCTCCCCATCACCGGAGGTAAAAAATTTGGAGTGTGAGTAATGCAGACCCTGCTTTTTCTAAAAATCACCCACTCAGCTACGGAGGGAAGGCAGGTTATCCAAAAATGGCTCGGCACCATTTAGTGGGCAATGTGAAGACAGGAAAATGAGATCTATGCAGATGTTATACATGCACGACCCACCCGGTATGGGTGAATTTACCAGTATATGTTTTCATATTTCCTAGTTCAAGCTAGTTGTTCATTTAATGATTACTAAGAAGTATTCAGCTGTTCATTGCACTCTATATTTTATGTACTATATTGAACTAGAAGAAAATGGTCTTATATTTGTCAAATTTTCAGTTGGTTTACTTGAGAAAAAGATGAGCCGTGTCAAGATTCACTGTTTATATAAAATTCATTGATTACAAAACATGTAACTACAGTAATTACAAAATGGTTACAGAGTATTTAACTTTATTTCAATGTCACCACTAGGTTATGTTACTAGATATCCTGTTACAGAGTTTCAGAAACTATACCCTGTATCTTTAAGAAATTACAATGTACCATAGATTTCACAGTATTTGATCATGATCATTAAGGGCTTTCTTTATTGTTTTATTGTCCTTATCATCATCATCAGTGCTTCTGTTTTTCGACAGGCCCAGGTATCCAGTTCTCCCACTCGGATCGATTGCTTGCTTCTTCTTTGAGCTCTTGGTATCCTTTATCCATCATCCACTCCAACATCATCTTTTTCGGTCTGCCTCTCACCCTCTTCCCCTCCATTTTTCCTTCGATTATTGTTCTTAGTAGAGAGTCATGCCGGAGGACATGTCCCATCCAATTTCTCTGCCTTTTCCGAATTGTATATATCAGGATTCTGTCTTCCTCTATCTCCTTCATGACTTCCTTGTTTGTCCTATGTTCTGTGTATTTTATTGTCCTTAATGTTGTCTTAAAATCTTTCAGAAATGGCTAATGAAACTCTTTATAGCCAGCTTTCCTAGAAATATGCAAATCATCCTGACCAACACAGTTGGAATAAGAAAATGTTAATACTCATTTTTGCTTTGGTGATCAAAAAAGAAAATTATAACTTCAATGTGCAAAATATCACTATGAAAATGAAAAGTTAGACCAAACTGAAAACTACTAGAGAGAAAGATCTTTCAAAAATCAGACCTCTCCAAATACACACAGTAAATAAATTATTAGGGTGAATATTTGACAATATTAAAATTTTTAAAAATATTTGTAATACTGTATTTCAACTGTACATATACTTTTGGATTGGAAAAATTTTCTTACAAATTTACCAACTTCTGAACAAACACGCGTTTTAAAAACTTAATGGCTATAATACCACATAAGAAATACTAAATGTAATCTCAATACTCAGTTACAGAATTTACAGACTCTACATCATGTTCTGTTACAGCTTGCAGTGCCAATGTAAAATATAATGCAAATTAACACTTTAATTGAAATCCATGCAAAAAATTACTAAAATTGTCCTGCATAAGGCAAATGCCCCAGACATAAGCACAAACACTTCTGGAAATAATACAACTGTTGCTTGTGCACTAAATGCAGTTTAAACATTTTAAAGTAAATATGACATTATATATAATGACATTATATATAAATGTGTTTTATATACCTGTAACAGCTACATAAATTGTCTGGCATTAAGTTTGCACCAGTAGAAAAATTAAGAATCCAACACTGCTTTGGCAGATAAATATGTTATCAATCTGGTGATGTTCGTAGTTGGAAAGCCTTATTATTTTGAAAATTTATCACACAGAATACAGACTACAGTATTGAACCTATTGATACAGTATTGAACCTATTGATACTGTATTGCTGTATTGCAGATTGTTTTGGCAAACTCCATTGCTAATGATTTCTTTAAAACCTGCATTGATGGTACACTCAGCAGAGAATCAACTCTACATTTGGATGACCTGTTGACCAGGGTTCTATAAGAGATTTTATTCTCAGACAGACTGTCATGTGAATGCTGGCATTTATTAAAAGTTAAAACTCGTCTGTGTAATGTGTCAAAATTTGCTGTACTTTTACATTGCTAACAGCAATAGGCAATGAAGCTGATATGTAGCTGTCTTAACATAAAGGGCCACATGATAAATACCTGACAGAGCAGCCACACACAATATCACAACATGCACCAATGATGTAACACGAAATATTTCACACAGACAAGTAAAAGAATAATTTCAAAACTTATCCACTGTCTAATAGTGACAAAATTTGTAATATTGCTACAAACTTGTAGTACAGAAAATTAGTGACAAAACCACAGGATATGATAATACATTGGTTCTACTGTATAAGTCATCAAAAAACTTAACACTCCATATTAATATTACAATTTATTATCTGTACTAATTGTCTCAACTCTGTGAATTGAAGTCTTCAACTCTGACCCAAACCCAACACTCTTTTTTTTAAATGCAACAATATTTCATCATAAAAGACAGATTTTGCAGTGCATACTTCCATGGTTTACCACAGAAAAAAACTGTTCAATTTCATAGAAGTGACAGTTTCAGTAGGGACAACTTATTGAATGAAAGCAGAATTAAATTACATTTGGTTAGCTTTGGGTATCAAGAGAAAATGTTGTTATAGTGGGAGACTTTAATTTTCATGTAGACTGGGAAAAGATACTGAAAGACCATGCAATGGGAAATTTCCAAACTGTGCCAATGATAACTTTCTGTTTGAACATGTGGCAGGGCCAACAAGAGGCAACAACATATTAGACCTGGTTCTAACAACAGAGGAGAATATAGTTTCCAATGTGGAGGTTGGGCAGAATCTTGCAACAAGTGATCACCAAATGGTCAGTTTTACTATAACTTTGAGATAAAAAGATAATCATAAAACTATATAAGTCATTAGTAAGGCCTCATCTAGAATACTGTGTTCAGGCATTGAATCCATTCTTGAAAAAAAGCTTTTAGAAAAAAGTGCAAAGAAAAGCATCAAAGATGGTCAATGGATGCCATAATTTAAGCTACGAAAAAGACTGATATTGTGGATTGACAACATTAGAAAGGAGAAGAGAGGATTTGATAGAAACATACAAAATAATGACTGTGAAAGTAGATGTGCCATACAATCAATTCTTGACACTGGCAGACTATAGCAACACTGAAGGCCACAAATGCAACTTGTTTAAGCAGAGGGTGGGTCCAAGAAAGAAAGCTTGTTTAGTGCACGGGTTGTGGACAAACGGTTTGGACAAGGCGGGAGTGACAGTTGAAACAGTAAACAGATTCAAAATCTATCTCAGAAAACTAGGTTATTGAATGTGGAAGGTTACTGCAGCAGTTTCACACAGGCTTACTTAGCCTCCTAAACCACTTTAAATCACATTATTATTATTATTATTATTATTATTATTATTATTAACTGCCAGCTCACTGTTGCATAATAAAGAAAATCAGTGAACAGTTACATAACATAAATTTTACACAAGTGGCAAACAGATGGTGAGTAAATGTAATATATGTGAAATATCAAGATGACTTAAATTCACGGCTGTTTCATTGCTTACATCATTTCTATCGTTGGCAAGTAAGAATAATTTCAGGCTTATATCATTACTTAATTTTGTTGACTGCTAACATAAGCCATTTACAAGAATGTATTTGAGAAATTGCAAATTCTGTGTTAGGCTGACTCAGTCAAATGATAGAATCATAAAATTCTCTCGTAATTCAGAGAACCAAATACCCGGTAATACTGTGGCCCCTAATCATACTGGTCATTCAAATTCTTACGTGTATATGTGAATTTATGTACTTATTTGCATTACATGCAGGATGCATTTGCACACAAAAGCAATTTTAGCATCATCTCCTGTGAGTCTATTTGAAAACTTTATAAATCAGAGTGGCTCAATAAATGCATATAACATATGCACATATATCTTTAATATGTGTAATGTATGCATGTTTGTGAACAGAAAAATTTATTGACAGTGGAACTCGTGTTGCGTAATCGCATTTAAATCCTTCATAAGACCTTCGATGTTTGCCATTTCAGCAGTCAATTCCTCAGTGCTGAATGATTTCTAACAAAACAACAAATCATGAATCACAAAATATTGAAATAATAATAATAATAATAATAATAATAATAATAATAATAATAATAATAATAATAACCTCTATGGCACCAGTTCTAATATATAGAGGTATCATCCATAAAAGATCAGCTCAACACTTGAGGTGCTAGAGTGGAAACAGTGGGGCACACAATCATGAAGAAAAAATCTGTATAAAATGTTTTAGTCCAGATTCAAAGGCATACAGTGAAGTTGAAGATCAAACGAATGAAGAAGGAAGAAGAATGAAGGAAGAATGAAGAAGAAGAACAAACCCACTAGAGGACAAGTGGGCAAAGAATAAGATTACACAGCAAGACCATAATGGGAATGAATGGATGGGTGAAACACAGTGGTTCTTACACTGGGCAGACCCTACTGAACCGCTCTAAACCCTGCTGTTATTGTTATTGTTATTATTATTATTATTATATTATTATTATTATTATTATTATTAAAGATTTTTAGGCAAAAGAAAAAGCCCTACCGGTAGGTAATCATAAGTAAAATCGATTTGATTCCAAATATCTACCGGTAGTCACAATCATTACAGAAGCAAATCTTTGACTCAGTTTTTCAAAAGTATTCAGAGAAATTCCACTCTGCTAAGTGGATAACCAGGTGCAGAAGAAGATGCATACAATACAGTTAGAAATCGCTGTGATTCCATTGTACTGAGCATCCAACTTCGATGCAGCAAACCAGGACTATTGACATTCCCAAACAGAAACCCTTGACCTTGGCCAGGGATAATTTTTCTTTCAGAGCTGTGTAGACATGCCTGTCACTGTCTTGCCCCCCCCACCTCCACTTATAAGGCAATCAAGATTGCCTTATAAGTAGGGAGAGACATTGCTCAAAGCCTAATTACTGTATGCATGTTCATCTGCAGACAAAAATGCATACATTTATTAGGCTTTGAGTTTTACCGTGAGTTCTGAGGAGTCGTTAGAACGAACGGTTGTATCAGGAGAACATGAACTTGTTGAGAGTCCAACCAATGGACCTCTTGAGATGCCGGCAGCTGGAACGGTCATCGTTGCAACGGACGATGATGTAGATGAAGAATTCGAGAGGTTTGATGACAAACCTTGCAGCTGCATTGGACGGACTGCAATTGAATAAAATTCAATAAATAACTAGCAGTAAAAAGTTCATCCTAAAAATATCCAATTATAATAACAAAATTAGCTTTGCTGGCATGACCCAGCAGAAGCAGCTTGATTACTAGGTCAAGGGTTGAATGACAATAAACATTTGGGGGAAAATGACCACGTGAATGATGATATGTAAACTTCATGGAAGTAATACAGTAAAATTTTGAAGAAGCTTGAAATATAGAGAAATTTAGCTCAATACAGAAATGAAGAGTTTAGATGTCTCTTAGTCCTGCTGAACTGGACACCAATCTTAAATGGGAATCAATTAATTAGTCAATCTATCATTCTATCTATCTATCTATTTATCTATCTACCGCTTTGATGTCACCACTATCATAATGTAATGTAATGTAGCATTTGCCTAGGCATCATCATTGCCTCGGCATGCTGGCTCACCAAAACCAATGCTAATCAGAGCTAGGTCAAGACATAATGATCAGATGGCCTATGCTGATCTCTAGCAGCAATAATAATGTGATTTAAAGCGGTTTACGAGGCTAAGTGAGCCTGTGTGAAAGCCAATGTAAAATGCTATATGTGTTGGTGCTTAGATAAGTTGGATTGTTAAAATCACTATACCAGTAATGCCAACTTGTTACCCAAGATGTTAGTAAAATTTAACATTTCTTCAACTAAATTAAAAGCCTGTGCAACATTAACTGCAGGTTATTAATAAAAATTAAAGTAATCAAATGGAATGCATGCCATGCCATCACAGTCATAGGTCACCATATCAAATTCTGTTTGATAATGAAATGTTAGCATAATAGTTGTTATATTCTCATCATGTCAAACCCAAAACAGAAAGTTTTGGTTTAACTCAGCAATAGAATAGATTCCTACAGATAGAAATATTTCAGTCTTCCCGTTTGTACTAATGTATTTGTAACAAACATTCCACTGTTTAGTTCAAACAGTGTGTTTCTTTAAATATACTTTGTAATGAATGGTTCCTTGATACTATTCATAAAACACTGATAATTTATAATTTTAAAATAAATGCTTTTAAAAGTAGAATTCATCTTCATTACAATTCTTATATAAACTTAATAAACAACAATTTCATGATTGCTACAATAACATCAATTCAACAGTTTAAATAAAATATATTTTTGCATTAGGTTCATTGCACTAGAACAATTTTGTCCATTAAGGTTTGTCAAATATAATCAAAATTGAAACTTGCTTTAATAGCTGAATATAAAATACTCATTTACTGAAAGAATTCGACCTCAATGAATGAAGATGACTTCTTTACACTTTCAATGTGCAAAATAGCATTTTGTACTAGAACATTCATAAATAAATTCAATTTGTCATTGAAATGTCACTGGCACAGGACATAACTCGAAGAAATAGGTAAAAATAACCAAACAAAATGAGTCAGCCTATCTAGTCAGTCCAGATCAGGTTCAAGTACGAGGGCCCACAAACTGACAAGGTGTCACCGGCCAGTACCAGTTTTATTGTTTGATAACATGGAGCACCTCTTTTAAAAGCAGGCACACAACAAAATGGAGTCCACTTAAAGTGAAATGAAATACCTGTTACAGTGCAAATGTGTAGCAAATATTTAATCCACAAACACATGACATGGCATTCCAACAGTCATCACACAGTGAAACACAGCACTTGTGTCAGCCAAAACCACAATACAGTGCAACACATTAATTGCAAATATGCTGTGAAGCAGTACACCGCCAACCACACGAGCACAATAACTATAATTCCACAACGAAACCAGAAAACAACACGTGAGCCGGCATCGAAACACACAACCAAACGCTGTTACCTAATCGCTGGTCAAGACTCGGAGATTGAAGACAGAGTGATGCGGGGAAGTCGTGGGAAAAGAGCGTACACTGGGGAATCATACCCGGGCACTGATTTGGAGAAGAAAAAGTAGCATATTTTGAAGTCTCCAATGAATTAGCAACAAGAGAATGGTATGGGGGAGGAGGAGAAGGTTGGCATTCCATTGCTGAAATTAATATAAAAGATAGAAAATCTTTATAGAAATTCTTCACAAGACCTCATACTTTGTGTAAAGCAAAACAACTGATGAATAATAAGCAAATGCACAAAGCTGAGTATATGGGAAAAATAAACTTCTATAAGGGACCACAAAAACCATATTTTCAAATTTGAAAGTGGTGAGGTTTTAATATTTCTCTTCACTTTGTACAATAAGTTTTATTTGCTTGACAATGACATTGAAGACTGAAGCATGCATTTAACATATGAATTACCAGTAAACAAAGCTAGACACCTGCTGTTTAGAATCACCAAATAGTATTCCATCACTAATTAATATGTACGGTACACACAAGTTTGAGATGATTCAAAGGTAGAGTTGTGTAAGAATTACAAAGTCAAATGTTACCTGTGAGGCGAGGATTGCTGCCTAACAGCTTTCTACAGTTATCATTTCGGGCCCTGTGTCGCTCCAGGGTCGAAAGAGAATATTCTATTAAAAGTTACTGCTCGATTAGAACTTACATTTACAATAACAGAATATTTCATCCACAAATAATCATTATTTGAAATCTCAAAAGACCTTAAATTAAAGTTAAAGGTCAATTCCTTCCTCTAATGCTAAAGGAAGCCATAACTGAATTAAAATTGTCAGAAACTGAAGACTCAGCTAACTTCTGTGTGCTATTATTGAAACTAGAAATGCGTCAGACATTATTAGTTGTGAAAATAATCTAATGCCGATTATAAATAAATTGGCTGAAACAAACATAACGGATAGGCTAAATTTCTGTTGCTACTGCTTTGATTTTTGTAGGGCAATAACTTCAAGCAAAGAATGCAAAACACTGCTGTAAAGGCTTAGATTAGCTTTTCGTATATGCACTCATTCGTGCTGAGAATTGCACAAAAATACAAATCATTTCCGCTTCCAACATTCACAAGTAAAGCAATAAATTCACTCAAATTAACCGACAAATGCATATTGGTCTCACTATGCAAGAGTCTTGTATCACTGAAAATTGCATAATTTACACAAACAAACCTGTCATTTGCTGGTGAATGTCGCCTGCATTTACTCGAGGTGGACTGGTAAACTGTGGGCGAGGAAACAGCGTTCGAATGGCATTGATGCCATAAGATGCATCGGTTGACAATGACATAAGTCCGTTTGGCAACAACGATCCAAGAGCTGTGAAAGAAACTTCAGCTGACTGGACATACTGACCGACACAAAGCTAACGTTGCAAAAATCTTACTTGGAAACATCTCCCACAGAAAGTTTAAAATGCAAAAGCCTCATCTTGAACATATTTGAAAATATTGCACTTGTTTCTTTGACTAAACAAACAAAAATCTTCTTGATTCAATGCACAATATATTCCCAATTACTGCATCTCTGCACAAAGTTAATACATACGATCCCTGGACAGAGGTGGTGGATTATCAACGGAAATCATGACTGGACAAACGCCAGGATGCCTTCGATTTCTAAACGCTGCTGCATCTTGTAGGTCGATTGAAACTGAAAATTTAAACTGAACCCATTGTCAAAATTAAAAGCCCATTGTCAAAATTAAAATCCTAAAAACTTATAAAATGGGAAAGGATCTCCACTGGAAAACAGAAGACATATCTATTGTTAACTCTTTGGCAAATGATATGGTAACAATACTGGAATGTCAACTGCACAGCTTGTTCACAGATTCAAGCTGATAAAAAGAAATAATAATTAATCCATAAAAGCAGCAGTGTATTAAAATGTGCACGAGTTTTGACATTCATCAATATTTATAATAATAATAATATAATATAATATAACAAGGTTTAAAGTGGTTCAGTAGGGACTGCCCTGTGTGAGAACCACTGTTAGCATAGAAATAGAAAATTTGTCTATCGTTCACCGTTACATTGATTATAACATAATGATTATCATCATTAGCTAATCAAATAAGATGTTGACAAGGGCATAAAATGGCTAAATGTAATATAAGATATATATTCGAATGGATTTTATGCTGACAGTTGTGCTAAGATAAGAACAGAGCATATATGTGAATTACCAGAGTCGTCCATCTCGAGCGCATCAGTGGGTAGAGTCACCGGATCGGATCGGGTTGAGCTGTTGATGCTGTTTCGACTCAGGCGGTTCATTTCGATCTTGTCATGAATCCAGAGATCAGGAGGTTTCAGGGCACTGGGACCCAGTTTTGAAACACTGTAGCAATAACATCACAAGATAATCATACACAAATCAAACCCTATAATTCAATTCTAAATAATAAATGTAACAAAAGACAGATCATCTCAATCAATCAATCAATCAACTTCTATGGCACCACTGTCATAATGCCTGGAGGCATCAGCTGATGGCACACCAGATCCAATCCAAATTCAAACCAGGTGAAGCCGGTAGAGATGACTTGGATGACAATGTTAAATGCTGGAAGAGAATTAAAGTGATCAGTGACAATCAAACCAACTGGTGTCAGCATCTATAGCATGATACCATTGGAAAATGAATGCCATTTCCCAGGGCTTACCAAACAGAGAATCAAAGTCAAAATGAAGTCAATATCAATTAAAACAATTTCTAGAGTCTGTTTAAATCATGCAGAGTTTCAAGAGCAATGTTGAAAGAGCAAAAACATGAGCGGAAAAGAAATAACAAACACGAAGCCGCTTTCTACCTCGATGAAGTGGCGGGATGATCCACGTTTGGATCTTTCTTGTGCCGGACATACACCACAGCAAACACTGCGACAACCGCAATTACGGCAACTGCTCCCACAATTCCTACGATTGCCCATAAGACTCCTGGAGAAACACTTGACGAGTCCTTGATTGATTCTAAATTTTAACAGTTCAGACATTTACAATATCATTATATATATACATATACATACACATGTATGTATATGTATACATCATCATCATCTTCTCCTTGTTCCTTCATGAACTGAAGTTAAGGTGACAGCATGAATTTCTTTCCTCCAACCATGTCGATCCTCTGTCTTCTTGACTGCTGCTGACATTTTCATTCCTGTCCACTCTTCCACGTCATCCGCCCATCTTCTCCCTGGTCGCCCTCTTCGTCTAGTTCCCGACATCATTCCTTGTTGGATTGCCCTCTCCAATGTTGAGAGGGCAATATGTATACACAGCCATATATTTATACAATGCAGTCTCGTTATAACTAGAGGTGCACTGATAATTGGCCGATAATCGATATCGGCCGATAATCGGTCCAGTGTACGATAATCTGTAACGGCCGTTTAACAATCAGCATCAGCCGATTATCAGCTGGCACCGAATATCGGCCGATTGTCAATTATAGCAGATTACACTATGTAACACAATTTTTGTTCCTGGCTTCTAAGTGTTATATTTCAGTTGCCTATGTATAAAGGATCTGCAATCATGGCTATATTCATCATTATATTTGCTTTCATGAGTACAGCTTACAAAAGTTGTTTCTTTATACAATGGGAAAAGGTGCATTTTTTCTTCTCGAGAAGGAACATTGTGTATTGATTGCAAATAAGCAACAACAGTCAAATTACTTAAAAGCATTCAGAAATGAGTTGCTTTTTGAGATTTGTGGCTGTGCTGTCAATAGCTTTCTCCATAAAGACCAGACATAGTCCCCCATCACGTGTTTGTTATACCGTCCCTGGTAACGACGTTCAAAGTCCAGCATATCCTGATGAAAGCGTTCATCTTGCTTCTCTGGGTAGGCTCCCAAGTTTTCCTTGAATTTGTCAAGGCGGGCATGAAGAATATGTACTTTCAGGGACATTTTGCGTCTAATTTTGGCATAGTTCTTTATGAGAGACTGGTTCAGTCTCTCATAGTTTTCAGCCTTGTGGTTGCCAAGAAAGCCATACAATACTGCAACGAAACTGTTTCAAGACCCTTTCTCCGTGCTATTCAGCTTCTTGGCGAATACGTCACGCTATGTGATCTTCTTTATCTGTGGTCCGACGAAGATACCAGCTGCGACTTTTGCCTCCGAAAGCTGTTGGAAAAGATCTAGGAGGTATTTGAAAGCTGCGGATTCCTTGTATTGACAAATTACTTGATGAGACCTAACTTAATGTATGAGCATCTTTAGACGGTCTATCAGCGGCTCCCACTTGATGCTGTTCTTACCTGTGGTGAACTCGGCCAGCTGTGGTCAATCCCTTTTACAATAGCGGGCCTCAGACCTCAGTGTCCCAGTTGTTCTAGAGGCAAAAAAACAAGGAAATTTTGTGAAACCGCCTTGCAGGCCCATCAGGAATGTCACCATTTTGAAGTCTCCAGTGACTTAACAGCCATAGTTGTTATACTTCAAGACACTCAGCAACATCTTGACACTGGTGTAGTCCTCTCTGAGGTGCAGGTGCACAAAGTGAGCCATGAGGAGAGACAAGTACTTGTTACCATTATGAAGTAGCATGGCTTTAAGGTTCTTGGATGAACTCTCTATGAATTGGCGTCATCACTCAGGTTAAAGGTGATTGCTATGGCCTCAAAAAGACCAGTGACATTGCTGCAGAAGCACAGCCCATCTAGCTGACTGAAGAATTTGGAAAAACGTTCGTGACGCTTTCTATGTTCTGTCACCTGCACGCTTCCATCCAACAAGTTCCACTCCATGAGTCTAGATGTCAGAAGCTCAGCATTGCACTTGGTGAGACCAGAGTCTCTGGTCAGGTTGTTGAGATCTTTCTGATTGGGAAAGTACGGCTTTCTCATCAAAGCTGCATCTGTGCAATGGTATTCTGGATCTGCAATATCTTCCTCTCTGTCTGCCTTGACGCGCTCCTCTGAAGACAGTCGATCCTCTCTGTAGGGATGAGAATGGGAGATCAGAGCCACAGGGTACCAGTGCGATGCAAACGTAGCAGAATGCATTTTCTGGCTGCAAGCAACCCCTTGATGCCACCTAAATCAATTTTTTCTGGTCACTATTCGCTTACTCAGCAACAAGATACACTAGTACGTTGGCTTAAGGAACCCTCTCTCTTAAAAGTCTATGAATGCAACTGAAAGCTCCCAGAAAGTGGAACAGGGTTCTAGAAGATTCCAGAAGGTTATAGAAAATTCTGTTCAGATCTAAAAACTTATGGACAGCTTGAAATGTTCCAGAATAATAAGTATGTCTGCTCAGCTTTGAATGTGAACCGAGAATGTTTTATATAATACATCAATTTCAAAATATCAATGCCCTGACCTCAAAAGCAAATTCAGTTTGGAACAACAACTGTTTTCTAGTTAGTTTAGGCATAAAGAACTAGGAAAACAAGCTATGAACCCAGGAACAAACAAAAATATTTTTTTTGTTACGTAGTGTTATTAAGAAAACAGCAACAGAAACAAGTAAAAGCTAAGGAACCAATGTGTAGCCAGTGGCAGGAGATAGATTTGCAACAACTGGTGCTAATGGCAGTTGCAGAATACTGCCATTAATTCTGACATAAGGTGGAGCCTGATTGCCTACCTATCTCATTGACCCAATGCATATTGTTGTATTGTTGTGCAGAACCAGTGTGTCCATTAGTGGGCGAGAATTAGAGTCATATATGTTCTTAATATTAAATACATTTGTCTCACTACAGAACAATTTATCAGTCACTTATTTTATAAATTACACTAGCCTCCGTTTATGCTTTCAGTGAAAGAAGGAATTTCTGTGGTTATGCTTTTGGGTACATTTTAATTTAGTTCTTTCACTGCTGCTAAATTTTCTTCAAAGCTTGCACAGTTGCCTGGTGAGTGAGAACTAGGGACGAAATGACACAAAAGCATTTATCCAATTCATTTGACTGTACGTTAAACTCACTAATGAACAAAGAAACTATACAAAATCAATAATCGGCCGATCATTTTAGGCCGATAATCGATCATCGGCCGGCCGATAATCGGCCAAAAGCACAATCAGTGGTGCATCTCTTGTTATAACATACTTAAGGCAAAACAGTCTGTTATATCCAGAGTTACTGCAGGTCCAGAACACAATTGCAGGACACCATTGCCACACCCCAGCAAACACAATATAAATTAAATTGTATTTTATGCCAAAGAAGGAAAATCAATGGCTGCAAAACCAACCTTTAATAATTTTTATTTGTTTTGAATCATCATTTGTAAGCAACATTCCACCACCAGAGCCATCAGCTAAGAACATCAAATCCAATTATTAATACATAAATTTACCATCGTGAAAATTAGAAAAGGAATTGGAGTTCTAATTTCTCATTGAAATGAAGTATCAATCAAACTCAATCCAATATGAACAGGCTACTATTTGAATACAAGGCACATAATGCCGCTGCATCAGTGCACTCCCCGTTTACTATTCCAGCAGAAAGAAATAGCAAATATTCACAATTAAATTTAACATGCTAAGTCGATGGCGATGACAACATTGACAATGATGATGCACTTATATAGCACTAGGCTTGAATTAAACAGTGCTTCAAATCCATCTTCAATAAAATCTGGTCAATACCAGAGATATCGGCCAGGAAACTGATATAGACTACGGGATTATCTAACAGAGATAATGTTTTCAGTCTAAATCTGGAAGCACATAGTGGTTGGAAGAAATTCCTGTATTTTATTTTCATGCATACCGCTTGCAAGTTACAGAAATTTCATAACTCCAGAGCTCTGTGCAAACACTAGTGTTTTTATTTGAAAATGAAAATGAAACAACTTTGAGAACTGGTTTCTCCCTAGATATCATTTCAATTGAATTAATTCACTCTCAGAAATCTCAATCAACTACATAAATTAAACATATTGTGATTTTTATTTGCAGACATATTTCTATTCAACAGAGTCAAATTAAAGCAAAAATCACAACCATTGGGTGTCCGAAAGATGACCGTTGGGGACATCGGTCCATAGCCCATTGCGTTTCTTGCTTGTATTTTGAAGTAATAAGCGGTTTGTGGGGCAAGGTCTTTGATGACTGTGGTCAGCCTGTCATCAAGGACTCCTTCAACCACCCAGTCATAGTCAGACTGCGTAGCATCAGTTGTATAGAAAACCAAATAACCTGAAAAAAATAACAGAGCACTCACTAAAAAAGAGCAGCCCATTAACAATTTAAATAAAATTTCAATTACCGGTACCTATTTGGCTTATAAAAACTGCACATCAGGTCACGAATATCTAAAACCACATACAGTACAGTAACACATCAATATAGCACACTAGTTAGGAGATAAACATCAAAAGACCATACTAAAACGATGAGCTTTCAATTGATTTTTGAAATTCACTTGCAAATCCAGAACAGATTGCAGACATAATCCTATTGTATCACAAAAAATCTGTTCTTTAGTGGGTTTTTATGGCATGCATGAGAACGATATACTGTACAATGGCATAAAATCACTGCTCAGAGTCCCCATTTCCACAGTTAAATCGAGCAACAAACATGATGGCTTTCAAATTTTCAGTGAATAATGCCATCATTCAAGCACTTTTACCCTCTAATTAGTATTCATAAGGATGTGCCATGACTCATCCTAATCAGCATGCAACAATAATACAGCAAACATTACCCATGGGTAAAAATTCAAATAAAGTACAAGTCACAGTTTAGAATTATGGTTAAACGGAGACTGATAGAGTGAGATAAAGATCATTTACCTGAAACTAAGTGAAGCTACTTGTGCTACTGTGTCTGGTGTATTTCTAGAAACTTTGGAAAATAGGTTCTGGACATGCGCGAAGAAGATTTCGCAAAATGAAAATCGCTGCCTTGAAGTACCTGTGACCTGGCCATTCATTTGTCGTGGAGGCTGCCAGGTGAGGCTGACCCAAGATGGCTGATCAGCAACTTGTGCCAAGGTTAGATCTCGAGGAGCTGTTGTTGGAGCTAAAAGAAAAATTAACAATTTACTGTATCAAAACACAGTGGCATTCAACACAACATGGTCAGAACATTGACATTGAATAAGCCGCTACATAATTTGACCACAGTCTTATCTGAAATTACTAACAAGCCGTAACACATTAGGTTCTGTGACAATAAGAGGACGACACAACAGGAACTTCCGTAACTATGTCAGCAGCTGTAAGAACTGTACCCGATTCCTTTGTCCGGTTGAAGACGCTCAAACTCCAGGTACTGTGCCGCTGACCTTTGATGACCTTGATGCTAAATTCATATTCCGTATCTGGCTTAAGGTCTTCCAGGTAAACGTTGAGATCTGTAGAATTTATCGTCTTTGGCTTGCGTGACATTTTAGGGTTATAACGAACGACGTAGTGTCGACTGTCAGTGATGCGCTGATTTCGTCCAAGTGTAGAGTCCGACCACGTCAAGGCTATCATCGTCGCTGACAGAACCACAGCTTTGACTCCCACAGGAGGCAACAGCGGAGTCTGAGGTTGAGGAGCTGCAACAGGCAGTTATACATGATGTTACACAACTGCCCGACAGTTAATAATTAAAATAAGTTAAGGCATTTTATGAATATTACTATAACACACTGTGCCAAAATACAATCCTGATATGATTCCTGAAAATGTCTCACTTGACTGCTCTTGTGTCTGTGTGGTTTCGTAAACAGGTCGGCCTTCACCAACATTGTTGAACGCCTTCAAACTGATTACGTATTCAGACGATGCCTCTGTACAAAGCAAACAAAGAAGCTAGCAAGCACGTTTCTCCAAGAATCCAACTGACAAAATGATAATTTTGATAATTTCAAGGGTGAGATATTTAAAATAGTGACGTTGCCATAGGACTACTACTCTGTAAAGTTAAAGTATTGAAAGAGACAATATTCAGATATTAAAAATTTTTCATTTTACTCCTAATTCAACACAAACGGCACAAAGGTTTAGCAATGACAGTAGGCTTTCATATATTCAAATGCTCAAAATAAAATACTTATCATTCTTTTCATTCCTATTAAAATTTTCAGTCCTATTAATTTTTCATATAATGACCACTCAGTCAAATTTGCTGCCTGTAATGCCTGAGATATATTTTGGTAAGCAATTAAATGCCAAAAACACTTTTGCCTTTTGCATAACATTGTCTGTCGGCATAAAGTGCAGCAATTGCATAAATGTAGCTGTTTGGCAATATTTGGTCTGTAGAAAATCTACAAAAACTATGGGTCATATGCATAAATATGTGGTGCATAATCTTCACATGATACTGTAGAAATGCCGTGCACACGAATTGGAAGTGATAAGGTAAAATGTTAAACATGTTGTGGACTTACGGAGTCCTTTGATTGTGTGAGATCTTTGCTTGGCATCTAGAATTTGACGGAAAACATCGGGAATTCCAACACCGTAACCGAGAATAAATCCCCGAATCATGATCATGTGCTCTTTTGGCAGATCCCAATTAACAACAATAGAATTTGTCAGCGGTCGAACCCGCAGCAAACTTGGCTGACCCGGTACAACTGTCTCTGAACAGGCAAAAATATCAAGCGATATACCAGTAATAAATTGGAACAATCTAACAGTTAACTCACAAAAGTTACCATCCATGAAATATACCGTAGTTTATTTCCAAGAATATGTAGTTTTGAATTTGTCATAATTAAAATTAGACATGTATTCAGAAAATCGTGCAGTATTAAAGCTCCGTGTAAATATTATATTTGACTCCTTCCGAGAACTACTGAATCTATATATAGCATTTACCATCAAGATCATGTAAATATGTTTCCACAGTCAACCACTGGCTAGCTGGACCAGTTCCATTTGAATTAAAGGCTTGAATACGAACACTGTACTCTGTTGCTTTCAACAGATCTGCCGAAAAACCAGTCAAGATTTTCAAAAAAATTCGTAAATAAAGCTATAAAATGCATGTTCAAAATGTCATATCACTTAAATATATATTTTAGTGTGCATCATAACATTTCATAAATAAAGGTTGCAACATAATTTTCTTCTACCACACAATCTTTATTATAACTGTTGATTTGATCTTCATATGGTAATTAAGTATATTAATGATGTACTAAGATGAAATCTCATCATCAGTTTCAGACTACAATCCTTGTTCAAACACAAGATGCACCGGACCTGTTATGTCAAACATGCGTCCAACCCCATCACAAGTCGCTGTCTGTCCAATCTTGTCTCCTCGCTGCTTGTAACGTATCTTGTAACCAGTAATTATACCATTCAATGCATCATCTGGCGGTGGCTCCCAGCGCACAACAATACTCTGAAATTTTAAAAAGGGACAGCACATCTTAAAGCTTAAGTTTATGCTGAACTTAAATTACACATCAACAGAATAACCCATTTTTTTAAAACCACAAATTAATTAACTGAAATATATTTACTCCACTACAAAGACATGGTCTCCTCAGAATAAGAAATGTCACACAATGTAATACGAATAATGTGATGGAGAATGCTTGATAGGCAATGGTGGATTTTGCTTAACAAAGCTATATCTAAACTGGGACGTCCTCCCATTTAAACCCACATTCATGCTTCTCCCGCAATCAAGATGGCTATAATGCAATTCAAGTTCCTACACTGGCATACACCCTTCCCTACAATACATCTTTATCACTTTGAGCACTACAAGCAAAAATATTTGTAGCTTTTCATTTCGGCCTACTGTAGATGTAGCAGCTTCAACTGAAACATTCTGTGGAGGTTGTGATGGAACTGAAACAAATAAGTAAAGGAAAATTCAGAGATTTGGGCGATCGATGCATTAAAAAGACTAGTTTCAAACAAGCACTGCACTCAACCTGAAGCCTTTCATAAAAATTACTTTGCTATCAATATTTTTCAAACAGATAACTTCATCAATTTAATTAGTTCCTTCCTTAATTTTTGAATGCAAGGCTGCATTCTGATCATGAAAATTTATGCATTGCAAATGCTCAATTATTCAACAAAGATGAGATTGGTTCAAGACAACAGGTCAGGACAATATCCCTTTCTTACTGGTACTTTATGGTTTATTTAATAACAACTCTGCTTGAAAAGCTTGTAATGTGAATATATGCACAAGCAATTTCTACCATCAGAATAAGTTTGGCATTTGACATCATCCGTAGCCATTCCGGGGCCATTGGAATTGTACGCTACAACTCGAAACACGTATGTCTGAAATTTCCTGAGTCCTGTGAAAGTGTATTCGTCCTCCAGAACATTGATGTCATTCTCACCATAGGTGTCGCCCAAGCAGAAGTAATGAATCTAGAATTAAATATTTTCAAGTTCAAAGAATAGGAGAGAAAACTAAATAGTACATGTTAACTAAATTAATCTGATGGTAAAAATTCAGTTCAGCACTCAACTGATTCTTACCATTCACATATAAAAAGTATAATAATCTACGTGAGAAGAACTAAAACCAAATTACTTCACAAGTCAGACATCAATAAATCAAATGCAGAGACAATCCTGATAGCCATCAATACCTGACTTCACTTAATCATTCAGGCTGATCTGGTAATACCGGGTACCACTTCATAATAAGAAACAAAATTTATTAGCAAAATGGTAGTTTAGGAAATGCTTTTTATCTACATAGTTTGCCAAAATCTTCAGGAAGAAGCTGACAGTTACTTTAAATGTGATGATTGGTCCATTTGTATTGACAGGAGAGTTCCAGCGAACCTTGATTTCAGTAGGCGATAAAGCAAATGCTTGGAGGTTATATGGAGTATCTGGCACTAATGCTACAACATTACAGCCAATAGATAACCATCAATAACTTAAACTATGATACTCGCTGCTCTGCTAGTTATATAAATGTCTAGAGCAGCCAGTGACTGATGCCATAGAAATTTATTAGAGACTGTTCCATTCATATTTTCAGGAAGTTCCAGCAGACTTTTACTTCAGTTTGATTTCATTAGATGACAAAACAAATTCTTGGAGATTATATGGAATCAAATTCTGTTTAATAAAAACAAGAATCAAATTTTGTCTCATAAACATTGAAGCTAAGGGTACCATCAATTCACTACATGACAAAACTAAGACTTTAAATATAAGTTAAACTGCTCAGAGCTAGGATATTTTCATTCTAAATTATCTCTGAGGTACTCTCATCTCAGTCAAATTTCTTGAAAGATTAAACTGCTGTGAACCCTTCTGTTATGAACTAATTGTCTCATCTGAAGGACATACAAGGATTAAATAGGATTAATAAAAACTTTGATTGAGTGTCATTTCCCTAAATCCACTGGGTACACACTTCAGTATTTACAATGGAAATGGCATTGCATGAAAACACCCCTTGGCGGCTGAATACAAGTGATTGCTCATCACCGCCAGCAGTCTTCATCAAATCCCTCGACAGTTGACAGGTAGTCAATCTGATCACTGACAAATGCTATAAAGCCTCCTGAGATATTATTTCTTTAATTGGATCTGTGGAGCTTCTGCCACCAGAGCTTGTGAACAATTCGGATCAGAGCAGATCTTCATTTTAATGATTTTGGTATCTGAGGAAACATAAAACTCAGTACAATGCTAATTTTAATATTCCTAGATGTTCTGACATTCATTTACAATTCTATTAATCGCAGATGCTCTCATATGTGTGGGTGGGTGTGCGCGTGTACACACACACACACACACACACACACACATATATATATATATATATGTGTGTGTATATATATATATATATATATATATATATGAGATAAGGTCCTAGTGCCCAGTGTGTCTTCAAAGCTGGAGGATGGAAACATTAGAGCTGAGGTGCAGATCTTAAAGTCCAAGGAGGATTACTCCAGATGCCCAATCTTGGAAGGAGTTAATACTAAAACACCCATCTCCATCTCCTCCACCAGACAGACTGCCGGCACCATCCCAGAAATCTAGTCCTCTGCTTCAGGTGACCAAAGACCAGATTAATTCCCAGCAGGATCCTAAGCCCTCAATTAGTGGCCAAGCTGATAACCTGTCCAGAGGTGGGGAACAGGTTAGTTACCTCAATTACAGGGCCCGTTTACCTGCTTCTAGCTGGCACAAGGAATCCTATCTGGAGACCCTGGAAGGTGAACCTGTTAGCCTTGACCAACTTAGGCCACTGATGCCAGCTGTGGTGGTTGCCTGCAGTTGGGCTATGAGTACACCACAACTGAAAATTGCAGTAAAATTAGTCAAAAATCTTTGAAATTAGTAAAGACGCAATTAATGATAAATAAGTCAGTAATCAGTAAGTTTAGTTTTATTGCTAAAGTTGGTAAAATATAAAATATGTTACTTTAATACTGTTATAACTCACCAACAAAGAATAGATCGAATGAGAACATTAAAAGATGCCACCAACAGCAATACCAATGCAAAGAAATAACACTCACAAGCAGGGTTTCACTTAAATATCTAAGAAACTAGTACACTACTACTACTACTACTACTACTACTACTACAACCACTAGCGTCGTCAACGGGGGAGCAAATGGGGGCAAGTCCCCCCAACCTGCCCCAGACCACCTACCAGATTCGCGCAAATCCTGTGAGAAAGTTTTCTGTGAAGGGGGCAGGGGTGGGTAAGGAATCTGACACGCTAGTACCTTTTGCCCCCCCAAAAAAAAAATTCCTGGCAACGCACTGCAAACAGGCTATCAATTATAAAAAAAAATTTTCTATAGAACTCTTCTTACAAGAAACCAGCTCTCTTAGACCCTTTCTTATCTCTTGTTCGATTTTTTAGACATTTGACAGAGAACAGATTTCTGAAAGACAGTGTGTCCTTTCAAATAGTGTCCTTTCAAATGGCTCACCATTTTTCAGGGCATTTAGAATGCTCTAGAATAAAATTGAGGCAGAATATATTGACAATTCTAGTACGGTTTCACTCAGCTAAGCTGGGGACACACGAAAATGTGGTTTTAATTTGTTTCATCACTCTTCTGAATTTTGCATATCTATAGCCTACTGTAGCACTAATCCTTGCATTGTCAAATGTCAAACAGGTTTTCAATTGTATAGTATTTTTGTGGTCGATAAAACTTGAGATACAAGAAACCAGCTATCTCTAGACCCTCCTTATCTCTCATTCGATTTTTGTAGACATTTGACAGAGAACAAATTTCTGAAAGACTTTGTATAGTGTCCTTTCAAATGGCTCACCATTTTTCAGGGCATTTCGAATGCTCTAGAATCAAATTGAGGCAGAATATAATGACAATTCTAGTACGGTTTGACTCAGCTAAGCAGGGGACACAAGAAAATGTGATTCTAATTTGTTTCATCAATCTTCTGAATTTTGCATATCTATAGCCTACTGTAGCTATAATCCTTGCATTGTCCAATGTCAAACAGGCACTAGCGTCGCCACGGGGGGGGAATGGGGGCAAGTGCTCCGCCAACCTGCCCCACCAGACCACCTACCAGATTCGCGCAAATCCGGTGAGAAAGTTTTCTGTGAAGGGGGGGGCCAGCGGTGGGTAAGAATCTGACATGCTAGCCCCTTTTGCCCCCCTAACCAAAAATTCCTGGCGACACCACTGACAACAACTACTACTACACTACTATTACTACTACTACTACTACTACTACTACTACAATTATTATTATTATTAATATTATTACTACTACTACTACTACTGCTACTGCTACTACTACTACTACTATTACTACTACTACTACTACTACTACTACTACTGCAGTGTTACAGTTAGTCTGATTCGAGAATTCAGTTAGTCTGATTTCATGTTTGAAATAAAACTAAGTGAATTTCAGCAATGCAGTACTTTGTTGGGATGTTTGAAATAAAACTTTGAATTTCTATTAAAAGCAATGCAGTGACTTTGTTGGGCTAGTTTTGGGATGAACTAATAAGCTAGTTTGGCAACTCTTTGACATTGCTATTAAAACTTTCCTGTTATTGTTTACCTTTTATCGTCATTGACATTGCATTAGCCTGATTGCAAAGTGAATCATTTGCCTTTGCTTGAGTTACTCAAGTATTTTTTAAAAAGAACATTCCAACTGTCTTTACAATGCGTGGAACTAAATTTAATTTGAAATTTTAATTTTTCAAACAGTTTCTTCAAATTTCACAAAATTTGACTTTAACTGTTGAACACTGACTACCATACTATTACTATTGCTGATGCTACTACTACATCTAGTACTTTCCCACCACTACTATTACCTTTACTACTATTCAGACGCGGCTCTACAGAGGAGGTGGGGTCGGGTTTCCCTATTTGGCCCCAATGTTTTAGTATATCTTCCATTCTAAGCAATAGACCAGTCAAGTTTTATTAAATATATAAATGGCTCCCATGCTTGAAAATTGTCCCAATGGCCCCATTTGCAAAATCCTTAAGCCGCCACTGATGCTACTTTATTACTGCTACTACTGAACTATCCACTCTTCTTACTACTATTCTACTACTACTACTACTACTACTACTACTACTACTACCCCTACTACAGTTGAACTGGGGCACTGGGAATTACTGATGGAACATCAGACTTCAAACATGCCTATCCCATTAAGCAGTTTGTCATTGCAATATATCTTCCATTCCTGTAGCAATAAAATCGGTTGGCTGGAAATGCACATATTTCCAAATGTTTTGTTGGCTTCAAATCTCATTGAAGATTCCCTCTAATCCACTGCTGATCGCAAAATTTCAGATTAATTAAATCGTAATGGATAGCCTAACTATGAAATGTTATTGTTGGATGTGTGAATGAGTTTGAACATGAAATAATCCAAAATATTGTTGAATAATGAATGAGTTTGAATATCCACTGGCTCTTGTACGGCTACCATATGCTGACAAATTAAATACAAGCAGTTGAAAGCAGAACCAGTAATCCAAAATAAGACTGAGAATAATCAGACTAAAACTATGCAAAGTAACACTATATCTATAGTTAGTTGGCTGACATATCTTAACATGGTTTGGGTCTCTAAGACAGGACCTGAAGACTGGCCTCTGTTGGTCAAATCTTGAATTTTCTAAGACTCTAACCAACATTGCCCTTCCACTCTGACATTTTATGCTGACACACAAATACATATACATAATATATATATATATATATATATATATATATATATATATATATGAATAATATGGTACCAGTATTGGCTCTTAGTTTTTGAGCATAATTTTCACTTGCCATTTAAACTTTTTGTGCAAGACAGTGAGATCATCATTGATACTCAATGCAATCGTAATAATGGTACCAATTAGTCAGTCAGGGAGGGAGTCAGCTGTCTGACTGGTTTTTTGCTGAATAATGGCTGGTTGGTCAATAAGAATAGTGAACAGCTGAGTTGGCAACCAGAAGCATGACCAGATCCCAGAATAGTGAACCGTCAAGCATCAGCAGTGCTCAGTGCTACAAATAAATGATTGATTCCAAGATCAGTGATTTTGCTGCCCTGTGACAGACTCACCTTCAGGTTGCGTGTCCAAAGTGAGCTGAGCTGACTCCTGACTTGGACCTCGTGAATTCCATGCAACTACTCTGAAATGATACTTGGTGGAAGGCTTGAGATGCTGCACGTTGGCCTCCAATGCAGAGATATTTAATATTCTCTCCCTACAAAGCATAATTAAAGACTTACCGTAGTTTTTTAAAATTTAGGACAAAAGTTTTCCAACCATAGCTTGACATATCAAGCTATATCAAATATATCAATTGATGGTCAAGCCTTGTGAAGTTATCATGATGACACAGAGATAAATGGCCAGTAACTTTGTCATGATTAGCATCTGCGCTTACAAATTGCATCTTATACGATAATTTGCTGCTTATGTAAAAATTTCAAAATGACAAATAAATAGTACAATAAATGCCAATATTAATTTCAACACAGACGTATCACAGTCATGGGCATGGTGGAATAGTGGTATGATTTCTGCCATGCAACCGGATGGTAGTGGCTTAGAATCTGATCCTAGCCACTGCACAGTGACCATGGACAAATTGTTCACCACTGACTTGTTCTGAACATATGATTCCTCACTTTGGGAATGACTTAACATGGGTTAACAAGATAACCATACAATAATAATAATAATAATAATAATTATTATTATTATTATTATTATTATTATTATTATTATTATTATTATCATTATTATTATTATTATTAAATCTATTTTTACCTGACTGAGGATTCTTCTTTCCAAAACACAGAATATCCAGTGACCTCAGATATTCCAGAATGATCCGGAGCTGACCAAGATAATGTCACAAAACGTAGATACAATGACAACATGAAGGCTTGTCGGAGAAGAAGGAGTACCAGATAAGTGTGATAAGACAAATCCTAAATCACCACAGTCAGGGATTAAAATACAAGACAAGAAATACAAATGTCATCAATGTAATGAGTCCTTGGCTGGTTGGTTGGTTACATCTAAAATCTTCAAGATAAATTTAGCTTATTAACCAGTAAAATTCGAAGCAGTTCACAGGAAAACAGTCAAAAAAATTCAGAAAAGGCCACTCACAGAAGTCAAAATGAGCAAAATTCATAGGGGGCCACTTGTTCTGTCAATATTTCATTTAGGGCCTAAAACAGTGCGTGAAATGTGGCAGTGCAACACAAGTTTCTTAATCACCATATTTTAAAACCAGTTTCAAAGCTCACCGGCTGGTCTGACAATAAGCTGTGCTGTTGACTGTGCACTGCCAACATCATTTGTAGCCAGGCACTGATACATTCCGGCATCTGCTGCAATGAGTCCCAAGATATGCAGATTGAATCCCTCAACCACCTGGAAATAGTCGCTCTGCGGAATTATGTTTCCGTCTTTGATCCACTGGACTGTAGGTTTTGGACTTCCACGAACAGAACAGCTGAGTTCAACATCTGAGTTCACCCTGCCGATGGTGTTCAACGGAGACTGCACAATTTCAGGAGGCACTGTCGATCATAAAGTCAATTAATTAATCACTGCAGTTGTAAATACAAACGAAACTTTTCTCTTCATTAATTAGCAGCTCTTGTCCTCCTCCTATAGTCACTCAGTAAAGGTGCAAGTGATAATTTTTAAGTGGCTCAAAGCAAAGGATTCTTGGATTACTTCTATTGAATAACTCTATTGTATGAACATACTACCTCATGCAAAGGAGGAGCTAAATAAGTTATATGTATTTTGTTAAGCACCTCCTATTTCAGACCCTCCATTGTTTAAACAATAATTTCAATTGATTATGTTAATAGCATTAATTTTTATGCTTTTTCTGAAAACATACAAGAATTTGACAGATTCAAGTCAGAAATATATGGTATCTTTGGATCATGCACTACCGGTACTGGTATATATTTTGTCTTATTTATATATAATTTCTCTCAAAATGAAATTTAGACTATAACAGAGATCTAAAACTTGACTAAAAATGTTCTTGCACAGCAATACTTGTCATTAGGAGGTCCCTAAGTTAGAAGACGCTATCGCTGCTGCAAAAATTATTTCATTTTGTCAAGTTATTTTCCCCAAACCTTGAATTTTGATGGTCACATCAGCATCAATTGACTCTTCCATGTTTGTAGCTCGACAAGTGTAAAGTCCAGAGTCGTCATACTGGACTTGAACTATTTTAAGACTTCCTGATCCAATGAGTGATAATCGACTATCAGGGTTTCTAATAAACAATACTAAAACTTTAACAAATTTACCATTTATAGAGCATACATGAAGATAAAATTAACAGGCAAGCTTCACATTTGCAACATTCAAAATCAAATCTGATGAAGACAACCAGATTAAATCAAGCTCGATTAAAATTTCAGCAAACTTCAACATAACACTGAAGCAGTACAAAAAAACAAAAACATGGCTTAACATATGGGGGGCTGGGGCTGTAAGGTGCATCATTTCCATAAGACAAACATTTAAAGCAAGCAAGGTGTGATGCTTCCAAGTACATTACCAAGCATCAATTTTGTCATAAATCATTACAAATTGAAGTTTGATGATAAACTGAATGAAGGATAGAATAGCCTCACTGTTCAACTAACAAGAAGCGATCAAGAGTTGAGCCATCCTTAAGCCAGGTAATCCTTGGTTGAGCTCCATTCCTGTCTCTGCCATTTGCTGCACAGTGTAACACTGTTGTACTGTTCTCCACAACTACTTTGTCTTTAGGTTTCCGGATAAAATGTGGAGGCACTTTATGATATGTAGCTACGTGAGAACAATGCACAGAATGCAGTTATAACTCTATGTTACAGAAATGCGAACAAGCCTACAGGCTACATGGTAATGCTACATCATTCATATGGTCCTCAAAAACACGAATACACAAAACTTCAATCAGTCATTAACTCCAGTGCAAAGTGCAATCTTGTGCACAATGACAAAATGTTGATTCTCACTTTCTTACATGAAACAGTTTATACTTCATTCATTCATCTCAACAACCTGAAGATTATCCAAGAAACTCAGAAGAACATCGCTAGTAGTGATGAATTGACATCAGGTGATGCAATCTAACAAAAAGTCTGTTAAAAGGCACCATAAGGTAGATGCATTAACAGTACCAGGTAATAAGATCCTCCTTACAATAAATAAGTCATCATAATTAGCAGGTCCCTTGCTGATGAGCAGCCAATGAAAGAAATAGAAGTTAACAGCCTGTATCAGTGTAAGCATAGCTTATTTGTCTACGTTCTGAAATCATACTCAAAGAAGCACTATATATATATATATATATATATATATATATATATATATATATATATATATATATATATATATATATATATATATTATATATATATATATACTCATTGCATTCCGAGGTATATATATATATGTGTATATATATATAAGTACATATACATATATACATGGATACAATTTGTGGTTCAGTATAAAGCTCCAGCAAGCATAAAATTCACACCATGTGTACTAGATTAATGTCATTTAAGCTGAAAGATAACAACCGGCTGCAAGCCTAATCACATTCTCTTATCAAACAAGCAACATCTTGACCAACAATTTGCTCATTCAGATACATAACCACACACAGATCATTTCATCCAATTAGCATTACTCAAATTCCTGTTCTTAATCTCCCTTAAAGTGCCAAATCCAGACAATTTCTAGATACAAGAAATAAAAAAAGGGTTTCAATACTTCTGTCTTCTTCGATGGCAAGGTGGCCAAAGGTGCTTTGAATAAATCTTTTATCACCACCTTCCGCCTGGCATCTGTAGTTTCCAAAATCTGCCGATTTCACGCTGGAAATTTCTAGATAACCATCAACGTGAAATATGTATCTAATATCTGCTGCATCCAGTTTTTCGTCATTTCTGAACCAGGTAATCCTTGGCTGGACCAGACCTGTTACTCTGCAAGGCATCACGGCCACATCACCCAGGTGCAACTTCATACTACGAGGCTCCTCTTCGAAAGTGACATCACCTGAAAGTGTCAATTAAAATGATGCCTACAGACAATGCCATTTTCCACTGCTGTCTGTAGTACCTAGGTAAAAAAAATATTTTCTTAACATAAGGCACTATAGACGAAAGTCTTAACTCTAATGAAATAATTTAAACCTTCCAAAACACTGTCTACTGGTCTGATATTCCTTGAATGTTGGGTGCTCAAGTAGCCTGAATGATCTATGAAAACACTTATGGTAGTTTATGTGTTTCTTGAATTAATAAAGAATTCAGAAATAGCAAATAAAGAAACCTGACCTAGGGTTCTTTAATTATCATCAAATTATATTATCTGAGAAAGACCAGTACATCACAATGTCATATTTGTCATATCAGCTTGTTTCTGAGAAAAGATTTTCAAATAAACCACAATTACACTAAAAGGCTAAAGAAGTAGGTTAAACCTGCTAAAATCTGAAATGCAAAAATCTTAACTGGTAATAAATGGACACGAATTTTTCACTGTCATGGTCACTAGCTACCCCCAATATGAAGGAGGTTCAGTCAGTTTGCCCCAGAGTTCATTTCAGCCTGATTGCACAGCTGAAAAGTGCTAAATCACTTACTTGTTATCTGCAAGTGAGCCTTCCTGCTGATAATTATGCCAAGACCCTTAACCTCTGCTTTGCACTGATAAAATCCTTCTTCTGATTTGTCAGAAGATAAAGATGCAAAATATAGAGTACCATTTGAAAGAACATCTCTAATAAACAAAACCAACTGATGACATTAAGAATTATAGGAATCATAATATCAAATAACATGTGCACTGTGCAGTCCAAAGCACTAAACTAAAAATAACTTGTTAACAATTCCATAAAATATTCAGTATTCAGCATATATATGTGTGTGTGTGTGTGTGTGTGTGTGTGTGTGTGTGTGTGTGTGTGTGTGTGTGTGTGTGTGTGTGTGTGTGTGTGTGTGTGTGTGTGTGTGTGTGTTCAATTATCAAATTCTATTGAATAAAAACTTAGTAGAGAAGCTGGCTTTAACAGGCATAAACACAGATTCAAACATTCTAATATAATTATGCCAAAACAAATGATACTTCACATGCTTCTAACAAAATTAATTCTGATTCATGAATGTCACAAGATAAATTATATAAGAGCATTAATATTATAATAATAATAATAATAATAATAATAATAATAATAATAATAATAATAATAATAATAATAAGAAGAAGAAGAAGAAGAAGAAGAAGAAGAAGAAGAAGAAGAAGAATAATAAGGTCTAAAGTGGTTCAGGAGGGTCTGCCCTGTGTGAGAACCACTATTTATTGATGATATTCCAAATCCATACAGCAAACGACCAGGTCAATTCCACACATCAGTCAGAGTGGAGAAGCAGCAAGAGAGAAAGAAAGACAGAACAAATAAAGAACCAAAAAGTGATAAACTTGCCGGTTTAATCTGATTCCATCTTTGATCCAGATTATTTCAGGCACAGAAGGAAGATCACTGGAGGCAACTCCACAATGAAAGGCAGCAGGACTTCCGGATGTAACGACTAAATTCTGCGGCTCACGTGTGAAATAAAGTCCAGCAAATGAGCTTTCAACATATCCTAAACAGAAATGCATATTAATGAACCTTATTCACCAATCTGTAGAGCCAATATCATGTATAGATATAAAGCTAAACCTAAAACAAGAAATGAGCAACATGAACTGAAACTGGCCACTTACTGAAAATAGTATACAAAAAATAATATAATTTCCAAGAACAAGAAAATAACCTTAAATAGGAATTAAGCAAAAAAATTTTTAATTGCATGTATTTGATTTTTAAACTTATGATCAAGCAGTTTGAACAGCAATAAAAAATTTATCTCTAACATTTAATACAGGGTTTTTTAGTAGGGCCAACTCTGATACCATCAAATATAATCATCTATATTCTACACCATGGACTGAATACTTCTTAGGTGTTTCTAGTCTCCTGTAGATTCATTCAGTGGTGTCCAACATCAAAGAAACTGACTTGTACATTATAAATGAACTAATAAATTTTGTCTCTTGTGCACCTTGTGCAGCTTCATGTTTATTTTAAACTGCTCCTATTCCCATAGTAGTTATAATTTACAGAAACAAAATTAATTGAACACAGTTTTTTAAAAATCGTATTCCTTGCCAGCATATAGAAAAATGATAGGAAGGTATACCTGCATATAAACACAACATTATCTTCAATAATGCCACATTGAAGAAAAAGCCACAATACTTAGAGGAAGAGAGCACTGCCAGGTACCAGGTGCTGGTAATTGTTAACATAACAAAAAATGATTGGTTTGTTGAAACATTGAAACAATGAAATGATGGTGACCACAAACTCTAAAAACCTGAAGAATGGCAACATAAACTTTAAGTTAAGTGTCACCAAAATAGAAAAGAACTTGCTTGTCAGAGTTGCATTGACCATTTAGTGGCATGGGAATTTTTCAGGGCCCGTTATGGGCCCCAAATCCACATATATTTTTGTTTTAGTAACTTGTCATAATAGTTTGTCTAATAAAAGGCATCAAAACTAGACCACAGCTCATTCCCAGGGCCTCATTCTCTAGCAGTGGCATAGCGAGGGTATCCGGCGCCCGGGGGCAAAGCCTACCGTTGGCACCCCAACACTGCTGACAAGCAAAAAAAAGGTCGTCACATTGTTCTCGGCGCCCCTCAAATCTTACGGGCGCCCTCTTCACATAGTGCTGACAAGCCAAAAAAAAAGGTCGTCACAGTGTTTCTTCCTCTTTATTATGCATTTCACTAGCCCAAATACCCAATTTTGGCGCCCCCACCTTGGTGCCCGAGGGCATATGCCCCCCTGACCCCCCATTGCTATGCCACTGTTCTCTAGTCCAGTAAGCCACTGCTGCTTGAGATCAAAAATTCCAAAAGAGAATAACCAACAGCAACCAAAGGAAACAGCCTCGAATTGCAGATGCCAGTGATGAGCTTAGACGACAGACCCAGACCGAGATGGTTTGTGTTCCAACACTTGATGTATTAGCTGCCCTGTGACTGTAAATGTTCTCAGCAACATAAAACCGGTAATAACGTTGACAATATTAATACATAAGGACAGCACAAGCACCATATACAGTATGCTGTGCTCCATACACCTGCAGGTCCGCTGCACAGTCAGTCAAGTGTACTTAGTTGTCTCAAAGCATTGTCCGGAATGCAACCGGCTGATCATCTGAGAGGCGCAGATGTGCTTCTGCATCGTCCATCATCGCTTACAGTCAGTTGCATTTTCAATGAAACACACGTTATTGCTTACAAGTTATTACTTACAAGTGTTGCCACTGAGACCTGTTAGTCTTTTGCCTCATCTACTAGTCAGCATGGTACATCTCCTTTCTGGTGTGAAATCAACCAGTTTCAGGTGGTTTTAGTTTTCATGATCATTTCAATATGAAATCATACTGCAATAAATGCGCCTAGTATTACAATTTCTCATTACATAGGACAAATTGAAGAGTTAACCACTTTTTTATAATATTATAAAGGATTTTCAGTGATTCAGTAGGATTTGTCCAGGGTGAGAACCTCTGTGTGCCATTCATTCAAAATTTCAAATCATGATTCTGTAACTTCTGTTAATGTATTCTCATTCTTTGCCTTTTTATAAAAGCACTATACTGGCTCACAAATGAATCTAGATTATTAATTTTCCAACTACCTAGTTTAGTTTAACTATTTCTGAATGAGAAATCAGAGTATTAGATTGTCAATAGTCTAATAAAATGAAAATTCTACAAAAAGGTGGTAAAAAAATCATGCAACCCTTTGCAAAAAATAATGATTTCCTTCTACTAGTTTTATCATAGCCTTGTACTAATGCTTTCAGAATCTCTGGTGTCAACATTGATTGCTACTGATAGATGGATGGATTCCGAGAACAAATGAGGTGATCTTTAATGGATAACACAAATGGCATCCAATAAATGGATGATGAAACACAGTAAGGGGCAACAGAGATGAATCAAATAGGCCTACTGATGACTGAAAATACACAGCAATGCCATCTGTGCTTGGTATCAGTGTTGAAACAGCCGAGCCCTGAAGCCAGGTTCAAATTCGGCCGATATTCATCTAGACTGATTGCTTTAACAGACTGTCACGCTTTTATTTAGGTCTAAAACGCTTTGCGATGCAACATTTTTGTCGTAAAATTTTAAGCAACCAACACAGATCATAATGCAAAATCATAATTCATGTTGAGTGCATATCTCAACCAAATAGGTGAATAGGTTTGAATGATTGACAAAATTATTTTAAACTAGATAAAATAGTGTATTCGTTCTGATTTTCTCCTTTTGTCTTGGATACAAAAAGGGCTAATATTAACTTTGCATGTAGGTCTAGCATTTGTAAAAGCACCATAATTAAGTATAATATTCTTTATAACACCATGCAACAGACCTTCAAATACCTATATGATCGATTGTCAAAGTCAATGTACACTAAATAGGCGATTTAAACAATATTTTAACACAAGAGCATTTGCCTAATATTAGTGTTTAAAATGTATAGCAAAAACTTAATTGAAAATTAAAAACAAGCATATTACTTCCAGAAGTTCCAGATAGATATGTTCGCGTTTCCTTGAGAAATTAAATTATTCATTTATATAGCACGATAGTTTAACAAATCGGGACCAAAAATTGAATGAAACTGACGTTTCAGTGTAAAAAAAAATAGAAATATGAATTTGAATAGAAATGTCGGTATCTGCTTTGGTAGAGGTAATACGTTTTTCGTTTCTTATAGCATAAATAAGATTTTCATGCGTCGTTGCGTCGCACCATATTAACATATTCTTGAGCTCAATCCCTGCTTCCCTTCGCAACCTCCGAGACTACGACACGGCCAGACAACAAATTTGGAATCTTCATATCAATCAACCCCTGAACTCAGTGAATTAGATCCTCAAATCTTCATATCTAGACCATGGGCGCAGTGGCGGCTCTAGGATTTGGCAAGTGGGGGGGAGCCGTTGGGGTGGCAATTTCTAATCACGGGGGGCCAACCGTTTGTTATTTAATGTGTGTAGCATTAAGTATAGGGTCCCAACTGTGGGGGAAAGTGGGGGGCCAGGCACTCAATAGAGGGGCACGGGCCCCCCGGTGGAGCCGCCACTGCATGGGCGCCCGCACATTGGAGCAAGAGGGGCACATGCCCCCTGGAAAATGCAAATACCAATATTTTACATTGAAATTTGAAAAAAAAACTTGCTAAAATATTAACCATGACCATTGTGTTAACATGTGTTTTTCCCCTCCTGGAAACATTTATGTGATGTAACTGCGACCAATTGTGTTTTGCCCCTCCTGGAAAAATTTCTGCGGGCGCCCATGATCTAGACTTTAATACACCTTCCTGTTTCAAACATCATTTCCTCCGTAGAAAAAAGAACTCAGCCTCGCCCCTCTATGGATATAGTCCTACCAGGCTACCAGCCATTACCTGTACAGTCAACTTTCTGGGATTTCCTATAGGCTAGCCTACACTCCCCAATTTGTCGCAGACACCCCTCTGCTCCTATGCCCCTTTCCCATTGGGGTGGTGCTAGCAATCACCAAAACAGACACTGGTGTCAAAACTAGGCTGATTCATTTAAAATTCTTCAAATGTCATCCATTTTCAGATTGACTCGTGTAGTCATGGTCAACGTCATCCTACTGGGTCCAATGAGTCTAGATAAACACTGGACATTGACACCTCCTGCATTATTATGGGACCCCTCCAACGCAAATTCCTGGGAAGATGCCTGCAGTAAACATAGAAAATCCGCGGAAACCGACTAATTCCGCGCTCGGCTCAAAAATTCTGTAGGCCTAAAGTAAAAAGTGAAGTTTTCCCATTCCAGAATTCGAGCATTGGGGCCGGTGCTGGTCTTCGGTCTCTTAGGCATACAGCGAAGCAGATGGCATAGGCCATTAACCTGTAGAGTAGGTTGCCAGCCAAACGTCTATGCCCGCGCTTTACTTCGCAGCGAACGCTGCTCCTCAATTTCATGTTATAGCCGCCCTCTATCTAGTACAGTAAGGCTGAGTCGACCTTAGGGGCTCCTGCGGAGTTGAACCCGCGACCTCCTGCTCCATCGTCCATTCTGCTATCTTCCTGCCCCAATGCATTTTAAAATTCTGTGTTCCGCAGAAAGCTGTGGTCCCTATAGGCCCTATAGGCCTATGACTATCACTGACAAAGACCACTGGTTCTTCACTGACTCGCTGATACTCATGAACTACAATTTCATTCAGCAATATCAAAAAAATTGCCAAATCTAGATTGAATCCGTTTCGAGGTAATTTCATTAATGTTAGGAACCTGTGGAGGCTGTGGATATTAGGTTTCTCAGCTATTAGGTCTATCTTGCAGTGTCGCTTTCACAGCATTGGTGGGCACTGGGCAGTGGCGTAGCCAGGATTTCCACATGAGGAGTTTGGTTTTGTTCGTGACCAACTTTGAAAAAATCTTGACAAAGCAAAAAGGTCATCGTTATTTTTTCTTCTTTAAAGATGCTGACAAGCAAAACAAGATCCTCAACGCACCAGCCAAAGGGGTTTTCAACCTCAAAACCGCGTCCAAACATACAAACAGAGAGAGAACACATTAAAAATGTGTCCGTCGACGGCCAAAGGGGGGGGTTAACCCCTCCCCTAATGGCTACGCCACTGTTGGTGCGTGCAGATGACCTAAGCTTCTTAAGTCACGTCAAACACCTCGAGCCAAGTCCCGGACATGATATTATAGCCTGCTTGCACTGATTTTCAATACAGTAGTCAGTGTTTAATCTAGATTCCTGGACTCCGGGAGGAAGCTGACAAAACCGGGGGGAACTGACAAAGCCGGAGGGGAAGTCAGCTAAGGGCTGCTGTTAGTTGATGTAGTATGCCAAAATTTCCGGAGGGATTTGAAATTTCCGGAAACGGCCTAGATTAAACCCTGACAGTAGTGATCAACAGTTGTCCAATGTATTCAATGACTCGAGAATGCAAACTTTTCAACAAGTAAGCTTAGCCAAACCGGTTCAATTTTAAATTCAGAAAACGGACTGACAAATGGGTTGTCGCGACGAAGCAATCTGTTTCTTAGTCACTCAGGATGATAAGCTCGTCATCGGAGTAACGACAACCGTTTTCACACTACATTAACCGTTATGGTCGGCCGAGGTCTCCTAATAAGCATCGTTTGCATTCTCGTTCGGTTGCCTGAACAACTCGCCTCTCTCTGCAAGTGTCGATTTCTCGCGGGTCTTATTACACATCCCAGAATCTGTTTTCCTGCAGATTTACACCTCCGTCACCTTTCAACAAATAAAGTATGTTCTGTGAACGGAGACGCTGTTTCTGTCTCATTCTCTCTCTCTCTCTCTCTCTCTCTCTCTCTCTCTCTCTCTCTCTCTCTCTCTCTCTCTCTCTCTCTCTCTCTCTCTCTCTCTCGCATAAAGGATGAATGAACGCGGTTTATGCAGCTGTGAGGCAGGCAAGCATGACTCATCCAGACAAAGACCTGACGCGCTAAAGAAAATTATTATTAATTACGGTTTTGACGGCCACTGGCGTCCACCGTTGATGTTCTCAGTCGATGGACCCGGACAATCGCAGAAGGCATCGCTTCTGCCCTCTCCTCTCCAGTCTGCTCAACTACCGTGACAGATGAAGTCTCTATACGAAGGCACCACGGGATAAGGAATACGCCTACAACCGAATCCAGAGGGGCGACTGCTTACCAGGGACAGATCGTGACGTGATTCTGGCCAGATTTCATTAAGGATTTTTTCACCAATCATTCATAGAAACGGCAGAACCTTCCCTCACAAGACCTTTCTGTGTTATATATTTTTATGTAAGAAAATACAATCAGTGTTCTGCGGAATGATATCTTCCGATCTTCATTTATAATTGAAAAAAATTGTCGCAACGAAATTCAAGGCAGAACTAACGGCCTGTACAGAGGCAGATCTGGGGGAGGGGTGCAGGGGAGTACAGATGTCCCCGGGCGCCGAGGTGAGGGGCGCCAAAATTGGTTTAAGGTAGGGAGTTCCGCTACGGGTGATGACTTTTTTGCTAGTCAGGGTATTCGCGAAGTTGAGTAAAGGGGTGCCAAATGGGCAGAGCGGCGCCCTTTTTGGCTTCTTAGGATTTTCGTCAAGTTAAGGGGCGCCACCAGTATATTTTGTCTCCGGGCGCAGGACACCCAAGCTCCGCCCCTGGGCCTGTAAAGTATTATTTGCCACGGTAGCTAGAAGTTATTCTTAAATTACATTATTAAAAAATTTTCGGTTGACCAATTTACGGGATAGGTATCCCCTAGGTCAACATTTTTTTCTCATTTAAAAAAATTAAAAACTAAAAATAAAACATTTGTAAGCCTATCTACAAGTATTGGTCACTGTCGGTCATTAAGTTTAAGTCTTCGCCGCCAACATTAACATGTTAACATATGTCCGTATAAGCAGAAGCGTGGATAAGAATACGTCTTGACTCTTGAAGTCCTGGCGAATGAATTCGACCAGAAGATTCCAGAATGAATTTCAGCGCAGCATGCAAACGAGGAAGCGCGCTCGCCAAAATCCTATCCATTTCAATTCAGAATGGATGGAGTGGATGCTGCATTTGTCGAATGCGAGAGACAGCGACAAGTTCTCTGTAAATTTATTTATTAGAAAGAAAAGAACTTTTGTAGCAAGCAGTGTTTTATACGGCCATAATAGGGGGGATCTCCCGTCAGAAAAAACACAAAAATCACCCCAAATTCCCAGCAATGACAGAAATTTTTGCATTGAATTGTGTCTCTTGCCTTCCAGCCAAGTCGATTTCCTCCCAAAGGCCTGAAGTCTGGATAAGACACTGGATAATAAACTTCGAAATTAATGCTTGTACTCAGTCGGCGTAGAAATGTCTGCGTTAAGTAAGCGAAGTAAGTAAAATCTCGTTAATTTCTATAGCGCTTTAAAAATCAGCACCTAAGTAGTTTGATCCTTTTTTCCTAGGGACTGTAACATAACACACCGCTATTTGTAGCGCAGGTCTAATGAATTTCGGGTCCAAAGAAGGTCCTTTCTTCTAACCAGGAGTGAACGATCATACCGATTTCACCACCAATGACTTATTTACAATCGATCTTGTGACTGGTATAAATGCAGATGGCGAGACTCGTGTACAGATGTTCATAGCAAATAAATAAAGGAACAAGGACAATAAAGGAACTAACGACGCAATCAGTATCATCAGTAGCGAGACGGTAGAATGGTTTGTGGAAATTTATGATCATTGCTAAAACCAACTCCTACAAACATCCTTTTCTCGTCCGCAGGTTAGTCCATGGCCACCTAGGTGTTCTTGGTTAATCTTAATCACAACTTGTACTTAAGCATGAACAGGCCTATCTTCCTCAGCACTAAATTCAACGGATGCAATATTAACCCCTTAGCTGGGGAACCCGGATATATCCGTCCATTTTGCATTGAGTTACAGTTAAATACACGGTTAAGGGGTTAAAACCCGGCAATTCCACTTCCAATCATTAAAATTTTCTTGCAAAGACCCTACACCAAAATTTCGTTCATAATAATTGTTGTTCCTTGTTAATATTCAAAAAGTTTGCAGTACTACGTTACTTTACTGTGGAAACCGGGTCCCCGCCAACCGCACTCACGATAAGCAGATAAGTTCCTATTTAAAATAATATTAATTTCATGGGCGTCCGCAGAAATTTTTCCAGGGGGTGCAAAACAGGGTCTTGTGACGAAAGAACTGAAGAAATTTTCCAGGGGGTGTAAAACAAGATTTTGTGACAAACGAAACAAGTAATTTTACTTTTTCCATAACTCCACAATTTTTTCAAGGGCGTGCAATTGCACTCCCTTGCACCTCCCTCCGGACGCCCATGATTCATTTCCGGTGGAAGATCAATTCTAGAAAACACCAAAGAAATATCACATCGAAGCTTCTGAAGGCTTTTATCCTCTCAACGATAGAAGAATTTATACGCTTCTCTTCTCCTCGGCTTTCGGTGGCACATCTGCGTGTAAACAGGCAGCGATTGGAATTCTGAGTGCTGCGTTTATTGATAAAACACAATGGATATATTATTCTTTTCTCGTGGGATTTTCACGTCAACGATCGACGTCTTTGTGCCTTTGCTTAACTCTTTATGCAAGTGCATCAAGCGTCTTATCGTGTTTCTGCAAAAGTCCGTCTGCCTGTCTGTCTCTGTGTCTGTCTGTCTCTGTGTCTGTCTGTCTGTGTATGTGTTTTGTTTGTCTGTCTGTCTGTCTGTCCGTTCGTCTGTCTGTCAGGAATGCTATAATTTAGCCTATCAGTCGGTTTCTCAAATTTGGTGCTGTATTTCTGCATATTTCTCCACTTATAGTCTTGGCTGTTATCTCAACTGCCGTGTCTCTTCTAATGCATATTTATCAGCTATCTGTCTCTGTCCACGCTTCACCTGTAGGACCTACATTAGGTAAATTAGCAACATGATCTCACTTATAAAAATTGTAAAAATGCTGCAAACCATTCTTTTGCCATTGGGCAAATAGAAACAAAGAATAGGCCTATGACCGCTGTTACTTAAATCATAAACATCTGGGAAATATTACTGAAACCTCATTCTTCAGTTCTCTGAGATTTGGAATTAATCAGAATCTGCAAAGCGTTGCCTAGGGGGATAGTTATGCCATCCGACATCGCATATGCCAAGACTGATCTAAATCTAAGTGTTTGACCCCCCCCCCGACTCAGGAGGCATCTCCTCTCCTTCTACGGTAGTTTGTTTTCCAGCTTCTGTATGCACTCGAATGCCCTTTTCCGCCCGCTCGCTGTAAACATTGTAATCAGCTCAGCTGTAATCCCGTTCGTAATTATTTAGCAATTACACCTACAAATGACGACACGTGTCATCCATTTCCTGCATAGGTACAACGCTTGGCTTATTTGTCGAGAGACATGAAAGGTGAACCGGCCCCCACGTCGTTAGCCGTGCTTGACCCAGCCGGCTTTATCACGGTCACCCCACAATCGGGTACGCAATATTGAGCGCTGACCCACGATGCTGACCCACCCGTCCTCGCGCGCACACTCTGCGACCCCCACTGAGACTGAAAGCTTTTGATTGAGAATTATTTTAGCAGTTGTCACGTTTACTGCCCTAAAGGTTTGTCCGCTGCAGCTTTTAGCGTCTTCATGCTAAAATATTCATCTATGACTATACTGTAGGTTTGTAAATCGCCCACTGCGGAGCCTAGGCTGTAGCATCATCAGTGGCGTAGCCAGGATTTCCGGAAGGGTGGTTCTGGTTTTTGGTTTTGACCGTGACCAACTTCAAAATATTCTTGACAAGCAAAACAGGTCATCTCCTCATCTGTACTATTGTTCTCTCTTCCTCCATGCTGACAAGAAAAAAAGTCGTCACCTCTTACACCGTGTCGAGTTACATTCTATAACTAAGTAGCCAAAAGGGGTTTGACCACCAAAGTCGCGTCCCAAAATAAAAAATGCCTAGAAACTCATTAAAAAGATTTCGCCAGCCAAGGGGCGGTTTTAAGTTAACCCCCAAAACTCCCCTTGGCTACGCCACTGAGCAGCATGACGTGTGAAATGCAGTCCTCATATACGGGCTCATAGCAACAACATTAGTCCTGCCACGAGGGGCACAAAAGAACTGGTCGTGAGATGAGGTCTACACGAAAAAAGCTTGCGCAATAGGTATTTCGGAAATTCAGTGCGCAAAAACGAAGTGGCACTAAATAGCTCTGTAGGCGCTTGACTTAAAATTCGTCAGCTAGAAATAAATTATCAGAAAAATTGAAATTTAGTTTGATACAAATAAACATTTAGAGCAGTGGGGGCTTTTCTATCACAAAAAGGGCTAAAAGATAAATGTGCAATAAAAAGATAATTATTGCGCGGTTGGTAATTGTTGAATTTTTAAATATGAAATTAATATGATTCGGAAAAAGAAATGAATCAATGATGCATGGAGAGGCTGGATGAAAGTAATTAGAAGAATCTCATTGAGAATAATAATTATGCCTCTCTCTCTCTCCCCTCTGTCTGTCTTTCTGTCTCTGCCTCTCTGTTGTCTCTCCCTCCTCCCTTCCCCTCCCTCTGTCTGTTTGTCTGTCTGTCTCTCCATATCTCTCTCTCCATCTCTCTCCCTTCCTCTGCAGATTATCTTCTATTACATGCCAACGATTCCCGTTTGTCGTGCTTAATGTCGAATGAAAAATAAGAATTTTTGCAGTGATAGATACTTATTTCTCAGTGTATGAACGGTAGTGATAACTGATAAATATGCGTTAAAAATGTTCTGAGTCTATGCGCAGTAATACATTCTCTTCAAGACGTGCGTTGGTTTGATTCCCCCGAATTTCGGAAAGCCCTGCTTCTGGTTAGCGATCGTTAACAAAAGTCATACAAACTCAGATAAATTCCTGATTTCTGATTTCTAAAGCCGTAACGTGGCCAGATTGTCCACGGCCTTTAAACTGTCCATGGCCTTTTATTATAATATTAAATATCGATTCAGGCATTTTACTTATTAATTTTCAACTCGAAATTGCATTACTTTTGATTCGAGCTTAGAATGCGGAAAGAAATCACTTTAAACGATCATTGATGAGACTCGGGAATTGCGGTTGTCAACCGTCATTTTTCAGTAAAATAAATTTCTGACTCGTCGAAAAATATCCGATTGGCGATAAGCCACGCAGCCAAGGCACTGAGTGACGGACCTATAGCCGAGGGCAACGAGGCTTAACCGTCAACCGACCGTTCAAATGGACCCCTCCCACCACTACCACCGTCACCACCAAGCAACATATGAGGCATCGCTAGAACAGTCAACCGGTAACTGGGGCTAGGGGTGGGAAGGCGGGAGCATGGACAACATTCATCCCCCCGATTCATCGCAGGGACGGGACGCGGGACCGTTATAAAGGCCGGCAGGGATGAATCAGAGAGGGAAAGCCAATTAAGACAACGTTACCTACGAAGATGGAGTTCTGTATTTGAAACCGGCTTATGATTCCAGCGGTTTGTTCGCCCGCAAGCTCGCCAGCAATGTTCGCGAGCGATTTTGCGGCTCAACGCGTTGAATGAACGAATGAATGAATGAATGAATATTTATGCCGCAGACTAACCAGACGGGAAAAGAGAGGGAAAACAGGTGGTAACTGCAGCATATGCTTGCTATGGCTGCCGAAGTCATTATCATATGATGCAACATGTATTTCTATCAAGCGACAAGAGCGCCGCTCTCTCTCTCTCTCTCTCTCTCTCTCTCTCTCTCTCTCTCTCTCTCTCTCTCTCTCTCTCTCTTGTTCAGTTCCTAGACCCGATGAATCAAACCATTTTATTTAGGCCAAGTATCAGAAGGAACATTCCTGAATCCTGTAACGGACTAACGGAGAAGCGATCAGATTGCTACATTGAAAATAGTCCATATGCGATTAATATTTAACATACAGGTGAGGTGCAAATACAATAATTAAAGCAAAAATTGAGATTTGTGCGGCTTAACAACCCCCAACTTCCAGAAATCCAACATTGCTTCACATATTCAGCATATTATATTCACTGACGTCCAGTCTTAAATAATTAATGGCTACTTTGGTTTTCTCAAGATTGTCTCTATCTCTGTCTGTCTGTCTGTCTGTCTGTCTGTCTGTCTCTGCCTATATATATATCTATCTCTGCCATCCTCTCTTCCTCTCTCTCTCTCTCTTCTCTCTCTCTCTCTCTCTCTCTCTCTCTCTCTCTCTCCCCCCATCTGCCTTTCTCTCCAATCTGCCTTTTCCTTTTCCTCTGTCTTTGACTCTTTTCTGTTCAGTTTCCTTCTACACTGTACATATATTGCCACTGCATTCATTTTCACGCGCCTGACAAGTCGCAGTAATGTGATGAAATTCCCGGTGAATTTCTTTAGCGCTCGTGAGACTAGATTTCTTACGGATCGGATTAGCTTTTTCTCCAGCGCTTTTTCTTTTCATGCTCAATCCCTTTCTGTCATGTGCTGTTTACCTCTGACCAAACGATTGTTTCACGCGTTTTGATAGTTGTGTGCAGCTGCTGTCACCAGTGGCGGTTCCACGTGGGGGGATGAGTGGGGATGCATCCCCCACCGGACTTTCGGACTTTTTGCTTTTGAAACCTATTTTTTGGTAAAAGTCTAGTAAAACTAAGGGGAAAAGGCTGCGGATGACTTTTTTTGCTGGTCAACCTATTTTTCACGATAAAAGTGTAGTAAAATTAGGGATAAAATTCCCTTTTGTCAGCCTTTTTGGGTAAAGTTTATTGACTTTTTCTTTCTATTTTCAAACCCCTCTCCCACCAACTGTCTAAGAATTCATTTCATCCCCTCCCCACCAAGAAATCCTGGAACCGCCACTGTCTGTCACGCATTTATCGTTCTTGGTATTCGGCATCTACAACTTCCTTATTTAAAGCCGCCAATATGCTACACAATCTACTTTAACTTACATTCCGTGTCTGTGAAAGTAATAAAGTCTTTGTCCGCCTTTGGGTATTGGACCTGTGAGGCTGTGACCGACAGAACATCCTCCCGGCTTCAGAGATGGCGCTCTATCGAAAGAGCCACCGGCGTGACTTCGAATTAGAGCAGGCTCTTAGTCTTACAACTCTCTGGGTCCGACCACAGATGGCCTCTGTGGGTCATGGGTCGCATGGGCCAGGGACTTCTGTATATTAGCTACTGGACACCAAACAGAAATGAGAGGGGACAGTTGAAGGCCACCAACAGTAATACAAATGGAGTGGCACTCAGATTGCAACTGGGACTACTGGGTCTACTACTCCTGACTACTACTACTACTGGCTACTACTACTACTACTACTACTACTACTACTACTACTACTCAACAACATTTGTGTTATTTGTGATTCCTTCCATTTTTCCTAGCATGTATTAGGGGTCCCTGAATAATGAAGGAAACTGTCGTTAATTTTCTCCTTTTTGACCCCCACACAAAAATTGCATGTCTTGGCCCTGATGGCAAGTTGTTGCAAATCCATTCTCTGGTAATAGTCGACCCTGACTTTCTTCTTTTGATTACTTGCAACAGGTTTCTTGGCGAATCATAGCATTATTGGTTTGTTCTACTACTGGTACTTTTACTTACGTAGTGGCGGTTAGATGACAGGCATTGGGGTGAGACTATCATTTCTCACAACTACCACTACCACTACTACTACTACTACTACTACTACTAACTACTAGAAGGATATAATTACTGAAGTCTAACCCACAGGAAAAGTGGATGGACAACATTAGAGATTATATGAACATGAAAGGAATTTCAATCTACTACTAGAAGGAAGGCGATTAACACAAAGATAGAACTGATGGAACAGCATCTGGAATCCTCAATTTTGTATCTAGTCTTCATTGTCCATTCGTCTAGTAAGAATATCGAGAGTTGACATATTCCCAAAGACGTTTCGGAATGAAATCTTGATGATGATTGATCTAATCCACTGATCACATAGTTTGTCATCTCTAACGTATGAAATGATTGTTGGATGATGATGAGATGCGTATGTTGAACATCTAGATCAGAACAAGTAATTCGTCGAAACTATGCGCAGCTATTACTATCCTAACAATTACACTAATACAACCAGTTAATACTATTAACGCAAAGACGAGAAATCAGTTATGAAAAATATGACAGATATTTACCAGGCCGATGCCAGGGACTGACATTGTCATTAGGCAGTTAGCAGCAGGCAGCTGGGCGGCCGGACACTGGACAGATAGGGACAGATGTGGGGTTGACTTGATAAGCCAGGTCCCATTGCAACGCATTGGCCTACACTTGTCCGCCTGCAAGAAAACACTGGACTGAGTCTCTGGTACAGGTATTTAGGAGTGCTTGCATGGGCCATGAATACTTGATGGGTCAGATGGGATGTGGGTCGGGTGGTCCTGACTCACGTGAGTCCTGGCTGCAAAGGTGTAGTCGTGCAGTGAACGGGATTTCAATATCACGTTAACTGACAAACACAACAGTCTTAATGCAATTTTTGCATCCATTCTCTGGTAATGTCGCTGCTTTTGATTACTTGCCAGGTTTCGGCGAATCCTTTATTGGTTTGTTCCGCGGTATTTTATTACGTACGGTAGATGCAAAGTAGACTATCATACAAGGCACTCTACACTAAAATAGAAGGATATAATTAGGGAAGTCTCAGGAAAAGTGGATGGACAACATTAGAGAAGATATGAACATGAAAGGAATTTCAATCGTAGAAGGAAGGCGATTAACAAAAGATAGAACTTCTTGGAAGCATTTTGTATCTAGCTATTGCCGCTAAAGAGTTGGCAGAGAGCAAAATTGATGATGATGATGATGATGATGTTGTTATGATGATGATGATGATGATGATGATGATGATGATGATGATGATGATGATGATGATGATGATGAGATGCTTTCACTTTCGTCGATACTTGACATTAGTCCGACATGGCTTAACTGCCTTGAAAAGATATACAGATATTTAATTGTCAATGACCAGCGTTTCTTGTGTCATTTTGAGTGACCCGTTGCCACCTATGCTCTGGACAGACTAAGGTTAACCAGTAAGAGATTCACGCCTCGTAATCAGCGCTAACCGGACCTACATCCTCTGTTCAAGTGATGACCAACACCTTTAGTCCAAATATTCACAAGTCCAGGAAACAATTAAGTAGGCAGTCACCAATGTTTCCCGCCGTAAGCCACTGGGGCAATACATTTGACACTAATGGCCAGTTTTACCCAAGGACTACTAGATTGCCTGGACGCGTAACTGACGCGTAACTGAAAAAGGAGCTATACTTCAGGGGCTGGATAAATGCAGCCTCCTGTGCATTTGCATGTAATTTTGGCAGCTCGGATTCTGTGAAAGCTAAAATTATATATAATCAAGTTTTGCATTTTATCCCTCTTTCAAACCATCCGTGCAAAATTTAATAACAATTGGGGGGTCCACAATCTGGCGTGAGAACCCCCTCAAAAAAATTTTTAATGTTGCTGTGTTGATAAAATTTTCTGACATGAACAGGTTTGATTAATTGGAACAAAATAAATCAAACATTTTGAAAATTGTACAAATTTGGTCGAGATATAGCAAATTATAGAAGACAATCGTTTATCGAAAAGACAATTTGTCGGAAGGAGAGTGCTCGGGGTAGGAAGAACATCTCGGCAAATATTGTCCAATTTGTCAAAATTTTTGAACCAAACCGAAATGAATGACCGCAGGATGCAAAAACCGACATAAAAAAATTTTTGTTCTGGTATTCAGGCCAGTCTTATCCAATTGTTATTAAATTTTCGCGATAGTTTAGGGATAAAAAGCAGCGTATAGTCAAAATCCGAGCAATTGGAAGTTGAAAAAGAAAACGAGACAGATGGACTGCAGAAGAGACAGACAGACTTTTTCCAGACGCGTGCAATCAGAGTCCACAACAAGATCCACAACAAGCAATAAGATCTGGTTTCCTATCCATTTCGTAGAATACTTTCCAAAACCACATATTCATGCATTACGATTGAATTTTCCATCTGTCTTTTAGTACTTTAATGGTGAGTTTAACCCATCCTTCATTTGTTCTCCCTTTTCTCTCTCCATTTCTGTCTCTGACTGTCTATCTATCTACCTGTCTGTCTGTCTGTCTCTCTTCGTCTTTGCCATTACCCTTATCTCCACTATCTCTTTTCTTATTCCTTGTCTTGTTCCCTAGAGTGTGGACGTGTCGTTTCTAGACAAGAGTGCGTGTATTAGACCAAGGACTACTAGATAATCTAGTAGTCCTTGATTAGACGCAGTTAGCACAGCAGTCGTTTTCAAAGATTGCACCTGTGAGATCCATTTATCCGTTCAGGACATCGTGTTTACACAAAATCCGAACAACATTTCTATCGTCGGGGAAAATATTTGTGCATTCAAATATTACTTCCACATGACATGATCTCTCACCTTATGCTCATTTCTGAAAAATCAATTAATTTCAATGTATGAGCGTCACTTGGAAACGGTGGATAGTCTGCCATTATGCGTGGCATATATCACCATTATTGTCTTTCCTTAAATGCACCAAAAACTCCGGAGTTCGTGCTCAGAAAGGGACTAACATATCAATTGAGTGTTTTTTTACTGTGGGTTATTGTAGTCAGTACACTGTTGCTTCCGATTCTGAACTTCAGTCTTATTAGATAGTATGCTTAAATTTAATAGCCATTTTTATTTTATTTTTACTTAAACTATCATTTCCATACATATCACAACTGATAGAAGCTGTGGAAAGCTTAGAAACTAGCATATTTCAAACTAAAAAGTAGCTCAAAGATGAAATCTTTCCGAGGTAAACATAACGTTCTTCAAAACACTGTTATCAAACATCAAAGCCAGAAAACAAGAATTATTATTCATCTTGCCGATATAGTTGCAAAATCACAAGAAAATTTATTTATGCATTTTTTGCTATCTGCAGCATAAACAAACGCCGGGTTCCGTTAAAAAGTCAAGGTCTATCGTCCATAATGCTCTCACTTTTCTCCGGGCTTGGCGAAGAAGCATAAACAAATAGAAAAGACTTCCTCTATTCGGGGTTACACTGGCAATGAAAACGTCTGTATGTGGACGTGGTCCATGATAGAACACATAACCACTGCTGGCAGTACGGTTTCCGGTGTAAAATCTAAATGCGGACATTTCGCAAGATACCTAAACAGTCGGCCGCAATAAAAGACCATCAGCTACAACTTAATTTCAAACTTCCTTTAACTCAGTTATTGTCTTTCAGCTTCAGCATTAAACTCTGTGTCATTGCGATAGAATAATCAATTAGTATCTAATCTGTGATAAAATGTGCTATAATCTACAGGCAGCATCAAATTTATCAGCCAATCATCATTCTAAACCAGTGTTTATTCTAGACCAGTGTTTTATACAGGCCTGTTAGGAGGGAAGATTCCCCCAACCTCAAAATCCCCCCAAAAATCCCAGCACTTACACAAATTTTACATTGAACTGTGTCTTTTCCTTTCCAACCAAGTCGATTCCCCTCGAAAGCCTCAATTTCCCCCAAAGGCCTGGAGTCTGGATAAAACACTGTTCTAGACCTTCTCTGGAGGGAATTCTCCCAGTTTGAATCCCCCAAATTTGTTGGACATGTTGGCAAGTGGTATGACCTCCCCTATTTCTTTTACCCCCCCCCCCAACATTTTAAACTCCCCCAATGTCTAGGTGGCTAGAATAGCTACTGGTTCTAAACGTATCTGCTCTATCAATCAAAGCAAGATCTATTTATATAAGGAAAGAGTGAAAAAAAGACAGACGCACAGCGTCCACACAATCTGACGCTAAGTTGTAATTACTAGCAACCACTGAATATTAAACAATCTTAAATATAAGAGAAGATGTGCTCAAAATAGTTAATAAAAACTACATATTTAATATAGCTACAGTACAACTTCGTTATAACGGATTCGGTTATAACTTTTAACGCATACTCGATTATAACGTGCCGCAATGTACGGTTCCGTGTGATGCGCTACCGTATTGGATGGTATTGGATAAAACGTAATTGGGATATAACGTAGGCCTACTAAATTTTCTACTGTTTTCTACGGGTTTTAAGCGGCAAACAATGCACACTCGTTCAACGCCGGACTGAATCGTTGTTCAGTTCATAAACAGCAGTTATTGAAATGCATCTAAGGTAATTAATGGCATGTATACAGGTGACGAAATGGCGGCAGTAAAAATCTATTCTTCGCCAAACAATCCGTGAACGATGAGACGCAAAAACTAGAAAACGCAATCGAGTGCAATCAGGCGCCGATCGTTAATTTTAACAACAGTGGGTCAAAGTACAGTGGGTCACAGTTCAACCCCTCTGGTGGCCGGCGGAATCATCTCAGCAGCGATTCCACATCAGCGCGAGTCGAATCTTTTAAGGTCCCTCGGGATTACGATAGTGCATAAAATACCATCATCACTCATCAGCATCATTAATTATCTGCTCGAAAATCAAGCGCAAATACCGACGCCAGGTAGCCTATAGTTCCACACATGCGCTACGCTATTTTATCAAATTAATGCACAGATAGGAAGTACGTCTTCTAGTATTAGGTGTGCTAATAATGATCAGTGCGTCGTAGCCAAGATTCCAGAATATGGGGGTGGGGTACAGCGACATTGTTTTCGAGTACAAAAGTCTCCAAAGATCACAAATAAGGTCTCACGTTAAAGTATTCTCTTCGACGATCATGCTACCTACTTCCACCCCAATACCTACTTCCACCCAAATTTCTCAACGGTTTCTCGAAAACACCATGACTGGGTCTTGTCAGAATAGGGGGCGGCCCCCGTACCCCCCTTCCCCGGTGGCCACGCCAAAGATAATTGCATATTGTTCGTCTAATAATAGTTCCGTGGATGGGGGACTACAGTACTTCCCGTGGACGTGTTTTATCGGAGCGGATAAGCCTCGGCGTTACCTGATCCAGTGCAAAGAAATTAATAGATGCCAGCTCACGGCGCGGCGCGATTGAAGCGGTGTCACTGTTGACACCGTCGTCCGATTGCTCAACTCTTTGTTAAAAGAGGCTACGTCGACGGCGCGTCTTGACAAACACTGGAACTACCGTATACACAAAAGAATCTATGCGGCGCAGGCGCTCGTCGAAGTTGCGCCTAAATCTTAAACACAATTAACGTTTCTATTAAGTGGAGGCTTTACAGGGGGGCAAACAGGCTTACTAATCGAAGAAAGGCGATAGGAAAAAGCTGCTAAATTCTCAGCAAGGAGTTTGTCACGGTTGCAACTGTCGGTAGAGAAAACACAGAGAGAGAGAGAGAGAGAGAGAGAGAGAGAGAGAGAGAGAGAGAGAGAGAGAGAGAGAGAGAGAGAGAGAGAATGCTACCAAGACAATGACAAGGAAACGATTGTAAGCTGTGCGTTGCTCATCATCGGCGCTGTTATCAACATCATCGTGGTAGATGACGACTTCATCATCATCATCATCATCATCATCATCATCATCACCATCACCATCACCATCATCATCATCATCATCATCATCATCATCATCATCATCATCATCATCATCATCATCATCATCATCATCATCATCATCATCATCATCATCATCATCATCATCATCATCATCATCAACATAATAATAATAATAATAATAATAATAATAATAATGTGATTTTAAGTGGTTTAGGAGGCTAATCATGAAAACCATGATCATCATCATTCAATAACCTAGTTTATCTAGACAGCCTTTATCTTTCAAAAAAGATCACCTCGTCCAAATGTTCCATTTGTCCACAACCCTTGCACTAAAAAGTTTTTCTTTCTTGGACCAACCCTCTCAACATTTTGCACTTGTGGCCTCTTGTGCTCTGCCAATGTAAAGAATCGATCATATGGCACATCTACTTTGTCATTATTTTGTATGTTTTTATCAAATCCCCTCTTTCTCTTCTCCTTTCTAACGTTGTCAGTCCAATTAGTCTTTTTCGTATCTAAAATAAAACCATCTTCGATGCTGTCTTTCACTTTTTCTAAAAGTTCTATATCTTTTTCAAGAATGGTCCAAGCCTGAACTACAGATGACTTACTAATGACTTATAAAGTTTAATGATTATCGCTGTTACAATTGTGAACCATTCCCAAATTTGGCTTTTTTTCTGCCTCCATGCATTGGTGAGATGGATTCATACTTTATGGGTGATTATCCCCAAATCTCTTTCTTTTTCTGTTGTCTCAGAACCAAAAGAATATTCATTACCATTATTAGACTTCCAACATGCATTACAGAACATTTATCAATATTGAAAAGCATCTGCCAGTCCACAGACCACTGAAACCGCTTAGATCTTCTTGTAAATTAAAATAATAATAATAATAATAATAATAATAATAATAATAATAATAATAATAATAATCATCATCATCATCAAGTCGCGCATCTTCAAAAAAATGATCAAAATGTCAATTGTACTTCGAAACGAACTAGCCTGATCGAATCAACGTATCTGTCGTATCATTGATATTTTAGTGCTTTACAAAGCGGCGATTATGGCCATCTAAATAAAACCGTGATGCTGTCGAAGAAGGCAAACGTACTGAACTACTGATGACTCGGGACTGGATTTGGATCGCTGTTAAAAGTGAAACAGTGCAATGGCTTTCTTTCGAGACGCTCTTAATTTATTCACTCTCCTCGTCTCAGAGCAATCGCTTTATGAATGGCCATTTGAATGCCTTTTATGATGATAACGGCCACTGTATTTGATATTAAATAATTGTTGAGCATTGTACCAATCGACAGTGCAACGCGAATTTGGAAAAATAGACTCGATGAGTCAACGGACATCGCCACAGAATATGAATACGTCATTTCAAAAGGAAGCTTTATGAATGGACGAGCAATTGAATGCTTTATGAAGATAACGACGACTTCATTGATGTGTTGTTGAGTTATGATGCGATGATGATGATGATGATGATGTTGATGACTGATGTTGTTGTTGATGTTGATGATGATGATGATGATGATGATGATGATTAGCACTCAACGGTCGAACTATATACTGTATGTTGCTTAAGCTGATCGTCGCTGTTTTTGATTATAATCGCCACAATGATGACAACGACGACGATTGAAGACTAAAATGATAATGATGACTGACTATTACATCAACTAGATAACACTGTCGTGAGAGTGTGAACAGGTTTGAACAAATGATAGAAGCGCTCTTCTAGAACGGAACGATAAGAAAAGAAATGCGATCAGATTCGAGATAAATGTAATCATCAAAAGAACAACAGCAATTTATCGTTTAGGCCTATATGCGAGTCATCCGTGTTATAAGCAGTTACTTATTTTATTACAGTTACAGTTCGAACAACTCACCTATATTTCTACCGCTCAACAGAGTCGCCAACAACAGCACTGTGAAGATGGTCATGGATGGACGAACTCCACTTGAGCGTGTCGTCTGCTCAGTCGACCGAGACGTCAGCAGCATCAGCTCCAACGGAACGGTCTCTGTACTCATAATCATCGTCTATCTCTCTCTCTCTCTCTCTCTCTCTCTCTCTCTCTCTCTCTCTCTCCGACTCCTAGTTTCTAGTGTCCGAACACTATTCACCAGTCGCAATTTCTATCGCATACGCCGACAATTCGGTAGCGACGCTGTAACCGCCAAAAGACGACTGTCGGCTGCTCTTCGATCTCTGACGTCTGCTACTGCTGCTGGTGCGAGTACACGACCACCTGCACACTCTGGCTAGTCACGTGTTCACAGGGCGCCGCGGCGGTGGCGGCGGCGGCGGCGGAGGCGCGGCGCAGATGCGCATCGGGAGGCAGCCATCGGGGCGTTTTCGTTCAACCACAAAGCTACAGAGCAAGTGAAGTGAGGTGCTTTGATAATTTGGGTTCACGAAGAATCGTCGACAGTTCCCCTAGACGACTGCTCGAAGAAGGACGATTGGCGACGAGGAAGCGGTGTCAAGGCTTCCCTTTAAGTCAAGGATACTCAAACCGCGGCCCGCGTTCCACAGTCCGGACCGCAAGGCTGGTTCTTGTGGACCGCCGCAGCTCTTTGGCAATGTGTGTTTTATGTAATTCTGTCGTAGTACTGTTCCAGCTTTATTACAGCCTTTGGTCACTCAGTAATAAATCATGATTAAATTCTTTAAAATATGCACCAAAGCTCACCGTCTATTTCTAACAATGCTGAAAAGTTCTGCGACTGGGGTTTTGCCTCAGGTCCCCGCTACGAAAACTAATGACCTTGAAAACAGTTTTTAGGTTGGGCGGGGCATTATCATGTCATAAAGCCTAAAATTTATTATTTGCATTTTAGTTTTCTCATTTTGTTCTATTGTCTTGGCGCACTTATAACAGTCTATTAAGAGGGTCCGTATTTACTCGCAGTTGCCTACTACGCCGTAGTAGGCATAGGAATAATAGGACTTCCCTTGCAACTAGTGGACCCTCACGAACGATGGAAGACGAAACGTGGACCGGCTTCAAAAAAGTTTGAGTACCTCTGCCTTAAGTAAAAGCAAACAAGCTTGGCATGCACCTGCGTCAAAACAAGAACGTCGAAGGTAGACGCTTTCAAAAGGGAACTACCAAGAAAAGACTCGCATTGATATGCAAATCAGGAAAGTTTTAAAACACGACTTCGCTTTTTGGCAGCAGCAGATTGAGCGCGCAAAGTATAGGTCTGTCATTTTCTGCTGGAAATCATTTATCTGAAGCACGTATTATACATACATTGCGATGGAGTTCATAATCGCCACAAGGGTCTCTATACGCTTTCATATTGAGCCTTCTAGTACTCGTAAATGGTAGGCCTACGTGTCGTTGAATTCGTTTTGCTATGATTTCGTGGGTGATGGGGCGGGAAGTTAGCAGAGTGGTAACAACTCTGGACGATGAAGCAGAAGGTAGCGGGTTCGATCCCCGCAGGAACCCTAAGGTCGACTCAGCCTTACTCGCTAGAGGGCGGTAGTAAACTGAGGAGCAGTGTGATGCTGCGAAGGTTAAACGTGGGTCTAGGGAAAGTAATGGCAGCTAAAACAAGTCTAAGTCTATTTTCACAGAATAAAATTGTCAATAAAATTTTGAGAAAATCAAGATTTAGGAAAAACAAAATGTCATTGATTTTTTACCAGAGATATCGAGAGAATATAAACAAGTAAAACAAAAGCTAAAGTAAGTTTCTAATCTTTAGCCAGAAGCGTTCTACTGTAGCCGTCTGTGCTTTTTCCATAGCTGAATAACGTTATTTGACATGTCGCTTCAAAATTACGCCAGACTGGCTGGCTGTGCATTCCGCAAATCGCTTGTTCCTGTATCTGTCATTGTCTAGATCAGAGATGTCCATGAGTCAATATTTTATAACCCAACCCAACTCATCAAATCTCCAACCCAACCCAACTCATGCCGGCAATAGGGTTACTTGACCCAACCAAACCCACCGCAATACATTGCAATTTCTTAAACCATGACTTTCTTTCTGACCAATCCAGCCCAACCCAACCCACCATAAACATGGTAAAGTCTGACCCAACCCAGCCAAACAAATGGGTTAACCCAACCCACTGACATCTCTGATCGAGATCTGGCGTCTCGGTTATTATCCGTCTAGCAAGGATAATTATTAAAGTCGATAATTTTTATCGAAAATATCTTTATTTATTTTATTCAGTCGTCGCACTGATATGATTCTTGGTACGTGACGTTAGCAACGATGTTGACGAAGTGACATCCGTCTTTAGCGCAGTAGCTGAATCCATCTGGCGTCCAAATTGACTGCAGTTTTACGTACAACAGGCTAGAGTTCAAACAGAAACGCACAACATATATACGGTACTCCGATTTCAGCAAAGATTTGACACAAAAGTCATGTCACCGGGATTGCTTGCATGATGCGAAGTCACAATTGAATACAGTGCGCTGGAAATAGAGCCTCAAACGACAAAACTGTTATATTGTTATAACCGCGAAAATCTAGATCTTATTCTTTTGCAGAGGTCCATTTAGAAAATTTTCTGGTAATCTTATTCTTTAGGTCTATATATAGGACAAACAAAAATGTCCGCTGTTCTCAACAGCGTCTTCAGGTATTTTTGTTTTCACCTTTGCGTTATAATACCCAAAATTATCACACGAAAAGGCACTGAAAACTTCTTGAAAATGAACATTATAGAAAAAATGCAAGTCATGACATTTTGGGAGATCAGCGATATCGAATATTATCACTATAGGGCTACCGCTACACTTAGCGATCGAATTTTACTATATGGATTCTCTAAACGTATTCCAGGGCTGATCGGTTAACCGGGAACTACATCTGGAGGATATATTACAGGCTCGACTAATCTATCAGTTCCACCAACCGATCAAAATTAATCGTGTGCAGTGGTGGCTCCACAGGGAGGGCCCGGGGGCGTGCCCCTATTGAGGGCCTGGCCCCCAGTGCCCCTGTTGGGACCCTATACTTAATGCTACATACATAACAACAAATGGTTGGCCCCCATGATTAGAAGTTGCCACCCCAACGGCCCCCCACTTGCCAAATCCTGGAGCCGCCACTGATCGTGTGCCTGCAACGTTTAAAAGAAGAGATTCCATGTTTACACTGTACCTGGATGTTTGATCCCAGAAATACTGAGCTTCTTGCCACGTTTGCTCCAGCGCCAACTGACTCGAAGACATTGAAAGCGAAGCATTTTGCTTTACCGTGTCAGTGATCTGATCCAGAAGATAAATTCCTGCACTCGTGAAAGTGGTTCCGGGAGGATAGCAAATCTCCAGCTGAATGAAACTGCTCCTGGAATAATAACAGTATTCATATTAATCTTGATTTTCAAGTAATTTGAGTTATCTGGTTACCAGCAGAATGTGCATTGATTAACTACTATTTTTACGTGAAAAGCAGTAAATTAATATGATTGTCCGCGCAGTTAAAATTACCTTTTACTTTTAGCAACAAATTATGTTCTGGCATGTGTTTTAATTCAGCACGTTCTCTCTTTATTAATATTTTGAATCTTTAGCATTAAAATTCTTTACAACAGAATGTAGCATCAGTGCATCAGCCATAGCCATTTTCCGTATGACATGTTATACACATTGGAATATTTATTGTCCATATATAATCAATGAGAGCGAGAGAGAGAGAGAGAGAGAGAGAGAGAGAAAGAGAGATCTGCTGTTCAAGATTTGCAACATGGCCATTGACCATATTCACAGACAGGCGGTAACAGATCATTTGCAGTCATAGCACCTTTTGGAAACCGCAGCCAGCATAGCCAAAAGCTGACATCGACGCAGGCTCTATGTCGAAAGGGCAGACAGCATAAGAAGACTTTGTTGTAAATCTTGTCCAGTCGATCATCAATAAATAAATACTCATCACAGTCCTCAATTTTCTTAATACATTGGAAGGTGCGATGAGCCGAGGTTTTAGGCAAACTGGTCCGAGGAATTTGGGCAAATTTGACGCGAAAATTATGGTCAATGCTAATTATATAATTTTTGCAAGTATAAAGTAGTATTTTTGCCAGTATGTGTTTGACTCGTCTCATACTGGGCAAAGTTGAGCAGCGAAAGATTGAGGCTTGTCGGAGCAGTTCCATTCAACCAGTTGATCCTGTACGTGTGATTTGCCATTAGTACCGGTTGGAACTGTATTGTTGTGGGACGATCTTTGCTGTCACGATCGACTCCTTTTAGAATGAGTTGGTCTGATCGCGAAGTCAGATCTTCAATCGCCATTTTAACGCTCTTCGACGAAACGTTGACGAACAGCTGCAAAAGCATTGCAACAGTTTTCGCTCTTTCCAAAACATTTGCGTAATTGCGAATTCTTGCCGACTTCGATCTTAATGTAATGTAACAAAATATTTGTATAGCGTCTCTTCTGAAGAAGCACTCAGAAGCGCTCCCGCTTAAACTTAAAATAGTGATCGCTGTAAATGATGACGATGACAAAGATGATACATCAGAAGAACATGATTAATTTGAACAGGTCTGCTGCATCGGTGTAGAACTGTAGATCCGACTAAACAGGACCTACCTGACCGAAGCTGCTACTTCGAGGGCATAGTTTGAACGTTCCGTTGGGAATACAGGAACTGTCGTTGCTGAGTAGAGGATAGTCCAGTCGCACAGCGTAATTTTGCAATGGTTCGACACTGCTGGCCTTCCTTCAAATATACTGACTATTTGGGTCAGGTCACCATCCATGTTGTAGTCTCCAAAATATGAACCAAGCAATCCGCCGACTTCACCGAAAAACAGCTTCGTGTCCTAACGAACACAAACTCGACGTTACAGCGGCTGTAGGCTATATTAAAAAGCTTTAAAATTTTACAAAACGCTAGTTGCTTCTTCTCGTAACTAAGTTTTTTGGGACTCGATAGCCTCTGGATTAATCTAGTCACCTCTGTGCAAAGTGAGCAGTGACCTGAGAGGATTGAACTGGTCTCCTGCTACCGTTTGTTTATTGAAAATTTAGGCTACTCCTGGAAATAAATAGGCAATCTCTCAACTGAATAAAATTTCTCGTCAAAATATGCACGAATCTCACGACAGATCTGGACCCAAATAGGCAGACCCGGACCCCTGAACTCTTTTTTTGTTATACTAATTGAAACGACTGAAACATGAAAAGCATAAAAAATTAAGTGTTTGACACAAGTTAATTTTGGTCACGTTATTCAGAACCACGGATCTTACGTTTGAAATAATGCAGTTCACATATGCCGTGTTTAGACTTTTAGGCTTTATAGCTAAACGATATCATATTAATTAATTAATTTTAATTAATTTAAAGAACAATTTCTTTTTAATTTATAATATCAGCAAACTGGCAATGTTGTCTTGTTTTCTATTTTCACAAGATTTTAAACCTTGTTATTATTTATATTTATATATTATAACGCACGTTTTATTAACATTATTATTAGTTCATTACTATTAGTAAAATTAAACAAATTAAACAATTTATTCTTCAAACTGCTGGTCACAAGCATACAGTAGGTGTCAATAGATCGGTATTTGGCTCTTACGACGTCAATGTATTCGTTGAATTTGACGGTATTCGCAGGACTGTTCTGACCGGAATTCTGCGGATAGAAACCAATCGCATAAGATTTCCTTCGACTGTCGTTTGGAAAATTATAAAACCGATTGCTATCGATCACAACGGGTCCATCACGAATCTCCACTCCGACATTCGGAACATTTCTGAAAAGTGCATAATAAAATAGTAGTAGTAGTAGTAGTAGTAGTAGTAGTAGTAGTAGTAGTAGTAGTAGTAGTTGTTGTAGTTGCTGCTGCTGCAGCAGCAACAACAAGAACAGCAGTGGTGTTACTGGACCTGCTACTACTACTGCTACTACTACTACTACTACTACTACTACTACTACTACTACTACTGCTACTACTACTACTACTACTACTGCTGGGCCTGGGCCTGCTACTACTACTACTACCAGGCCTGGGCCTGCTGCTACTACTACTACTTACTACTACAGTGTATCACTACAACTACTACAACCACCACTATTATTATTATTATTATTATTATTATTATCATTAGTAGTAGTAGTAGTAATAATAATAATAGTAGTAGTAGTAGTAGTAGTAGTAGTAGTAGTAGTAGTAGTAGTAGTAGTAGTAGTAGTAGTAGTAGTAGTAGTAGTAGTAGTAGTAGCAGTAGTATTAATTTTTTCTTAATTAACAATATATTTCTAATATGTTAGAATTGTACGCTTCCTTTTTGAATTTGAATGATTCAAAGTGATTGCTGACTTACTGATCACTCCATTTTGTGTTGTTTGCTGATCGACCAACGATAACTGAGTTGACGACTTCCTGATGAGAACCTTGATCGTATGGCAGAGACGGAGCACTGTGTTAGCAGAACAAATTCTGCTTCAAAGACAATGCGGATTTAATTCGAAAACCAAGCAACATATTATGCTTACAAAACACATTAGAAGTGGCAGAACAGATTTTTCGTCTGGTCGCAAATTATGTACTTCTTATCGTATTAAGACCATCTAGCATTAATTAATACTGTTTGCTTTGCTAAAAATCTGTCATAATCAAGACAAATTTGGAGCTTAAGACAATTTTACATAACAGTACATTGATTCAGTTCAATCTAGTGAAGCTTCAAACTATAGTTAATGCCGTAGGCATGCACATTCGCTACTACTTTGGTCGCTTAAAAGCTCAATTATGGATCGACGTTCTAAGCTTACCTTAACATCTGAACAGCCACATCGTTGTCAGACAGCCTGAAAAATCAACGCACTGGTCCTATTTATTATTATTATTATTATTATTATTATTATTATTATTATTATTATTATTATTATTATTATTATTATTATTTGAAACAGACGGATTGAAGCAGACTGTCATTCTTATTTGATAAAATTCTATTCTGCTAAGAAAGACAATCCATCCAAATTGTCTATCATCTTGATCCTACCGATAGGCAACTCGTTCTATTCATATGACGTTACATGGGCACGATATTGCACAATGTTACGTGATAGACATCGATAGTTATAACTTACATTGCGTTGTGTATCCACACATCTCCCCCTCTGACAAACACCCCAACGTTATTCATGTAACCAGTGAAATTGAGGATGATAGCAGGAACTCGAGGCAACGACAAGTTACGATCAACGTGAGGCTGATATCTTTACACGAAATAAAACTATATTTGACTCAAACAGGTATAAGCGTAGTAAAACTTGTGAAAATGTAGTAATGCAGCTCTTTCTATAGTATTCTATATTGTTCACACAGCGACAGACAAATTATACTGTAGAATGTTCAGAAAGTTTGAACATTTGTTTGTCTATCTATACATAAATAGTCTATATATACATAATTATAGTGTCGGATAGAATAGTATAGACAGATGCGCGTTTCTATACGTTTCTTAACTTTCATCCGAACAAGCCAAAACACAACTGAATTTGAACAAAAGGGGTCGGATCAGACCCCCTCTCTTAATATGAAATTTCGCTGGCACCATTGCCTGTTTTGCAAAAAGTGGTTGTTGGTGAAACCGAATATAACACTCTTTCTGTGTACTCATTCAAGATTATCACTGCTTTTATTGAATATACTGTAAGAACATGCAGAGTTTCAAATTAACACGCGTTAACGGACTTTCACTAATGTTTGATTGAGTCAACGACTTAATTTACGACTTTTGTGATTAAAAACATTAAACAACCCATTATACTAGTAAAAATAAATGTTGTTTAGTTTAAAACTTTAAAGTAATTAAATTTATTGTTATTTTCCACTTGAGTAATTTATTCTTGCTCTTTTTTACATTGATCACATGTGTATTGTGCAACACGTGACAGACTATCATTTTCAATCTCAGCGGGTATTATCTTCAATGCGTCTGGACTGGTGAATATCTTTCGTCATTTAGATGCTCTCAATGTAGCCCAGCTACATAGAAACAAAATCGTAAGAGCTATCAAGCTAATAATAGCATTTTGAAAGTTATGCATTATTTATATACATGGGTATGACCAGACCCCCTTGTTCGGATGAGGGTTAAGACCGTGGTTTTCAAACCTAGGTTCCAGGAATAGATTATTGAAGGGAAATGATTAGCCTAAGAAGGCAAATAAGTTTCACCCTCTTGATTATTCATCTCTTACCTTTTACTTTATGATTTGTCTAATATTCCAACAAAACGAGTTCTTAGCGTTTGTTATTTAAGGTGCCACAGATTTCGACGGAACAAAGAACTAACTATTCATCTACGTGTGAACGTCTACAGGGTTCACCAAAAATTGCAGAGGAAACAAAAAAGTAATTAAATTTGTCGCACAGTGATACATGAAGCTAATCAACGTGTCTAAATTCACTTTAGTTCACTCATTGCTCAATGCAAGAATACAGCGTAGTTCCAGAAAACGGGCGTTAACCTCTCGAGGTCAATCAGTGCCAGAAAGTCTCTCGGATCTTGCGCCGAAGGTAAGTCGGTTTTGACGCCACGATCGATAAAAAACCCGAACTAAAATGAGAAACACACACACGAAAGTAGACAACAGAAGCAAAATAAGCACAATCAAGTGAATAAACTAGGAAAATATTCTAACAACAATTAATTCTAAAACAGTTAATCTTTATCGGTCACAGAAGGGCTTGATGAGAACACTGAATCATCACACAGGCTTACTTAGCTTTCTAAATCACCTTAAATCGTATTATTATTATTATTATTATTATTATTATTATTATTATTATTATTATTATTATTATTATTATTATTATTGGAACGATAAGGGGAGAACGCCCCCTTTGCACCCCAGGATGGCAAACGATATGTCTCGCGTCTGGTTCGTGCCTCGTCTCTGAAAAGTACGAGGACTTCGAGTCCGATGTACGTCGTCGATATTTAAATGAACGAACGCCAACTCAGCCGTAGTTCATACAGGGTGTGATATTTTGATATTTAATATCTTGCGTGTGTGGCGATGGCCAAAACCTGGGAAAGATGTAATTGACATTTCATGCTGATATCTTTAGAATTTGCTAAAATATGGCCAAAAACTAAAGATACCCAAATTTTAAAATTGACAACGTCGCAGCCGAGCGCTTGCCTCGCTGCAGACGTTTGATGCGACGTTTGACTGTAACCATGCAAACTTAAAGACAAACTTAAAGACGTCGTTTTCACTGACGGAAAGGCCTTCTACCTTGATCCGCAAGTCGACAGTCAAGGCAAGCGAGTGTGGGGCGTGGGAAGGAAAGGATATTTGCCATCAGAACGACTTGTCAGGCAGCGGGCAAAGTTTTCCAGACATGTCATGGTGTCTGCTGGAGTGTGCCATCAGGGCAAGGGTCGCCTGCACTTCGTACCAGACAAATCCAAAGTGAACGCCGAATGCTACGTGACTCAGCTGCTACCAGATCTCCTGCAGGACTGTCATGATTTGCTAGAAGAAGATTTTATATTCCAGCAAGACGGAGCACTTGCCCACTCTGCTCTCAGGACCCAAGATTTTCTGGATCAAAATTGTCCAGATTTCATCAAGAAAGATGACTGGCCACTCAACTCCCCAGATATCAATCCACTTGACTTCCACGTCTGGAAAATCATGCTCGACAAATATCAAAAGTATCAGCCAAAGCCACAGAACATCACGGAGTTGGAGACTGCGATGAAGAATATCTGGAAGAGTTTGCCTGAAGACCAGATCAAGAAGTCGATACTGTCAGTGAAGAAGCGCTTGTCGGCATGTGTGAAGGCTAAGGATGGGCATTTTGAGCACCTGCTCTCGCAACCAATCATCTGAAACCCCTTTAAAACGGCTTTTTCAGGTCCCAAAAATAATTTTTATCACTTCATTATGACGTTATATTGCGTTGTCAATTTTAAAATTTGGGTCTTTTTAGTTTTTGGCCATATTTCAGCAAATACTAAAGATATCAGCATGAAATTTGGCAATTACATCAGAATCATTCCCAGGTTTATGGCCTATAACTTAGAATTGAAATCCCTACACACGCGGTCGAGATATTAAATATCATAAAGGGGGCCACTTTTTACTTTTACACCCTGTATACTTATAATTTAGAAAACAACCTACTCGAATAGCGGCTACATAGCATTTCGAACGAATACTCTTGAAACTGGTGCCTATCTAGCGTCCTCTCGTGCCCACTACGTCAAGGGCGCCAAAAGCACCAACAAGAACCCAAGCCGAAGAAATCCCGCCGAAGAAGAAAGAAAATGGCCGCGCGTTGGATTTTAAACTCGGCCTCGCCATCTAGCGACTGCGGGCGAACCGACTGGACCCTGCCCTCTGGTGACCAAGGCGAAACGAGGTCCGTTTCATTATTATTATTATATCGATTCTTTAATATCTGCTTAGTCGACTAGTTCACGTGTTTGCATTTGTGCCTTACATTTATTTTAACTTCTAATAATAATATATTTAATTGTACTAATTGATTGTCTTTCACTATGATCCTAAATAAAATTATGTTGATATCCACTTGGTTATGATCTCGAAGTGATCACTCTGACCACTCCTGAGTTCTTTAAAGATCGTTTTGTGAAAACAAAATCTTAGAAGCATGCATAATCGATTGTCCAAGTTGCAAATTAATCATTATGAAAAATTGAAGAACAAGACTTCGATCACGAGCACGAAACAGGCAAAAATATTTACCAAGGTGTTGGCATGAGCTCGATTGTTAACAAACGAGCCAAGAGGACTCCTCTCTCCGTGAAATGGCGGAAGCGTGCCAGCTGACAGACCAGTTGGTACTCGATGGAAGAGAAAGAAAAATCCGTACCCCTGCAGGAGAAATCAGAAGCACTGATTGAAATCGATCAATTTGGATCTATATAATATAGCAAGGTTTAAATTGGTTCAGTAGGGACTGCCCTGTGTCAGAACCACTGTTGTTCCCGTACAATCTAATATCCTAAATTACTAAGGTATGTTTTGAACTCGTTCACAGTTGTAGCCGTTACTATATATCTTCTCATCCAGTTCATTTAATCTGTCCACCACTCTTGCACTAAAAAGTGCTGTTTGTGTTTCCCAACCCGTTTCTTGAACAGTTTCATGCTGTGTCCTCTGGTTCGATCATAGTGCTTCCTTTTAAAAATTCTTTCTCCTGGCATTTCCACTTTGTTCGTTAGTATTCGGTATGCCTCAATCAAATCTCTTAGATTCTGAACATTGGGACCACTCCTGTGCAAAGTGGAACTTGATCAGCGATATGACATTTTCTATCACCATGAAGCTAATCAACGTGTCTAAATTCATTTCATTCCATTCATCTGTTTTCTTACTAGCGTTATGCAAACTTCTATCGGGAAAAAGAATACACAGTACAGACACGGTAGAACCATTTATAATGTTTGATGTTTAATGTTTGATTATTTTAAACAACTTCACTACTACGATAGGGGAGAGTTACCCAAGATGCCCATGCTAAGGGAGATGGCCTCCCTAAAGATCTTGTTTGAAGAGTGAAGTAATATTTCATGCTACACAGTGAATATAGACATCAATGCACTATTTTACATAAAAGAATTAATAACCAACAAAGAAATTCTTTAGAAAAATCAATTTCTAATGAGTGACCCAAAGTGGCCATCTTGTGAACCCCATACCACAAGATGCCCATCGACTGGGCATCTTAAGTACCAGACACAGTAGGCTAGTTAATAACTTGTATAACTTGTCCAAAACAGTCCCTAATGCATTAATGTCAAAATCAACTAATCATAATCTATAGGGCTACAAGTAGAGATGGTTAGCAAAAAGTTAAGAAGCAATGAATCCGTGAAAGTTGCTATATCTTGGAGGGCGAAGACACTTTAAATGAGCATGGCTTACTCTAAGCATAAATCAAATGTTGTTAAACAAATGAATTGCAAAACAACAAGTCTAATTGATGACTGTTGATCACTGGATCTCAGCAACTAAGACTTATCATACTTATATAACTTATCAAACAACCATAGACCTACACACAGTAGAACTTGAGTCTAATAGTCGGCCTAGCAACAAAAGTCGCAGACAAATCCAGTGCTGGTTTCACCACCACTGCACTCGACATGACACCATTCTTTACATTTTTTACATTGGATCCATTGTTCATGTGGCTTACTGGAACAAAAGTTTCACCACAGATTATACATTCAGCATCTGTGTTATGATTACTATCATATTTGCTCCTCTGTAAATTTATGTCTCCTCTTGACTTCACTTTTGCTGAAGCTTGTCTCCTGGGTTTATCTAGTCTACAAGTCAATTTCTTCTTGTTTGTCTTCTCTTCCTTACCCTGCAACACTGGATCTTTTATTGAATTGCTTTTTCTCTTTTCTGTCTTCATTTTCTTTTTGATTGTGTAGATTTACTTATCTTCAGCTGACCTGAAACCTTTCTAGCTGCCTGCTCTAACAGATGGTTCTTGAAGGAGATCCAGTTAAGAGGGAAGACCCTTCAACTTTTGTCTTTCTTTTTCTTTCTATTTTACTCTTTGGAATGGGAGAGATGGTATTGATGGTTTCTACATAGTCTACAACATCCAATGGCATGTTTGTTGAAATGCCATTCTCCAAAGAAGACAATGGATCACAAGAAGATGTATGATTGATGCCTGTAGGACTATCAGACTTGTCAGCAAATGATGTGAGGCAGCTTCTGGATCAATAGAACCTGCATCATGAGTAACCTGACGAAAAAATTGAACACAATTTAATTACTCTGTACTTATAACATTAATTTCAACTAAAATGACATGCATTGCTAAGCAATATCTGATCAAATAGCTTAGCTAGGCCTAAAGTAATAATTCATATTATTTGCTAAAAAAAGTTATATGTAAGTTATTCACAAGCAAACTAAATTTAATGATTTTTAGTTGTAAACATTTACTTAGCATGAAACATAATGAAACAGTAGGGATAGAGTAGAGACTGTACTAAAAATTTTATTCAATTAATAGAAACTTTACATCATACTTACAAGTGCATTCTTAGCATCAGCTCTAGGTTCAGATTCGTCAGTAACAAGGCTCGGCAAGAAGTCATCATCGCTAAAAATTTCTGGGTTGTAAGGCCAAATCCCTGTACATCGAAAACCAGAGACAGCTTTCTCCATTGTGCAGGTCTTCATATAGGCTGAGCCAAATAACCCTGCCAAATCATATTGAGTAATCCTTTGACCCGGGTGTGACAACATCCATTTGTCACATTCGCTGTTGTAATGTGCTTTGAGTGGTCCAAAATTGTGCGGTCCAAAGGCTGCAATCTATGCGTTTGTGTGGCGGCAAACAAACCATTACGATGCCGTTGCTTCTGGCTAGTTCAATTGCTGCCAATGTTTTGTGTGAGCCATGGCCATCAACAATTAAAACAACCTTGTTTGCTTGTGATGGTTTGACAGCATCAATGAAATGATGAAGCCACTTCAAAAACAAGTCATTGTCAATCCATCCATTTTCGCTACATGCTCCAACAGTGCCTGGTGGGCTATCCTTGAAGGCGTTCTGTAAGACGTTTCCTCTTGAAAATTAGCATAGGGGGTACATAAACCCCAGTAGCATTAACAGCACATATCACTGTAACTGTTTGTCCCTTCTCGCCACTTGTTACTTTTCCAATTTGTTTCTGTCCTTTATTCGACAGCACTTTTCCAGGTCTATGTACTACTGTCAAACCTGACTCATCCATATTAAATATGCAATCTGGTTTATACAACTCCTTGTCAAGTTCTGTCTTGTATATATCAAAGAATTTTTTAACGCTTGGCTTGTTGAAACCTACAGCCCTACTGAGACATGTTGGTTCAGGAGTACGTATGCTTAACTCTGGATGTCGTGCCAAAAATCCTCGTAACCAATTCTTTCCGGCACACTGGTGTTTAAATGGATGCTCAATTTTTAATTTTTCTGCAAATTCATATGCCACCTTTCTCAATTGAAAAGGGGATATGCCGAAGAACATAAGCTGCATCTTCAGCACATGATCCAACAACAACTGCTCGACTTCTTTTCCAAAGACACTATCGTAACGACCCAGGCTTCCAAACTTTGCAACTTGGCCATTTAGGTGTCGCGATAATGTTTTCAAGGTACTCCATAAACCAATTCAGCCTTCCTCTTACTAATTTCTCCATTCTTGACTTTATGCAGGGCTTCTTTGAGATTCTCAACTCCATAATGACCGCGTGCTGATTTTCTAGAATACTTATAACCCATGACAGTAGCTGTTAAACAATAAAAGAATTAGACCTATAGTAATCACAAGTAATGTGATATGTAGCAAAGCTTTAAAATAATAAGCTACAAAATAATAAACAGTAATTAGGTTAACGATAAATAAAATATATTCTTAAACAGCAAAGTTTATAATATCCAGAGTTGTCATCCAAGACGCGCAGGGTGCCCAAAATGCCCATGGGCATCTTAAAAATTTCACTAGCACATAGACAGTGACCATTTGCGACAAAGCACGTTGATATCACAAACGTTTGATATGCTTCGATTTTACCCTAACACAATATATTCCAAGTTTAAATAACTTCTACAAGCAGCATTACGTGATTTAGTCTACAATTGAATACATTTCAAAGTGCACGGCTTACTCAAAATAGTCGAAAAAGTAATAATAACGGAATTTTAAATAAATCAAAAAATACTGATCATTAAAATGGTTTGCAAATATTCGCTAGAGGTCGCATGACAACATAATGTTATAAAACATAGAGTTTTATACATATATTACGAGATCTAGGGGGTGGGCGTCTTAGCTACCATGGGCATCTTTAGTGACTCTCCCCTATTAAGAAAGAAGGATTTTCAAAGGTTTATCATATCTACTTTAGTAATTGCAATTTGTAAATTATAAACCGGGCCCCAAGAGTTTGATTAAATGTTTATGTTCATACAAAAGTGTATGGGCCTCCACAGTGCTGCTTAATCCGGCACTTCACACGTTCTGTGAAAATCGCTTACCAATGACCCGGCAGCTGAGTTATTCGTAAGGTAGTTGTCCGGATGAGGAATCCAAAATGTTGAAACTGATCTGCGCATTCAAAGAGATAGATTAGTTACGTTCCATTAAGGCGTGAAAACGACGAAATAAGAACGATTAACAAGAATTAAGGAAATCCAAAAGGGCCAAAAACTTAGAAATGATCGTGATAGTTATGTAAAAAATCGCAATTATAATATTTTGTTCACTCACTTGCACTCTTCGTCGGCGTCAGGGACATAGCCATTTAAAGAGGCTGTCAGATTCAGACACATTTGTTCGTCGCGATCTGACGGTAGCAGAGTACCGGGCCTCGTGACGAGACCTAGATTGTGATTGAGACGATTGTCTCTTTCGTTTCCGTCTTCCAGAAAGAAACAATGCCCTAGAGTGTCGTAACCGACCACGTCTTCCACCTAAGCATTTGAAGTCACAATTCCAATAGTGTGCTAGTGCTAGAAACGTTAAACTGTAAGTAGTTGAATAATAATAATAATAATAATAATAATAATAATAATAATAATAATAATAGTAATAATAACAACAACAACAACAAAAGCGCGCTGTCTGAATAATTTTAGCAGTGGTGGTAACAAATTGTGCAAGTGTCACTCAAAAGTTAGCATTTATCATCATAATCGTCGCCGTCGTCAGCATCATTATGGATACAGTGCTCGTTGATGTATGCCATATGTACAGTTTACAGTACTTAAATTTGCTGTTGTTAGCACTGTGGCCAACAACAACAACAGATGGGAATCTCTTCTACAATATGACATTAATATATCTATTTGGAGGAAAGTCTTTCGAATACAAGATTAGAAGTCCCTAATCGATAATTGTCCTTTGCTCCTGTTGTTAGGTCATGACCCTACTAGCTAATAAATGGGAAAGCCATTGTTTACCAGTATTCCCATGGTAGAGTGTATCGTTACGCATCGAGAGAAGCAATGATGAATGGACAACTGTTTCGAGTAGTTTCCATAGGCGTCGAGTACATGATGATAGTGAATCGGATATCTGCCAAGGTGCTGCTGACCCATGTTGTACAGTTCGATTCCCTCGAAACGCGCGATCTTGGCGCCGTATAACACCTGCGACGTAGATTAGATTAGCGGTTAAGATTTGATCAGAAGATTGAACGTTGGCAAGGCAAACAGATGACGGCTACGGAAATTTCTACGTCTTGGTAGTTAAAGCTAACGACAAATACGTAAAGGAACCAGTTATGCTGAATGAACCCTAATCAGTGTCGGCTTCAGGATTCGGCAAGCGAGGGGCAACCATTTGTTGATAGGTAATAATAATAAATAATAATTGTGCATTCTATAGCACCATTTCCAATACTCAAGAGTATGAAGTAGTAAGTATAGGATCCCAAATGGGGGAGACATTCAATATGGGGAAAGTACGGCGGAGCCGCCACTGACCCTAGCCGCAACAAACGAAATGCGCCATCTCTCGACCACTTGTTCCGCTGACCATGCCGGAAAATAATAATTACCTGCACAGTTCCTCCGAAGGTGTCGAAGTCGAAAAATTGGCACTTGTTATCTGCGTAGCAGGAGCTCTGCATCTCGCCGTGTATCTTGATATTTCGCGTGAGAATGCCGACCTCTGCCGCCATTTCTACACCGCTCGGCAACGTCTCCGCTAGATGGCGGTATTTAGGAGGACCTATTTAGATTGAAAAAACACAGGGCATACTCTATAGCCTATACTACATCGATGAAGTTTACGCCATGAAGTGAGACTCTCTCTCTCTCTCTCCTCTCTCTCTCTCTCTCTCTCTCTCTCTCTCTCTCTTCTCACTGGCCTTCATTGTGCAATCGGATTGACAGCGTTGGTCGATTTTTCAGAGAACAATTGTCTATCATCCAAAATTGTTCAATTTCAAGCAGGGGTCGGACAAGTAAAATAAAAATGTTTCAGCCGCCACTTTGGGTATTAAGCTTCTACCTCTGAGGGCTACAGTAAATTTCAATCCTCGACAAAGCGAACACTGAGTACAGTAACGGTGAACCTACAGACAGATATCTGAGAAATTGATGATGACGACGAAACGATAGGACTGAAGGCGACAATACAGTTCACTGACGCATTTAAGACTTTAAACTTCCACTACCACTTCGATTTACTTATCGAAAGCAGAAACTAAACGATACAGAGAGGCGCCGTTGAGAAAAAAGAAACTTTAATACATACTGTAATCGAACTATTAAAACTCTATAAACTCACAGATGCTAAAAACGTTTTTACGTTTTTTATTTTAATTTAACGTGTTTAGCATCTACGTTTAACTTAAAACTGATTACCTCAATCAATCTTGACTTGAAACCTGCAAGGCTTTTTGTAAAAAAATTTTTCCCGAAACGCGATAGAATATTTTTCGAAACGCAATAGTCAGAAGTCAATTGTCAACATGACGTAGCTGGCCGAACAGTTACTATAATGATTATAATTAACACAGCATTAAATTCATACATAGAAAATGTAGAACCATATCAGCTCTAAAATTTCTATTTATGAATTTAATGTTGCATAAAATACCAGTTTCAGATTTTCCGAAACGCCGTTCCGTCTCGTTCCGCCACAAAAGCCCTGCTTGAAACATTCTCTAACCTTTGATTTTGATCTGATTGTCGAGACAATCGTCACACTGCATCAGCTCGAATTCTTCAGCGCTGTTCATGTCGTAGTCGCTGGTGGCGACAACTATACGATCTCCGGCCATCCAGGAACCCTTGTGACTATCTCTTAACGTCACTTTAAAACTGTTCATACCTGAAAAACCGTTTGATTATGACAATGCTGATTCTGTCAGAATAGAATATATATATATATATATATATATATATATATATATATATATATTACATGTACGCTGTAAGAAAAAATGTTCTGATTGAGGAGAACGGTCCTGATGATGATGATGATGATGATGATGATGATGATGAGTCGCAAGATTCCTACCGCTACGTCACCACGCCATCTAAGTTGAGCGCTTTGTCCAGGCCGGTTTTTTTGTCTTTTAAAACAGTCACGCTTGACAGGATGCGTTCAATCAAGAAAATTGTTTCTTCCCACAATAATACTGTCAACGTGCGATGACCGACTACTGAGCAAATAATGAATAATTAAGCAAAGTAATGCATCAACCTATTCTTTCGATATAATCTCATTGACCATAATTACCAGGTTCGATGGTTGAACTCAGGTACGTCCAGGACAGTTTCCAGGGTCCGTGGATGTCAATCGATCCACCTGCATCCACTCCAATGAATTTGTATCCGAAACTAGGATTCTCTCCTGGATCGTCAGATCTTCCTCTAAGCAGTATCTCAAGGTAAGATCTATGAGGACAATCCTCTCTGCCGATCTGCAGCGTCCCATTCATGTTAATCAGTATGTGATATACTTGGAGCAGTAACGGTGTACCGTCATCAAGTACCGTCAGAAAAGCTGCAACGGAAGCATTTAAGAAAATAATCCGCTTTGGCAGAGTTTGAAAATTATTACATATTACAGTGGTTCCCAAACATTTTCGATTCGCGGTTCCTCTGCTATGTCCAGATTTTTCCAAGGGTCCCCGTGTCAGATTTGAACTATTGCATTATACGAAATAACGCTTTGTGGGTAATAATTGGTACCAAAGGTCTCAAAAGTCTCGATAAGCAAAAAATGAAAATTATGATTAATTTCTAATATTTCACGGATCCAATGGAGACGCAACTCACACATTGGGAACCACCGACATATTAAGAATTCAGAAAAATAACAATAAGATGACTTTGTGTCTCTAAGGCGATTCGCACATCTACTCTATTTGAATTTTCTAAGGGCTAAGGAATGAACTTTTAATAACACAAGTTTGAGGACATTTATCAGAGGTGAAAGAGTTTTGTTTCTTTCTATCTAAGGTTAAGTGTTTATATTGCTTTTTCTCCACAATCTGTCTTGCTGTTTACCAAGCTGACTATTTTCTGGAATTGAACCGATCGAATGCAAATGAATTCTTGAATACCATCGATTGACGCCTTTTGAGTATTAGAAACAGTACTATAAGTTGCATAATAATAATAATAATAATAATAATAATTTATTATTGTTGTTGTTATTGTCGCCCTTGTTCCAGAGGGAACAGGAGGATCTAAGTCTAAGTTGTTATTAGTTGAATTAACAAGAGATCGATATCAATTTTACGGCAATGTTTTTGTTGCAGTGGGATTAACACACGAGAGTTATTATTATTGGAATTTTTATTATAGGTACTATTGTAAGTATTATTATTAGGCCCTATGGGTATTATTATTATAGATATTATTACATGTTGGCCTATTACTAATATAAATTTTTGTGATCAAAATTAAACGCTTCCTAAAGTTCTTTCCCTTTAGATGCAAACGCTTGGGCTCTAAAAAAACTGTTGGACTGGCATCTGGACTCCCCCATACTAAGTACACCCGTCTTCCCATTTGTCTGTTCAGTCCAAGTGGACTAGATCGAGGTCAGTATTACAGTACTGTCTGGAACGTCTCTGCCTTCTTTATACTTGTCACTTCCACGCCGGCGGTTTCTAGGTCGACGCCATTTTGTCAACTGCGACATCTTCATCACCCCTGTTCTGGGGACCTGATACCTGTAATACCTTAATACCTGTTGGCCACTAATCTTTGGCCTTGTTTATTTGCTTGCTTGAAACCCGCCATACATGAGGTTCGCTTCTCATTTGTTTTCAAGAAAGCGTCGCGGTTATTATTATTATTATTATTATTATTATTCCAGGACAATTTATATAGCGCTGTACGCATGGTTTAAAATCCAAAATCAAAAGCGCTTTGACATCGCTGACATGCCAATGAAGGTCAGAAGGTGGCGATGTTAAAATACACTGTGATGATGGAAAGAACTTTGCTGCCGTGAAGAAGTCCGGCGCATAGTCCTTTAGAAGCGGCCCTTCATAGAAACTGTAGCCCCATTGACATGCCAACGAGGAACGGAAGATGATGTATGAGTCCGCGAGTTGGTAGTAGCAGTTATTCACGCAGATGTAACCATCGGTGAGTTCCTAAAGAAGCGGTCTTCCGCAAGAAGATAGTTCGTCGTCGAAGTCGTCAAATCCGACGAAGGTGGAAAACCCACGAAGTCCGGAACGACAGCCAACCGCAAATCCGCCAAATTTTCACGCGGCAGCCAATATGGCTGACTTTGGCGCACACCCGACGGAAGGCGACTGACTTGAACTTCCAGAACGACGTGGAAAGGTGGAGGACAGCACGAGACACGTCGGAACCGAAGAGCGGAACGCAGTCCTCGCGAAGATGAAGGCTCGAGCGAAGTCCGGAACGACAGTTGATCATCGCATGGCGCCACAACAATAGCCTACATGGCGACGTCCTGCACGAAGCGGTGAGACCGACTCGAGGCTTCCAAAACGACGCGAAACAGTAGAGGACGGTTAAAACTCCTCAGAAAACCGACGGACCGGAGGAAATCCTCATCTCCGTCGCAAAATTCGAAATTACAAAGAACGACGGCGAAACATGGCATGCACAAGCGCATGCTGGCCGCCATAGAAGGCGCCAACCATAGATCTCATAGTTTCGTGTTTTCTCGTGTTTTATTACTGTATTTCTTCTAGAGCCCAAGCGGTTGACCTCACAAACGTAGAGTCCAGACAAGACCGCGTGAGCTCAACGCCTGAATACACTGCATTCCTCAAAATGTTCTAAAGAAGTTATTTCAATTAATGCTTTTAAGAGGTCAGTTTGTTTTGCAATCAAGATGATTTTTTCACTTTTTTCTCAAAAATCGATTCGCAAAGATTATCGGTAGTCGAGCAGTTGCGAGATATCAGGTCTCTCTTGTCTTCACTGTCTTTTTCGATTTGAAGATTTTCAGCACATGAAGCACGCAGGATTTCAATTTTTGTAGAGTTTTAGAATAACTTTTACAACCAATTGGAGAAAGACATGCGAACATTTCCAAATTATTCAAATAAGTCCAAGTTCACCTGCACGGCTAGCAGGAGAGGTCTTAACGGCAATTTTCGTAAGTTGCGTGCGTGTGCATATTATTTAAGTTTGGATGCAACTTATGAAAGCCACCGGAATATTTTTTCAGCTGTAAGGATTCTTTTTTCCCAGTAGGCATTTCGACCTCTGATCGCAGTCATAAATGTAAAAAAATTAAAATTTCGACCCTCTCTCGGGAGTCGGGCTCAACCAGTGGGTGGTCATACCTCCAACGCCCCCCCCGCCCCCAAGTGGAACGCTACCTCCAGACTGTTCTTACCTCCGTCTGTGATCGTGATGGAGTAGAGACTGACGTTGCGATCGAGTATGTATCTAATGCCACGATTTAGAACGACGTCGGATCCGCTCGGAAAAGAAGTCAAACTCAGCGCCTTCGTTACGGGACACGAAGATTCAGTCGGCGTTTGGGTGGTCGAAGGAGGAGGTGTGGAATTCGAAGGAGGTTTGGCAAGAATAACTGAAGTTGTTAGCAAAAAACACCAACATCTCGCTGTAGCGTAATTTTTAAAATGTTATCGTACGAACTCACGATCCTTTCTAAAACAATAAATTTCCGTGTTGTGCAACCTTATAGGGGGGACTACCGGGCAGTTTCTTGTTTGTTGGCAAAGTAGTAAAGGGTAGTAAAGTACTTGAGGGTAGTAAAACTTGAAGGTAGACCTTTTCACGCGATTGCCTCTGTCAAGGATGCTAATCAGATATATACAGGGTATGTCCAATTTACTAATTGAATATATATGTGTCAGAATCGTTTAGGTAATCAATATAACCGAGTAATTATTTTGAAGAAATTGCCAATTGATTTTTATTCGAGAGACTATCAGCAAGACAAATTTTTCAGGTACTGTACGTCAGTGTCGTAACCAAGATTTCCGAAAGGGGTTTGGATTTTGGTTTTGACCGTGACCAACTTTGGAAAAATGTTGACATGCAAAAAACGTTATCACCTCTAAGCTTACTTTTTTCCTGACAAGCAAAACAACAATTTTTTCCTGACAAGCAGGTCGCGTCAAAAAATTAAAACTGCATAGAAACTCATTAAAATATTTTGTTTTCGGCAGCCAAGGGGGGTTTTAACCCAACCTCCCTTGGCTACGCCATTGCTGTACGCATCTTCCGGGAGAAATTGTGAGGGGCGAGAGGTAAAGTCAAATCTTTGGAGTGGTCATTTTATAGTGGAGTACAGTTTAGATCATGCACCATGAATACTAGACTGCAGAATTTCGATAGTTATTTTGTATAATTTAACATTATTATTGAACTCTAAAAGTGGACGCACAAAGTCGCCTAGCTAAAGTCCTGCATCATTTCTGAAGGTATTGACATTGGCTTTTAAGCGTCCAAAAATAATCATCCATTTCGATACTACTCTTTTACTTACTCATTTATCTATTTACTTGCATCGGTTGTCCTTTTTTGCCGTAACTAAAGCTTTCAGATTGCTAATTCCACAGCGCTTTAGCCCATAAAGCCTTAGCTTTTCTTTCGTTTTCACTATGAATATTTTGCCGTCAAAATTACATATTTTAGCTGTAATTACGGTCTGGTGTGCCATCGACCGATGCCAGTGTTCATTCAAGGCATTCTTTTCTCTGGGGGTTCCCCAAAGTTTGAAATCCTCCAATTTTTATAGATATTATGTTACAAAGGGTGAGAAGGGGGTTCCAATTGTCAGGGTATTTGAAGAGGAAATAATAGAATAATATAAGGATGACCCTTTTTTGCTTGTCAGTTTTTGGAGAGAAAAATATAAGGATGAATTTGTTTTTCTTGTTAACACTTTGTTTCCTCCAAACCTTTTTAGCTCCCCCAATGTCTAGGTGGCTAGAATAAACACTGGCTGATGCTTCTGTGGATTTTAAGTGGCGATATAGAAGTTCAAGATTAGATTAGAACAAATTAGACGATGCTAGGCCTATACTTACGCAAGCAGGTCAACAGAACAACGAGAAGGATTCCTAGAGTTAGGCAAATGGCTACGACGATTCGACAGAACGTTGCCTGTTCCTTGCCTGGAGTTTCTTTGATGAAATTCATTCTCAGGATTTCTGTTAATGATCTTTAGCTCTTCTGGACCAGGTTAAGAAGACAACTGAAACAAAAGAAGTGCAGATCTGACGATAACTTAACAACGCAAATGTTATCCGCGATGCGCTAGGATAACAGTTAACCAAAGAGGCGATGAACTTTTCGAACTGGTAAGTTTAGAGCCTTGAGAATTTTCCTGTCTCTTCAAACTTACTTACTCCGTTAGGTAGATAACGTTTTCGAGATATGATTTTCTATTGGCGAGAAACTGCAAGAGCTTAACGAGCGCCGCCTCTCATCATCTTTCGCGTTTCAAATGCAAACTGAAATAACTACACTCGAAATAACATTAGGCTACGTACACATCCTTCATTCATCAGCGCATCAAGGCTTGACTTACTAAGTAACAACTTACATGTCTTCCCTTCTCTCACAAACTATGTCTTTCTCACCGTTACGCTGTTTGTTTAGCTGCTCTCTCTCTCTCTCTCTCTCTCTCTCTCCTGCTCTACTTTCTAAGCGAGGACTGTATCTGACGCATCGACAAAAGGGTAGCAAAGCCGTTCAGCTGAAATGGCTGCGTTCCAGTGAAACTGTGCTTACTTGTGTGTCACTTCTTAGTGCCTTTAATGGGGAAGTATGAAGGTTTTGTGATGCATAATTTCCATTGTGGGTGGGCAGATTCTTACATCATGCAGAAACAGTCTAACCCAGGGCTGGTTTATATTCCGACATGGAGGCCTCTCCCCAAAAAACCCGAATTGTTAGCCCATTAGTTCTCCCAAAAGCCCCTGACACAGTGGCTGCGCTATCTTTGCACGTTAATAAAAACCTACATTTTGACTATGCAGTTTAGAGCCTATTTAGTTTGTCAAATGAATGATCTCAGTTTTGGCCTACGCTTCACATACAATGAATTCTTTTGTGTTGAGTGGCGACAGTCGCGACAGTCGCGAAAATGTGTCGTTCTTCTTTGTAACTCATCTTCTTTGTAATTTTTAACTCATCAACACTGTGCTGGCGATGCCAAATAGGCACCATCTGACAGCTTCGGCAGGGATTTCCACACCGAGCGGTTGTAAGCGTATCTTACAACCGTTCAGTAGTTCAGTAACCTACTTGCAAGACTGTGATATCCCGGGTCGTATAATGAGAGTAAGACTAGCGTGTGAAAAGATTTTGATTGCTTTATTTTGTATTTTGCTATAGATAAGAGATGTCCATGAGTTGGGCTAACCCATGGGTTGGGTTGGGTTAGATTTGGTTGGGTCAGACTTTTCTATAATAATGATGGGTTTTGTTTGGGTCAGAAAATAAGTCATGGTTCAAGAAAGTGTAATGTGCTACAGTAGGTTGGGTTGGGTTGGGTAAAGTCAAGTAAACCTTTTATCGGCATGGGTTGAGCTGGGTTGGGTTGGAGATTTGGTGGGTTGGGTTGGATTGGGTTCTAAAAAATGGACCCATGGACATCTCTGCTTTAGGTAAGTTAGTTAGTTATTTACATGCAAATAAGCTACTGATACCAAGAAACAGTTGTCAGGAATTTTTTCAATGTGAGCTATCATATGTAAGTTTATCCTCAATGGATAAACTACCCATGATATTGATAATAAATCATGCATTTATTGCCAAAACGTTATTCAAAACTTACGACAGGGTTTCCTAGAGATTCAAAACTGAAGACGAAATTTAATTGCCCTCGGGGAGTGATGTGGATTGTTATTGAAATGGTCCATTGGCTTTCGCCTAACGCTGTCTGACCTCACTCACGACTCAGACTTAAATAACAGTTATAGTTTATGTTTAGTGTTGCTGAATTTAGAATCAACGAACAGGAAAAACAATTTCAGACATGCACTGGATTCCAGACTTCACATGTAGAATGTCGTCACTTCTGCTTTTCTGACTACTCTTTTCTGAGTACTGACACATCATTCGACAACGCATTTCCCTATTGGGGTTTTGTTGTTTCATAATGCATTGACTAAGCTGGCTTACCAACAGCCTATTAAAGCAGGCTCAGCATGTTCTGCGAACCGGAACCCAACATCATAGGGAGGGAAATAAAGAAATTCGGCATTGTTGCTATCAATCTTCGCGCTAAACGAACAAGAATTAAGAACTAATCTTTCCATAATATGTCCTCTTTTCCCGGGTAGAGGCCCCTAGAAAAATTTCCGGCAGGGGCAGATTTATTTCGAAACCTGTTAGGCTTCTCTGTACTTGCCCCAGTAAAAGTATTACGGCATCGACACTTGCTCATTCACCTGTCCGTCGAAAGTCTTGTACTACCCGATGCAACTCTCAGTCAATATATCAATATCTGACTGCGTTCTACGTGGGTTAAAATTGTAAGATTTTTAAGATTAAGAAAAGATATTTTGAAGATTAAATAGGATTTTACTACTGTAGTTTACAACTATTGACATTGGGAAAAAAGTCAGCTTGAAATCTGAAGTGGCAGTTGATCATTTTGTCGCAAGTATTTTAATTTTTAAAAGCAGCGCCATCAAGTGCACGGTACAGTTGAGAGAGAGAGAGAGAAAGAGAGAGAGAGAGAGAGAGAGAGAGAGAGAGAGAGAGAGAGAGAGAGAGAGAGAGAGAGAAAGAGAGAGAGAAAGAAAGAGAGAGAGGAGAACTTTGTTATAGTGTAAGGTGATAAACTGTGACAATATTGGACAATACAGGGACTTATATATATATATTATATATATATATATAAGGATAATATATAGACGTGCCTGTTAAGGCACAGGCACATAAGGCACGTGCCCACTGCCTAGAGGGCCCCGCGACACAGTTGGGGCTTCGGCGGGCGGAGACCAGTTTTTTTGCATCGTGGCAACACGACCTGATGAGTTGCAATCTCATTTTCAGACACAGTCTGGCATATGCAAATGCTAAAGGTTATGGTTTGGTGCAGGTAAAATTTACACAACTTTCCAATGATTGCTGCGTTATAAAATCCGCATTTGCATTTACATTTTTAAAAAATTCTAAATATAATTCCCAAGAATGTCGTGCTTGAAAACGGGAGCGCTGAAAATGCAGGATTGGAAAATGACGGACCAAAAAATGTGAATAACTGGAAAATGCAGGACTGGAAAATGACGGACTAAATCGCAGGGGGTGAAAATGCAGGACTGGAAAATGAAGGACCAAATCGCAGGGGGTGAAAATGCAGGACTGGAAAATGAAGGACCAAATCGCAGGGGGTGAAAATGCAGGACTGGAAAATGAAGGACCAAATCGCAGGGGGTGAAATGTAATTCCTAATTTCTTTATAAATGATCTTTAAAAAGGAAACTGTTATCAACTGTGGTATCATTATTAATGTAAATATAAATAAGACATAAGCTGTTTATTTGTTGTCATTACTGAACTCCGTAAAAGCTTTATAACAGACAACGGAAGGTCAATGTAACTAACGACTGCCTCAAGTTAGTAAAAAACAAGCATTCGTTAATCAAGCATCGACACAAAGTGGTTTTACATCTGAAGTTAGCAATGGAAAAGGCAAAAACAACAAGTAAAGCTAATAACATTATAAGTCTTGAAAAAATATGTAAAACATCGACATACAATGTTTGTCAATGTGAAGTTGACAATGAACAAGGCAAAAAATTAAATGTTGAGCAAGTTAAACTACAAGTCTGAAAAGGATCTACTAATTATAAAGACGCATAACTATTGTAATTGGGGTTCGACAAATCGGACAATGTCCTAACATTTCTGCAACCGTGTCTGCGCAAGTTTTGCAAAATGTGGCATGCCCACAAGGACGTCTGCACGCGGGGCAACTAGACAGACCTCACAACAATCAAAACTCTGGGCTGTCACTGGCTCAGCTGGCAGGTTATCCGAAGGCAAGCTATCATGTACAAATCTTGACAAGCGAAAAAGGTCATGTTCAATTTTCTTTTTCTTGTATTTTTCTTTTGCAGAAGCTCACAGGCAGAAAAAATCGTCACATTACACCCCTGGTTGGTTGACAGCCAGCCAAGGAGGTTTTGACCCTCAAAAAGGCGTTTGAAAATAAGAAATGTATGGAAACACCTAGAAAATAGATTTTCGACGGCAGCCAAGGGAGGGGAGATTTAACCCCAACCCCCTCCTTGGCTACGCCACTGTAGTACACGAGTTGTTTTGCTAGGTGTGGTAGGAATTCAGTTCTCCCTAGTTCCGAAATTTCCGAAATTTCTCTTCTCTCTCTCTCTCTCTCTCTCTCTCTCTATATATATATATATATATATATATATATATATAAATATGTGTGTGTGTGTGTGTGTGTGTGTGTGTGTGCACGTGAAGTACCATGTGTCTGAAATAGACTGATTGGTCGAAGCTAAAATCGGGTTATACGGTCACGGTTTGTGCCTAGAACACCCAAGACTGTTTAAGGTCAATTAGAAGTTAGAACATATCATATTTAGATTTCTGCGCAGCAGGGCTTATACCAATTCACAGCATATCTAAATTCGATGTTGTCTGTCAGAATCGTTCAAACGTAGGGGCCAATCGGTTTCGACAATTTTCAAGATGTCCGACGAAAATTCCATTCAAACACTTAATAAATTTTAGGGTAGAAACAAGTGGTATATGGCATCACTTGTATCAATCAATTCCTACACTTTTCATAGAAATCTGGAAACTTCTATAGATCCAATGTGTTTTGTGTCATATAGCCTATTCATCTTTGAAATAACAGTAATAGTTCATGGCACCGATGCAGAGACAAAAACAGTTAACATGAGTCAAGTGGATAGACAGAGACAGATAGGATGCAACACTTTAGGTAGAAAGAGAGAGCCCCTAGACAAAAAAAGTACGTGCTGTTTGAAATAACTGCCTCCAACACAGACCATAAATAATGCCTTCTTGAATAATATGCATCGCATAGTACCCCTTGTTGCCTAACATTCTTTATATATGATTCGGCCCCGATCAAAGCGTGCATTCAAGTCTATCAGTGACAGACTTTTAGCTTTTGTTGAATTTCAGCGACAAAGCAGTTTTGTTTTTATGACCCGAATCACGACTCGGACTATTATGATATCATCATTCTGAAAAAACCCATCACACGCTTTGTGAAAGTACACAACAATTTGGACTGCTAGCGCTGGTCCTAACCCTCCCCCAACCCCTGTCACAAACTGTCAAACTTTCTTAGACTCTTCCCCTCGAGCGTTACGTACTTTATTGACGATCCCTAAGGTGACCATATTTTTGAGAGCAAAAGAACTAAATTTTCTATCTCTCTATGGCGTGCGTGACAACCTCATCACCTAATGCTATTCTAATGGGGATTCCAGTGATGATTATGTTAGACTTTTTAACGATCATATTTTTAGGTTATCCTGTCATTATGTCATAAAGCCTAACATTTATTATTTGCATTTTAGTTTTCTCATTTTGTTCTATTGTTTTGGCGCACTTCTATTAAGAGGGTCCGTATTTACTCGTAGTTGCCTACTACGCCGTAGTAGGCATAGAAATAATAGGACTTCCCTTGCAACTAGTGGACCATCACGAACGATGGAAGACGAAATGTGGACCGGCTTCAAAAAAAGTTCGAGCACCTCTGCTTTAGGTAGAAGCAAACAAACTTGGCATGCACCTGCGTCAAAACAGGAAGCGTCGAAGATAGACGCTTTAAAAAGGGAACTACCAAGAAAAGACTCGCATTGATATGCAAATCAGGAAAGTTTTAAAACACGACTTCGCTTTTTGGCAGCAGCAGATTGAGCGCGCAAAGTATAGGTCTGTCATTTTCTGCTGGAAATCATTTATCTGAAGCACGTATTATACATACATTGCGATGGAGTTCATAATCGCCACAAGGGTCTCTATACGCTTTCATATTGAGCCATCTTGTACTCGGACATGGTACGTGTCGTTTAATTCGTTTTGTTATGGGTTCATTGGTGATGGGGCGGGAAGTTAGCAGAGTGGTAACAACACTGGACGATGAAGCAGAAGGTCGCGGGTTCGATCCCCGCAGGAACCCTAAGGTCGATTCAGCCTTACTCGTTAGAGGGTGGTGGTAAACTGAGGAGCACCGTGATGCTGCGAGGTAAAACGTGGGTCTGGAGGAAGTAAATGGCAACTAAAACACGTCTAAGTCTATTTTCACAGAATAAAATTGTAAATCAAATTTCAGATAATAAAGATTTAGTTCAAAACAAAATGTCATTGATTTTTTTACTAGAGATATCGAGAGAATATAAACAAGTAAAACAAAAGCTAAAGTAAGTTTCTGATCTTTAGCCAGAAGCGTTCTACTGTAACCGTCTGTGCCTTTTCCATAGCTGAATAACGTTATTTGACATGTCGCTTCAAAATTACGCCAGACTGGCTGGCTTTGCATTCCGCAAATCGCTTGTTCCTGGATCTGTCATTGTCTAGATCAGAGATGTCCATGGGTCAATATTTTAGAACCCAACCCAACTCATCAAATCTCCAACCCAACCCAACTCATGCCGGCAATAGGGTTACTTGACCCAATCGAACACCCACCGAAATACATTGCAATTTCTTAAACATGACTTACTTTCTGACCAATCCAGCCCAACCCACCACAAACATGGTAAAGTCTGACCCAACCCAGTCAAACCAATGGCCCAATACAACCCACTGACATCTCTGATCGAGATCTGGCGTCTCGGTTATTATCCGTCTAGCAAGGATAATTATTAAAGTCGATAATTTTTATCGAAAACCAGCAGGTTCAGTCGTCACACTGATATGATCCTTGGTACGTGACGTTAGCAACGATGTTGACGAAGTGACATCCGTCTTTAGCGCAGTAGCTGAATCCATCTGGCGTCCAAATTGACTGCAGTTTTACGTACAACAGGCTAGAGTTCAAACAGAAACGCACAACATATATACTGTACTCCGATTTCAGCAAAGATTTGACACAAAAGTCATGTCAATCGAGATTGCTTGCATGATGCCAAGTCACAATTGAATACAGTGCGTTGGATATAGAGCCTCAAACGACAAAACTGTTATATTGTTATAACCGCGAAAATCTAGATCTTATTCTTTTGCAGAGGTCCATTTAGCAAATTTTCTGGTAATCTTATTCTTTAGGTCTATATAAAGGACAAACAAAAATGTCCGCTGTTCTCAACAGCGTCTTCAGGTATTTTTGTTTTCACCTTTGCGTTATAATACCCAAAATTATCACACGAAAAGGCACTGAAAACTTCTTGAAAATTAACATTATAGAAAAAATGCAAGTCATGACATTTTGTGAGATTAGCGATATCGAATATTATCACTATAGGGCTACACTTTGCGATCGAGTTTTACGAAATTGATTCTCTAAAAGTAAGCCTATTCCAGGGCTGATCGGTAAACCGGGAACTACATCTGGAGGATACCGTATATTACAGGCTCGACTAATCTATCAGTTAAACCAACCGATCAAGATTAATCGTATGTCTTCAACGTTTAAAAGAAGAGATTTTATGTTTACAGGTCTACACTGTACCTGGATGTTTGATCCCAGAAATACTGAGCTTCTTGCCACGTTTGCTCCAGCGCCAACTGACTCGAAGACATTGAAAGCGAAGCATTTTGCTTTACCGTGTCAGTGATCTGATCCAGAAGATAAATTCCTGCACTCGTGAAAGTGGTTCCGGGAGGATAGCAAATCTTCAGCTGAATGAAACTGCTCCTGGAATAATAACAGTCTTCATATTAATCTTGATTTTCAAGTAATTTGAGTTATCTGGTTACCAGCTGAATGTGCATTGATTAACTGCTATTTTTATGTGAAAATCAGTAAATTAATATGATTTTTCGCGCAATTAAAATGACTTTTTATCAACAAATTATGCTCTGACATGTGTTTTAATTTTCACATTCCACTTTAATAATATTTTGAATCGTTAGCATTAGGCCTAAACTTCTTTATTACAGTATGAGATGTTATATTCATTGGAATATTTATTGTTCAAATATAATCAATGATCGTTGGTTGCATCGAATCAACCTAATAATTGGAGGCCACAGCTTTCCGCAAACCGTGGGATTTTGAGCCGAGCCGCGGAATTTACCCCTTTCTGCGGAATTTTGTGGAATTCGGTAGTGGTCGGTGATTAGTGATGCCATGGGTCACGTGATCAATGACGCAATAATCGCAATTAGTGACGCACTTCTTGTTAATTTTTCAAATTATTGATGTATTGTGTGATTTTGCGGGGTCGGAAGTTAGCAGAGTGGTAACAACACTGGACGATAGAGCAGAAGGTCGCGGGTTCGATACCCGCAGGAGCCCTAAGGTCGAGACTCAGACTTACTCGCAAAACGGCGGTGGTAAAATGAGGAGCAGCGTTAAGCTGCGAGGTAAAACGTGGGTCTGGGGAATGTAATGGCAATCTTCCCCAGATTAATGGTTTGTGCCACTTACGTCGCTGACTGCCTAGACAAGATACATGTAAGCGCCGGAACCCAATGTTCGGACGAGTACGAGACCTACCATTTCCTTTAACAATTGCTGTCTGATTGAGAGACTAAGTTGATAGATATTTTTGAACTGGTAAATTTGCGCACTGGTGAATAACATCGAGATGCCTTTCTCATTTTCAAATACCTGCCCCGCGTGTTGCGTGTGGGCTGTGAGTAGTCTACAGGAACTCTTGGATAACAAATATGAGTCAGCGTTCGTAACGAGAGAGAGAGAGAGAGAGAGAGAGAGAGATGCTGTTCAAGATTTGCAACATGGCCATTGACCATATTCACAGACAGGCGGTAACAGATCATTTGCAGTCATAGCACCTTTTGGAAACCGCAGCCAGCATAGACAAAAGCTGACGTCGGCGCAGGCTCTATGTCGAAAGGGCAGACAGCATAAGAAGACTTTGTTGTAAATCTTGTCCAGTCGATCATCAATAAATAAATAAATAAAGTTAGCAATTCGCTGGTGCAGCGAATGACGTCAAATGAGTCAGTCGAGTCTCAACTGCTTGTTTCCTCCGTCAAAGACCTCCAAGTTTGGAAGGTCATTCTCAAAGGGAATCCGTTACTTTGAATTCGTTACCTGAGGTTTTGCGGAATCCTTTCTTAGGAACTTAAAAACACACTTATTCAATATGGATTTTATTGATAGAATTTATGTCAAAGCGCTTTTTGTCGTAGGCCATAGCCTTGTTTACTGCGCTGGAGAAATTGTCTGGAAATAATAATAATGCTAGTCCTCATTAATACATTAAAGATGCGATGAGCCGAGGTTTTGCAAACTGGTAGAATTTTTGTCAATATGGTGTTTATATAATTTTGCAATTTGCAAAGTAGTATTTTTGTCAATATGTGTTTGATTGAGCAAAGTTGAGCAGCGAAAGATTGAGGCTTGTCGGAGCAGTTCCATTCAACCAGTTGATCCTGTACGTGTGATTTGCCATTAGTACCGGTTGGAACTGTATCGTTGTGGGACGATCTTTGCTGCCACGATCGACTCCTTTTAGAATGAGTTGGCCTGATTGCGAAGTCAGATCTTCAATCGCCATTTTAACGCTCTTCGACGAAACATTGACGAACAGCTGCAAAAGCATTGCAACAGTTTTCGTTCTTTCCAAAAAAACATTTGCGTAATTGCGAATTCTTGCCGATTTCGATCTTAATGTAATGTAACAAAATATTTGTATAGCGCCTCTTCTGAAGAAGCACTCAGAAACGCTCCCGCTTAAACTTAAAATAGTGATCGCTGTAAAAGATGACGATGACAAAGATGATCCATCAGAAGAACATGATTAACTTGAGCAGGTCTTCTGCATCGGTATAGAACTGTAGATCCGACTAAACAGGACCTACCTGACCGAAGCTGCTACTTCGAGGGCATAGTTTGAATGTTCCGTTGAGAATACAGGAACTGTCGTTGCTTAGTAGAGGATAGTCCAGTCGCACAGCGTAATTTTGCAATGGTTCGACATTGTTGCCCTTCCCTTCAAATATACTGACTATTTGGGTCAGGTCACCATCCAAGTTGTAGTCTCCAAAATATGAACCAAGCAATCCGCCGACTTCACCGAAAAACAGCTTCGTGTCCTAACGAACATAAACTCGACGTTACAGCGGTTGTAGGCTATATTAAAAAGCAAAACGCTAACTGCTTAATCTCTTGTAACTAAGTTTTTTGGGACTCAATAGCCTCTGGATTAATCTAGTCACCTCTGTGCAAAGCAGGCAGTGATCTGAGAGGATTGAACTGGTCTCCTGCTACCGTTTGTCTATTGAAAATTTAGGCTACTCCTGGATACAAATAGACAATCTCTCAACTGAATAAAATTTCTCGTCAAAATATGCACGAATCTCACGACCGATCTGGACCCAAATTGAGAGACCCGCACCCCCTGCACTCTTTCTTTGTTACACTAATTGAAACGACTGAAACATGAAAAGCATCAAAAATTAAGCGCTTGTCACAAGTTTGGTCACGTTATTCAGAACCACGGATCTGCTGTTTCAAACACTGCAGTTCACATATGCCGTGTTTAGGCATTTATAGTTAAGCGGATATTAATTAATGAATTCAAGTAGCCTATATTAATTTATAATTTAGAACAATTTCTTATCACAAGATTTCAGATGAGATATCAGACACAAACTGGCAATGTTATCTTGTTTGCAATACTCGTTATGCTGATAAACGCATGTTTTACTAACATTATCATTAGCGCATTACTATTAGTAAAATTAAACAAATTAAACAATTTATTCTTCGAACTGCTGGTCACAAGCATACAGTAGGTGTCAATAGATCGGTATTTGGCTCTTACGACGTCAATGTATTCGTTGAATTTGACGGTATTTGCAGGACTGTTCTGACCGGAATTATTCGGATAGAAACCAATCGCATAAGATTTCCTTCGACTGTCGTTTGGAAAATTATAAAACCGATTGCTATCGATCACAACCGGTCCATCACGAATCTCCACTCCGACATTCGGAACATTTCTGAAAAGTGCATAATAAAATAGTAGTAGTAGTAACACTGCTGCTGCTGTTGCTACTACTACTACTACTACTACTACTACTACTGCTACTACTGCTGCTGCTACTACTGCTGCTACTGCTACTGCTGCTGCTGCACCACTGCTGCTGCTGCTGCTGCTGCACCACTACTGCTGCTGCCACTGCTGCTGCTGCTGCTGCTGCTGCTGCTGCTGCTGCTGCTGCTGCTGCTGCTGCTGCTGCTGCTGCTGCTGCTGCTGCCACCACTGCTGCTGCTGCTGCTACTACTGCTACTGCTACCACTACCACTACTGCCACTACCACTACTACTGCCACTGCTACTACTACTACTACTACTACTACTACTACTACCACCACCACCACTATTATTGTCATTTGTAGTAGTAGTAGTAGTCCGTTTTTTCTTAATTAACAATATACAGTGTTTCTAATATGTTAGAATTGAATGATTAGAATTTCTAATCATACAATTTCTAATACAATTTCGGCATTTCTTATATGTTAGAATTGTACGCTTCCTTTTTTGAATTTGAATGATTCAAAGTGATTGCTGACTTACTGGTCACTCCATTTTGTGTTGTTTGCTGATCGACCAACGATAACTGAGTTGACGACTTCCTGATGAGAACCTTGATCGTAGGGCAGAGACGGAGCACTGTGTTAGCAGAACAATTTCTGCTTCAAAGACAGTGCGGATTTAAATCGAAAACCAAGCAACATATTATGCTTACAAAACACATTAGAAGTGGCAGAAGAGATTTTTCGTCTGGTCGCAAATTATGTACTTCTTATTGTATTACGACCATCTAGCATTAATTAATACGGTTTGCTTTGCTAAAAAATCTGTCATAATCAAGACAAATTTGCAGCTTAAGACAATTTTACATAACAGTAGGCCTACTTTGATTCAGTTCAATCTAGTGAAGCTTCAAACTATAGTTAATGCCGTAGGCATGCACATTCGCTACTACTTTGGTCGCTTAAAAGCTCAATTATGGACCGACGTTCTAAGCTTACCTTGCCATCTGAACGGCCACACTGTTGTCAGACAGCCTGAAAAATTAACGCACTGGTACTATTTATTATTATTATTATTATTATTATTATTATTATTATTATTATTATTATTATTATTATTATTATTATTATTATTATTATTATTATTATTATTTGAAACAGATGGATTGAAACAGGCTGCCATTCTAATTTGATAAAAATCTATTCTGCTAAGAAAGACAATCCATCCAAATTGTCTATCATCTTGATCCTTCCGATAGGCAACACGCTCTATTCATTTGATGTTACAGTAGGCCTACATGGGCACGATATTATATAATGTTGCGTGATAGACATCGATAGTTATAACTTACATTGCGTTGTGTATCCACACATCTCCCCCTCTGACAAACACTCCAATGTGATTCATGTAACCAGTGAAATTGAGGATGATAGCAGGAACTCGAGGCATTGACAAGTTACGATCAACGTGAGGCTGATATCTTTAGACGAAATAAAAATATATTTTACTCAAAACAGATGCAAACTTAGCAAAACGCGTGAAAACGTATAAAATGCAACTCTTTCTGTAGTATCCTATAGGCTAATATTGTTCTAAATTGTTCACACAGCGACAGACTAATTATAGAATATTCAGAGAGCTTGAACATTCGTTAGTCTGTCTATACATAAATAATATTGTCGGATAGAATAGTATAGACAGATGCGTGTTGCTACATTTCTTAACCCTCATCCGAACAAGCCAAAACACAATTGAATTTGAACAAAGGGGTCCGATCAGACCCCCTTCCTTAGTATGGGATTTCTTTGGTAGCCTAACATTGGCTTCTATTTACTTATTTTGCAAAAGAAGTAGTTGGTGAAACCCAATATAACAATCTTTCTGTGTATTATTCAATATTATTACTGCTTATGTTGAGTATATATGAGCAGAGTTTCAAGCTAACACGTTTTGTCGGCAATTTTTCACCAATGTTTGATCGACTCAACGACTTTACGTCTTTTGTGATCAAAAACATTAAACAACCCATTATACTGGTAAAAAATAAATGTTACTTAATTAAAGTAATTAAATTTATTGTTATTGTGCACTTTAGTAATTTATTCTTGCTCTTTTTTTACATTGATCACACGTGTACTGTGCAACACATGACAGACTATCATTGTAAATCTCAGCGGGTATTATCTTCAATGCGTCTGGACTAATGAATAATTTTTGTCGTCTAGATGCTCTCAATGTAACCCAACTACATAGAAACAAATTCATAAGAGCGATCAAGCAAATAATAAAATTATAAAAATTATGTATTGTTTATATACAGGGTGGTCTGACCAGACCCCTTGTTCGTATGAGGGTTAAGATAAGGACCGTGGTTTTCAAACCTAGGTTTCAGGAATAGACTATTGAACGAAATTGATTAGCTTAAGAAAGCAAATAAGTTTCACCCTTTTGATTCTCTTGATCTTTTACCTTTTACTTGATGACTTGTCTGATATTCCAACAAAATGAGTTTTTAACGTTTGTTATTTAAGGTGCCACAAAGTTCGACGGAACAAAGAACTAACTATTCATCTACGTGTGAACGTCTACAGGGTTCACCAAAAATTGCAGAGGAAACAAAACTGCATCTAAATTCGGCGCACAGTGATACACGAAAGCTAATCAACGTGTCTAAATTCGCTTTATTTCACTCATTGCTCAATTCAAGAATACATTGTATTACAATTGTATACAAGAATATATTGCACACAAGAATACATTGAACTACAGTGTAGTTCCAGAAAATGGGTGTTAACCTCTCGAGGTCAATCATTGCCAGAAAGTCTCTCGGATCTTGCGCCGAAGGTAAGTCGGTTTTGACGCCACGACCGAGGAAAAACCCGCACTAAAAGGAGAAACACACAGACGAAAATGCACAACAGAAGCAAAATAAGCACAATCAAGTGAACAAACTAGGAAAATATTCTAACAACAATTCATTCTCAAACAGTTAATCTTTATCGGCCACAGAAGCGCTTGATGGGAACACTTAACCCTCACACAGGCTTACTTAGCTTTCTAAACCACTTTAAATCGTATTCTTCTTCTTCTTCTTCTTTTTCTTCTTCTTCTTTTCTTCATCATCTTCTTCTTTCTTCTTCTTCTTCTTTTTCTTCTTCTTCTTCTTCTTCTTCTTCTTATTATTATTATTATTATTATTATTATTATTATTATTATTATTATTATTATTATTATTATTATTATTATTATATCGATTCTTTAATATCTCCTTAGTCAATTAGCTCACGTGTTTGTATTTGCGCCTTACTTTTTATTTTAACGTCTAATAATATATTTAAATGTAATATATTTAAATGTACGCATTGCTTGCTTTTCATTAGTGCTGTTACGGTTTCACCTCGAGCAGTCTCGGTCGGTTTCGGTTCGGTTTGGACCGAAAACCGCGGTTTCAGTTCGGTTCGGTTTTTAGGTTAGGGTTAGGGAGGTTACGATAGTTAACCCTAACCCTATGACCTCTTTTTGCTTTCAGGATTTTTGAAAAATATACAATTATGACCTCTTTTTGCTTGTCAGGGTTTTTCGAGAGGAAAAAATACAAGAATGACCTTTTGAGGACTTTAATAAGAAATAAAAATAAAATGACGTTCTGCGATTTTTGAAAATGGGGGTCGGCCCGTTGTGACGTCATATTTTGGGGTCCAACGTTGCGTGACGTTGCGTGACGTAGGGGTAAAAAAGTGACAAATTCGCGTGACGTCATTTATGGACGGCCTTTTATTTAAGTCACCTCTTTTCAGTTGATGAAATTGCCAAAGGCCTAATTTTAAACTCGGCATGATTTAAAAGGCATTATAAGCCACTAGGGGCACTAACAGGGCTTGAACCCGCTCCGTTAGCCTCAGGGTTATTTCTAGGATTGTGGATTTGGGGTGGGGTGTCTACGTCAATTTTGAAGGTGTCCGGAGCTAATTGGCATTCCCACTAAACTGGCACTGCGCGACACTACTAATGCAGCCATTTTAAAATTGTTTTTACTGATTTCAATAATGACGTCAGACTCTGACTCGTCATAGAAATATAGACATGCCAGAAGAACAACACTCGTTATTTTAGCGTTTAAAAGCTGTGCATTGATTAAACTGCATTCAAAATGCATTAAATGCATTTAATGCATTGAAAAAGAGATCATAGGGTTAGTGTTAACCCTAACCTAACCTAGGGTTTTAACCTAGGTTAGGGTTAGCGTTAACCCTAACCTAGGGTTAAAACGGAAGAAAACCGTCCAATTTGCATGGTCAAAACCGCGGTTTCGGTTCGGTTCGGTTTTGACCGAAAAACCGCGGCTTCGGTTCGGTTCGGTTAACCGTAACAGCACTACTTTTCATTATGATATTAAATAAAATTATGTTGATATCCACTTGGTTATGATCTCGAATTGATCACGCTGACCACTCCTGAGTTCTTTACAGCTCGTTTTGAGAAAACAAAATCTTAGAAGCATGCATAATCGATTGTCCAAGTTGCAAATTAATCATTATGAAAAATTGAAGAACAAGACTTCGATCACGAGCACGAAACAGGCAAAAATATTTACCAAGGTGTTGGCATGAGCTCGGTTGTTAACAAACGAGCCAAGAGGACTCCTCTCTCCGTGAAATGGCGGAAGCGTACCAGTTGACGGACCAGTTGGTACTCGATGGAAGAGAAAGAAAAATCCGTACCCCTGCAGGAGAAATCAGAAGCACTGATTGAAATCGATCAATTTGGATCTCTTAGATTCTGAACATTGGGACCACTCCTGTACAAAGTGGGACTTGACACTTTTTATCACCATGAAGCTAATCAACGTGTCTAAATTCATTTTATTCTACTCGTCTGTTTTCTTACCAGCGCTGCGCAAACTTCTATCGGGAAAAAGAATACACAGTACAGACACGGTAGAACCATTTAAAATGTTTGATGGATTTTTGCCATGCTTAAGACGCACGCTTAATCATTTATAAAATATTTCAAAAGTAGGCAATCGACGAGTGATTTAAGAGTGTCACGCCGACAGTGCCGGATTAACCAATAGGCAGAGTATTTTTGGCTTCCCAGAATTCCAACCTCACGATGGCGACGACGAGAGTAGGCAGCCGCCTATGGGTTCTTCTGCGACTTTAGGGGCCCCGCGACAAAAAATACATTTTTAAATTGAGCGCAATAACTATTGACAATAATGATTGCCATGACACGAAACCTCATTTCTTTATCTTGCCGTAATATTAAAAGGCAATTTTAAACAGATTCAAATGATGCTACATTACCACTTTTGTACTCACGATAGATTAGAAGATACCTACTTATTTATTCTTGAAAATAGTGCAATATGCTAATAGCGCACGTGACGTGACTGACGTCATACTCATACAACAAAGTTTACAGCTCAAGTCGGTACCGTATTACATGGGGGCGCCACGAGCCAAATATTGGGTGGGTCAACATGGCAGGTTGCCAGTTAGCAACATGAATCTGGTTAAAGCAATCCCTTGCCTACCATTGGGCCTGGAGCCCTCAACCGTGGACCCATTTACTCCCCTCCCCTTCCCGTCCTTACAGTTGAACGTTCTTTCCCTCCAATGTCCATTCCCCCGAAAGGGCGATAGCGTTGTGTAGAAATTTGATTTTTTTAAACAAAATATCACCACATGTTTATGACAGAGGCGCCCATCACCCTGACTGATGGAAACAGCTTCCCCCTTCCCTGTCCTCCCTTTCCTCTCTTACCCCTAAACTGGGGTCCGGCAAGGATTTATCTACATCACATTATTATTATTATTATTATTATTATTATTATTATTATTATTATTATTATTATTATTATTATTATTATTATTATTATTATTATTATTATTATTATTATTATTATTATTATTATTATTATTATTATTATTATTATTATTATTATTATTATTATTATTATTATTATTATTATTATTATTATTATTATTATTATTATTATTAAAATTATTATTATTATTATTATACGAAAAACTAGCCGTATAGGGCCTAAGACTCGACACTGAACATTGACACCTCCCGCAAATTCATGAAAAAGCCTGGGGTCCGGGGTATAACCCCTGAAATTTTTTGAAATCAATAGATGCTCGTAGTGAGTTTCAGTGCGTTTTGGACATTAAATCGCACACTTTGGTGCACCAAGAGAGGTCTCATACCAGTAACTTCTAATTCTTAATTTCTGGAAAATTTCAACAGCCACAGAGCACTATTAAATGTAGGCCTAAGTTGAAACTAAAGAGAGATATCGCAGTAATTGCGCTGGCAAACTATTCAAAATTACCTGCAAAGTATCTGTTGACAATATGACCATTTCCAAATGCAAATAAAATAAATGTTACTTTAAGTATTTAGTTTAAACATTAGATTTCTCCAACAACCACACCTACGTCATTTTTTATAGAGACATTACCGCTGCAACAACTGCAAAAGGGATAACTAGACTTAAGGCAGCAGCTGACTGAAACAAGCAAATTATCAACATTATCTAATTGCACCGTTTCACAGTTTTGAATGGATTTTAATTTGTTGATGGAGGTCTTTGAAAGGCTGTAGTGGAGGGAGTTGCAGTAGTCTCATTTGGAATGTAAACTTCATGTGAGTCTATTGGTTTGTTTTAAATTATTTATATTTCACAGGAAGTTTACACTCGCTTGCCTCATTATGGCCACTGAAAACGACGTCTTGCAGAATAGCGACTTTCAAAATATTTTAAACAACTTTGCTGCTACGAAATTAAGAAAGAAGAATTTTTAAAGGTTACTAGATCTACTTTAGTAATTGCAATTTGTAAATTATAAACTTGGGCCCCCAAGAGTTTGATTAAATGTTTATGTTCATACAAAAGTTTGGTTCCCTGTCATTTAATCCCATCCATTTAATCCCAGTCACTTAATCCCGGTCACTTAATCCCAAAGTCTTTTAATCCTATCCATTTAATCCCAGTCACTTAATCCTGAAACTTAATCCTGAAACTTAAACTTAACCCTCACCCTTACCTCAACCCTAACACTAACCCTAACACTAACTCTAATTGTTTTTATCCAATAACCATGTTTAACTATGTTGTGTAGCTATATAGCCATGTTTAACTATGTTTTTGTAACATTGGATTATCTGTACAGGTACTTGGCATTAAAAGACTTAAGATTATCTGCACTGAGATTAAAAGACTTGGGATTAAATGGCTAGGATTAAGTGACTGGGATTAATTGACTGGGATGAAAAGACCGGACACCCAAAAGTTTATGGGCCTCCACAGTGCTGTTTAAACCGGCACTTCACACGTTCTGTGAAAATCGCTTACCAATGACCCGGCAGCTGAGTTATTCGTAAGGTAGTTGGCCGGATGAGGAATCCAAAATGTTGAAACTGGTCTGCGCATTCAAAGAGTTAGATTAGTTACGTTCCATTAAGGCGTGAAAACGACAAAATAAGAACGATTAACTAGAATTGAGGAAATCCAAAAAGAGCCAAAAACTTAGAAATGATCGTGATAGTTATGTAAAAGATCGAAATTCTAATATTTTGTTCACTCACTTGCACTCTTCTTTGGCGTCAGGGACATAGCCATTTATATTGGCTGTCAGATTCAGACACATTTGTTCGTCGCGATCTGACGGTAGCAGAGTACCGTACCTCGTGACGAGACCTAGATTGTGATTGAGACGATTGTCTCTTTCATTTCCGTCTTCCAGAAAGAAACAATGCCCTAGAGTGTCGTAACCGACCACGTCTTCCACCTAAACATTTGAAGTCACAATTCCAATAGTGTGCTAGGAACGTTAAACTGTAAGTAGTTGAATAATAATAATAATAATAATAATAATAATAATAATAATAATAATAATAATAATAACAAAAGCGCGTTGTCTGAAGAATTTTAGCGGTGGTGGCAACAAATTGTGCAAATGTCACTCAAAAGTTAACATTTATCATCATAATCGTCGTCGTTGTCGTCGTCGTCGTCGTCGTCGTCGTCATGGATCCAGTGCTCGTTGATGTATGCCATCTGTACAGTTTACAGTACTTAAATTTGCTGTAGTTAGCACTGTTGCCAAAAAAGCCGATGGGAATCTCGTCTACAATATGACATTAATATATCAGATTCTATTTGAAAGAAAGTCTTTGGAATACAAGATTAGAAATCCTTAATTGATAATTGTCCTCTGCTTCTGTTGTTAGAATATAACCTTACTAGCTCATAAATGGGAAAGCCATTGTTTACCAGTAGTCCCATGGTAGAGTGTATCGTTACGCATCGAGAGAAGCAATGATGAATGGACAACTGTTTCGAGTAGTTGCCATAGGCGTCGAATACTCGATGATAGTGAATCGGATATCTGCCAAGGTGCTGCTGACCCATGTTGTACAGTTCGATTCCCTCGAAACGCGCGATCTTGGCGCCGTATAACACCTGCGACGTAGATTAGATTAACGGTTAAGATTTGATCAGAAGATTGAACGTTTGGAAGGCAAACAGATGCCGGCTACGGAAATTTCTACGTCTTGGTAGTTAAAGCTAACGACAGATACGTAACGGAACCAGTTATGCTGAATGAACCCTAATCAGCGCCGGCTTCAGGATTTGGCAAGTGAGGGGCAACCACCGTTTGTTGATAGGTATGTAGTAGTAAGTATAGGATCCCAAATGGGGTGAGTTATTCATTGTGGGGAAAGTACGGTGGCGCCGCCACTGACCCTAGCCGCAACAAACGAAATGCGCCATCTCTCGACCACAAGTTCCGCTGACCGTGCCGGAAAGTAATTATAATAATATATAATATAATATAACAAGGTTTAAAGTGGTTCAGTAGGGACTGCCCTGTGTGAGAACCACTGTTGTTCCCTTCCAATCTAATATCCTAAACTACTGAGGTTTATTTTGAAATCGTTCACAGTTGTGGCCGTTACTATCCTCTCATCCAGTTCATTCCATCCAATTCATTCCATGAGGTAAAATGATTACCTGTACAGTTCCTCCGAAGGTGTCGAAGTCGAAAAATTGGCACTTGTTATCTGCGTAGCAGGAGCTCTGCATCTCGCCGTGTATCTTGATATTTCGCGTGAGAATGCCGACCTCTGCCGCCATTTCTACACCGCTCGGCAACGTCTCCGCTAGATGGCGGTATTTAGGAGGACCTATTTAGATTGAAAAAACACAGGGCATACTCTATACTAGAATACTACATCGATGAAGTTTACGCCATGAATTGAGACTTCTCTCTCTTTTTCTCTCTCTCCCTCTCTCACTCACTCTTACTGTCTGTCTTTTCTCTGTCTGTCTGTCTGTCTCTGTCTCTTTCTGTTTCTCACTGGCCTTCATTGTGCAATCGAATTTACAGCATTGGTCGATTTTTCAGAGAACAATTGTCTATCATCCAAAATTGTTCAATTTCAAGCAGGGGTCGGACAGGTAAAATCCAAATGTTTCAGCCGCCACTTTGGGTATTAAGCTTCTACCTGTTTGGGCTAAATTTCCAATCCTCGACAAAGCGAACACTGAGTACAGTAACGGTGAACCTACAGACAGATATCTGAGAAATTGATGATGACGACGAAACGATAGGACTGAAGGCGACAATACAGTTCACTGACGCATTTCAGACTTTAAACTTCAATCGTACCACTTCGATTTACTTAACGAAAGCAGAAACTAAACGATACAAAGAGGCGCCGTTGAGAAAAAAGAAACTTTATTACATACTGTAATCGAACTATTAAAACTCTATAAACTCACAGATGCTAAAAACGTTTTAACGTTCCTTATTTTAATTTAACGTGTTTACATCAACGGTTTAACTTTAAACTGATTACCTTAATCAATCTTGACTTGAAACCTGCAGGGTTTTTTGTAAAAAAATATTTCCCGGAACGCAATAGAATATTTTCCGAAACGCAATAGTCAGAAGTCAATTGTCAACATGACGTAGCGGGCCGAACATTTACTATAATTATTATAATTAATACAGCGTTGAATTCATACATAGAAAATGTAGAACCATATCAGCTCTAAAATTTCTATTTATGAATTTAATGTTGCATAAAATACCAGTTTCAGATTTTCCGAAACGCCGTTCCGTCTCGTTCCGCCACAAAAAGCCCTGCTTGAAACATTCTCTAACCTTTGATTTTGATCTGATTGTCGAGACAATCGTCACACTGCATCAGCTCGAATTCTTCAGCGCTGTTCATGTCGTAGTCGCTGGTGGCGACAACTATACGATCTCCGGCCATCCAGGAACCCTTGTGACTATCTCTTAACGTCACTTTAAAACTGTTCATACCTGAAAGACAGACAACCGTTTGATTATGACAATGCTGATTCTGTCAGAATACATATTACATGTATTCTGTCACAAAAAATTTTCTGATTGAGTAGAATGGTGATGATGATGATGATGATGATGATGATGATGAGTCATCTGTCTTTAGTTTAGTACAATTGGCTTTCGCTAACCAGGAATTCGGTGATTGAAGCGGTTTTCCATTGCCTTCCTCGCAGACAATCAGGGATGGATACATTTCTCAAGGTTGCTACTAATTAGATATGGTCAGATTCGAACCTGCGACCCTCCGATTGCACGGCAAGATTCCTACCGCTACGTCACCACGCCACCTAAGTTGGGCGCTCTGTTCAGGCCCGTTTTTGTCTTTTTTAAAACATGTCACGCTTTTGTCAGAATGCGTTCAATAAAAAATTGTTTCTTCCCACAGTAATACTCTCAACGTGCGATGACCGACTACTGAGCAAATAATGAATAATTAAGCAAAGTAATGCATCAACCTATTCTTTCGATATAATCTCATTGACCATAATTACCAGGTTCGATGGTTGAACTCAGGTACGTCCAGGACAGTTTCCAGGGTCCGTGGATGTCAATCGATCCACCTGCATCCACTCCAATGAATTTGTATCCGAAACTAGGAATCTCTCCTGGATCGTCAGATCTTCCTCTAAGCAGTATCTCAAGGTAAGATCTATGAGGACAATCCTCTCTGCCGATCTGCAGCGTCCCATTCTTGTTAATTAGTATGTGATATACTTGGAGCAGTAACGGTGTACCGTCATCAAATGGTCGTCGTCAGAAAAGCTGCAACGGAAGCATTTAAGATAATAATCCGCTTTGGCAGAGTTTGAAAATTATTACATATTACAGTGGTTCCCAAACATTTTCGATTCGCGGTTCCTCTGCTATGTCCAGATTTTCCCAAGGGTGCCCGTGTCAGATTTGAACTATTGCAATATACGAAATAACGCTTTGTGGGTAATAATTGGTACCAAAAGTCTCAAAAGTCTCGATAAGCAAATAAATGAAAATTATGATTAATTTCTAATAATTCACGTGATTCCAGGGAGACGCGACTCACACATTGGGAACCACTGACATATTAAGAACACGGAAACATAATAATAACAAGAATTCGTATCTCTAAGGCGATTCGTGCAGATCTACACTATTTGAATTTTCTTAGGGCCAAGGAATGAACTTTTAATGACACAAATTTGAGGACATTTATCAGATGTGAAAGAGTTTTGTTTCTATCTAAGGTAAGTGTTTCTATTGCTTTTTCTCCACAATCTGTCTTGCTGTTTACCAAGCTGACTGATTTCTGGAATTGAATTGATCGAATGCAAATGGGAATTCTTGAGTACCATCGATTGACGCCTTTTGAGTATTAGAAACAACACTATAAGCTGCATAATAATAATAATAATAATAATAATAATAATAATAATAATAATAATAATAATAACAATAATAACAATAATAATAATAATAATAATAATAATTATTATTATTACTATTGTTGTTATTGTCGCCCAGTGTTCCAGAGGGAACGAGAGGATCTAAGTCTAAGTCTAAGTTGTTATTAGTTGAATTAACAAGAGATCGATATCAATTTTGCGGCAATGTTTTTTGTTGCAGTGGGCTTAACACAAGAGAGTTATTAGTACTTATTACTATTCGCATTATTATTATTATAGGTACTGTTGTAAGTATTATTATTAGGCCCTATAGGTATTATTATTATTATGGGTAGGCTATTATTACATGTATTACTAATATAAATTTTTGTGATCAAACTTAAGCGCTTCCTAAAGTTCGTTGGCTTTAGATGCAAGCGTTTGGACTCTAGAAGAAATACAGTAATAAAACACGGGAAAACTGTTGGACTGGCATCTGGACTCCCCCACCCTAAGTGCACCCGTCTTCCCATTTGTCTGTTCAGTCCAAGTCGACTACCGGTAGATCGAGGTCAGTAATCAGTATTACTGCCTGGAACGTCTCTACCTTCATTGTACTTGTCATTTCCACGCCGACGATTTCTACCTGTACGTCGACGCCATTTTGTCAACTGCAACAACTTCTTCATCACCCCTGTTGAGGGCCTGTTCTCGGGACCTGATACCTGTAATACCTTAATACCTGTTGGCCACTAATCTTTGAACTTGTTTATTTGCTTGCTTGAAAACCGCCATACATGAGGTTCGCTTCTCATTTGTTTTCCAGAAAGCGTCGCGGTTGACCTCACAAACGTAGAGGCCAGACAACTCCGCGTGAACTCAACGCCTGAATACACTGCATTCCTCAAAATGTTCTAAAGAAGTTATTTCGATTAATGTTTTAAGAAGTCAGTTTGTTCTGCTATCAGAACGATTTTTTCCACTTTTTACTCAAAAATCGATTCACAAAGATTATCAGAAGTCGAGGAGTTCCGAGATATCAGGGCTTTCTTGTCTTCATTGTCTTTTTTGATTTGAAGATTTTCAGCACATGAAGCACGCAGGATTTCAATTTTTGTAGAGTTTTAGAATAACTGTTACAACCAATTGGAGAAAGACCTGCGAACATTTCCAAATTATTCAAATAAGTCCAAGTTCACCTGCACGGCTAGCAGGAGAGGTCTTAACGGCAATTTTCGTAAATTGCGTGCGTGTGCATATTATTTAAGTTTTGATGCAACTTATGAAAGCCACCGGAATATTTTTTCAGCTGTGAGGGTACTTTTTTCTTTTTTCGACCTCTGATCGCAGTCATAAATGTAAAAATTTAAAAATTTCGACCCTCTCTCGGAAGTCGGGCTCAACCAGTGGGTGGTCATACCTCCAACGCCCCGCCCCCCCCCTAAGTGGAACGCTACCTCCAGACTGTTCTTACCTCCGTCTGTGATCGTGATGGAGTAGAGACTGACGTTGCGATCGAGTATGTATCTAATGCCACGGTTTAGAACGACGTCAGATCCGCTCGGAAAAGAAGTCAAATTCTGCGTCTTCGTTACGTGACACGTTTGGGTGGTCGAAGGAGGAGTTGTAAAATTCGAAGGATGTTTGGCAAGAATAACTGAAGTTGTTAGCAATAAACATCAACATCTCGCTGTAGCGTAATTTTTAAAATGTCATCGAACAAACTCACGATCCTTTCTAAAACAATAAATTTCCGTGTTGTGAAACTTTATTGACTAGTTTCTTTTTTGCTGGCAAAGTCTTGAGGGCAGAAAAACTTGAAGGTAGACCCTTTCACGCGATTGCCTCTATCAAGGATGCTAATCAGATATATACAGGGTATGTCTAATTTAGGGGCGGGAAGATAGAAGAGTGGTAATATCATTGGGCAGGCAAGCCGACGGAACGGGTTCAATTCCGTAGGAGATCCCACGGTCGACTCAGCCTTAATCGCCAGAGGGCGGTAGTAACATCAAGCTGAGTAGCAATGGCAACATTGCGAAAGTAACCATGGGTTCGACGGAAGAGGCTGGCCACCGTCAGCCGATGTATGGCTTATCCGCCTATGGGTTGATGGCCACAAAATACGGGGATCAGCACCGGACCCTACGGGCGTTGAGCCTACGGGCGTTGAGCCTACGGGTGAAATCTTTACTTTTTAATGTCTAATTTACTAATTATACATATATATATGAGTCAGAATCGTTTAGGGAAATCAATATAATCGAGTGATTATTGTGAAGAAATCGCCAATTGCTTTTTTACTCGAGGGACTATAAGCAAGACAAAATTTTCCGGTACTGTGCTTCAGTGGGGTAGCCAGGATTTCCGAAAGGGGTTTGGATTTTGGTTTTGACCGTGACCAACGTTGGAAAAATGTTGACAAGCAAAATAAAAGCTTTCACCTCGAGGCTAACTTTTTTTCCTGACAAGCAAGTCGCGTCAAGAAATTAAAAATGCATAGAAACTCATTAAAATATTTTGTTTTCGTTAGCCAAGGGGGGTTAACCCCAACCCCTCCTTGGCTACGCCACTGCTGTCCTACATATCTTCCTGGAGAAATTGTGAGGGGCGAGGGGTAAAGTAAAATCTTTGGAGTGGTCATTTTATAGTGGAGTACAGTTTAGTTCATACACCAAGGAGACTAGACTGTAGAATCTCGATAGTTATTTTGTATAATTTAAAATTATCATTGAACTCTAAAAGTGGACGCACGAAGTCGCCTAGCTAAAGTCTTGCAGCATTTCTGAAGGTATTGACATTGGCTTTTAAGCGCCCAAGAATAATCAGCCATTTCGATACTTCTCTTTTACTTACTAATTTTCCTATTTACTTGCATCGTTTGTCCTTTTTGCCGTAACTAAAGCTTTCAGATTGCTAATACAACAGCGCTTTATCCCACAAAACCTTAGCTTTTCTTTCGTTTCCACTATGAATATTTTGCCGTCAAAATTGCATATTTCAGCTGGAATTATTACGGACTGGCGTGCCATCGGCTGATGCTTCTGTCCATTCTGAAGTGGCTCTATAGAAGTTTAAGATTAGATTAGAACAGATTAGGCGGTGCTATACTTACGCAAGCAGGTCAACAGAACAACGAGAAGGATTCCTAGAGTTAGGCAAATGGCTACAACGATTCGACAGAACGCTGCCTGTTCCTTGTCTGGAGTTTCTTTGACGAAATTCATTCTCAGGATTTCTGTTAATGATCTTTATCTCTTCTGGACCAGGTCAAGAAGACAACTGAAACAAGAGAAGTGCAGAACTGCAGATCTGACGATAACTTAACCTCCTTGAGGTTACATTCTCTGGCACTTTTCCATGCAGAGCGTTCCGTGCATTCCTTACAACGAAGGAACGTCCCATCTGTCACACTAATCAGCGGCACACAATGGTTCGCTCCTTTGGGTGAATTGCATTGATATTGGAATGCCAATAATTGGCTCAGAGTGTCCACTAAGAATACCTCGTGTGACACAGACCGCGCTCCAAAGGCGTGTCACCAAAACAATTAAGTGGGTGGTCACCTCCTGCTCCTGCAGCTGCACCTGCTCCACTGGAGACGTAGACAATAGACGACCGGGAGCCGTCCTAACGCTTTTAGTTTCAGAATCCTTTTAACGCCTGTTAACAACGCAAATGTTATCCGAGATGCGCTATGATAACAGACTTAACAGTTAACCAAAGAGGCGATGAACTTTTCGAACTGTTAAGTTTAGAGCCTTGCGGATTTTCCTGTCTCTTCAAACTTACTCCGTTACGTAGATAGCGTATTCGAGATATGATTTTCTATTGGCGAGAAACTGCAAGAGCTTAACGAGCGCCGCCTCTCATCATCTTTCGCGTTTCAAATGCAAACTGAAATAACTACACTCGAAATACCATTAGGCTACGTACACTTCCTTCATCTCAAGCACATCAAGGCTTGACTTACTAAGTAACAACTTACATGTCTTCTCTACACTCTTCCCTTCTCTCACAAACTATGTCTTTCTCACCGCTCCGCTGTTTATTTAGCTGCTCTGTCTGTCTGTCTGTCTGTCTGTCTGTCTGTCTGTCTGTCTCTCTCTCTGTCTCTCTCTCTCTCTCTCTCTCTCTCTCTCTCTCTCTCTCTCTCTCTCTCTCTCTCTCTCTCTCTCTCTCTCTCTCTCTCTCTCTCTATCTCGCTCTACTTGCTAAGCGAGGACTGTATCTGACGCATCGACAAAAGGGTAGCAAAGCCTTTCAGCTTAAATGGCCTCGTTCCAATGAAACTGTCCTCAGGGCTGGTTTATATTCCGACATCGAGGCCTCTCATCCCCTAAAACGCGAATTGTTAGCCCACTAGTTCTCCGAAAAGCCCCCGACACAGTGGCACGCTATCTTTGCACGTTAATTAAAACCTACATGTTGACTATGCAGTTTAGGGCCTATTTAGTTTGTCAAATGAATTATCAATGTTTTTGGCCTACGCTTCACGTACAATGAATTCATTTGTGTTGAGTGGCAAAGTCGCGAATAGTCGCGAAAATTTTGGTCGCTTTTCTTTGTAACTCAACATCAACACTGTGCTGGCGATGCCATATAGGCACGCGCTGACAGAAAAGATTTTGATTGCTTTATTTGTATGTTGCTATAGATCAGAGAAGTCCATGGGTTGGGTTAACCCATGGGTTGGGTTGGGTTGGATTGGGTTGGGTCAGACTTTTCTATATTAATGGTGGTTTGGGTTAGGTCAGAAAATAAGTCATGGTTCAAGAAAGTATAATGTGTTACAGTCGGTTGGGTTGAGTCAAGTAAACCTTTTATCGGCATGGGTTGGGTTGGAGATTTGATGGGGGGATGGGTTGGATTGGATTATAAAAATGGACCTATGGACATATCTACTATCACATGTAAGTTTGTACTCAATGGATAAACTACTTGTGGTATAGGTAATAAAACATGCAATTTATTGCCAAAACTGTTATTCAAGACTTACGACTGGGCTTCCTACAGATTCAAAACTTAAGACGAAATTGAATTGCCCTCGGGGAGTGATGTGGATTGTTATTGAAATGGTCCATTGGCTTTCGCCTAACGCTGTCTGACCTCACTCACTACTCAGACTTAAATAACAGTTATATTTTATGTTTAGTGTTGCTGAATTTAGAATCAACGAACAGGAAAAACAATTTCAGACATGAACTGGATTCCAGACTTCACATGTAGAATGTCGTCATTTCTGCTTTTCTGACTACTCATTTCCGAGTACCGACACGTCATTCGACAACGCATTTCGCTATTGGGGTTTTGTTGTTTATAATGCATTGACTAAGCTGGTTTATAAGCCAGCTTAGTCAATGCGTTATGACATAATAGCCTATTGAAGCAGGCTCAGCATGTTCTGCGAACCGGAACCCAACGTCCTAGAGGCAAAATAAAGAAATTCTGTACTTTGCTATCAATCTTCGCGATAAACGAACAAGAATTAAGAACTAATCTAGGACACGAATACACGTTGACCTTTTTAAAAAAAGATCTGAGATATCCGAAAAAAGAACTAATCTTTCCATTATATGTCATCTTTTCCCTGGTAGAAGCCCATAAAAAATGTCCGGCAGGGGCAGATTTATTTAGAAACCTGTTAGGCTTCTCTGTACTTGCCCCAGTAAACCCAGTAAAAGCATTACTGAATTACGGCATCGTCACCTGTCCGTCTAAAGTCTTGCTCATTCACCTGTCCGTCGAAAGTCTTGTACTACCCGATGCAACTCTCAGCCAATATCTGACTGCGTTCTACGTGGGTTAAAATTGTAAGATTTTTAAGATTAAGAAAAGATATTTTGAAGATTAAATAGGATTTTACTACTGTAGTTACAACTATTGACACTGGGAAAAAAGTCAGCTTGAAATCTTCTGAAGTGGCAGTTGATGATCATTTTGCCGCAAGCATTTTAATTTTTAAAAGCAGCGCCATCAAGTGAACGGTACAGTTGAGAGAGAGAGAGAGAGAGAGAGAGAGAGAGAACTTCGTTATAGTGTATGGTGATAAACTGGGACAATACTGGCTTTTATACGAAAGTCTGTGACAGACATCAATTGAATTTCGAGTTGCACCGAAATGTCTTTTGAGATTAAATATAAAGTACTGCATTGGTTATTTTTATTTTGGCCTAATAAACAGACGCCGGGATGAATCACTCAGCGGCAAAAAGTGGCTTTGTAATGAAGCTTATTCTAAATACTTTAACGCAGGACGGGACTTATATGGGGCTGTCCAGAGACTTGACCCTCCCTTGTATATATATATATATCAAAATCCCCAGATATATATATATATATATTTTTTTGCGATATGGCCATTTTATCGTCGGATCAAAATTTGATATATAGATGCTTTTGCCTGTTATAATAAGTAGTATTCCATGAACTTTCCTAGTTTTTTATTATTTGCAAAAAAGGCATCTTAAGTCACAGTGCCTCAAAGGGTCCCTTGTTGACGTAATTAACGATATACATATTGGGGCTCCGGCGGGCGGAGACCAGTTTTTACATCGTTAAGGCACAGGCATGTAAGGCACACGACCTGTACAGTAACAATCTGACAACACGACCTGTACAGTAACAATCTGATTTTCGGACACAGTCTGGCATATGCAAATGCTAAAGGTCATGGTTTGGTGCAGGTAAAATTTACACAACTTTCCAATGATAGCAACAGTCGGTCAGCTAGCGCTATAAAATCCGCATTTGCAAAATTTGCATTTTTAAAAATTTTAAATATAATTCCCAAGAATGTCGTGCTTGAAAACCCATCAGAGAAAATTGTCCTCGTTAGTAAATATTAGCGTTTAATGTTATAATATGGAATCTGCTAGTATTGTAATCTAGTCATTTTCAACATTGTTTTAGACGTTGCCTAATTTATGTAAATGAGCAAAATCCGAGACTGCTTTTGCCACTGCATCTTCACCCGCAATATATCATGTTAAAGTAAGATTATTCTGATGGCGTCTAGTTCTCCATTTTTAGTTCAGTTTCAGATTGTTACTGTGGTCATCGTCGATTTGCCATTCTTATCAATTGTCAACAAACTACAATATATTAAACGAGCCATCACCGAACCCACCAAGAAATTACCAAAAATCATACGAACGGTGATGCAAAGAGAAAGAAGGAAGCAGATGAAATGAAGCGGTTGGCCAAACACCGAAAACATATCTTCTTTCTTTCAAAGTCAGAAAGAAAACTAGACCATGATAGTCCGACGCGGTCAAGAGTCAAGACCAAAGATAGGCCTCTCTTATTTCGTCTGAATTACTTTCTGACGTCGATGTATGTGATATAGATGAAGAACTAGTTTCGCTACCAGATGGTGGCCGACTCTGTCAGTCGAAAGATCAGACGTTACAATGACGTCAACATTAGGACAAATTTCAGAAAACATACATAAATTCAGCGGCGAAGGCGGGCTATCTAACAGATATAGCCGTTCAGTGGCGTAGCCAGGATTTCCGGAAGGGGGTTTTGGTTTTGATCGTAACCAACTTCGAAAAATCTTGACAAGCGAAAAAGGTCATCTTCATCTTCCTTTTTCTTGTATTTTTCCTTTGCAGATGCTGACCAGCAAAAAAGTCGTCACCTTACACCTCTACATTCTATAGCGCTTAGAAATCTTGGGTTAGCAGCCAGCCAAGGGGGTTTTTGACCCCCAAAAGGCGTTTGAAAATTTAAAAAATGTATGGAAACACCTAAGAAATTGATTTTCGTCGGCAGTCAATGGAGGGAAAGTTTAACCCCCAACCCCCTCCTTGGCTACACCACTGTAGCCGTTGGAGGTACACGAGTTGTTCTGCTAGGTGTGGTAGGAATTTAGTACTATATATATGTGTGTGTGCGTGTGCGTGTGTGCACGTGAAGTACCATATGTCTGAAATAAACTGATTGGTCGAAGCTGGAATCGGTTTATACGGTCACGGTTTGTGCCTAGGACATCCAAGGCTGTTTAAGGTCAATTATAAGTTAGAACATATCATATTTAGATTTCTGCGCAGCAGGGCTTATCCACAGCATATCTAAATTCGATGTTGTCTGCCAGAATCGTTCAAACGTAGGAACCTATCGGTTTCGACAATTTTCAAGATGTCCGACGAATATTCCAATAAAACATTTAATAAATTTCAGGGTAGAAACAAATGGTAAATGACGTCTCTTGAATCAGTCAATTCCTACATTTTTGATAGAAATATGGAAACTTCTATAGATCCAATGTGTTTTGTGTCATATAGCGTATTCATCTTTGAAATAACAGTAATAGTTTATGGCACCGATAGAGAGAGACAAGGACATTTAACACGAGTCAAGCGGATAGACAAAGACAGATAGGATGAAACACTTTAGGTAGAAAGAGAGAGCCTCGCTAGACAAAAAAACGCACGTGCTGTTTGAAATAACTGCATCCAACACTGACCATAAATAATGCCTTCTTGAATTATGCATCGTGTCTAACATTCATTATATATATGATTAGGCCCCGATCAAAGCGTGCATTCAAGTCTATCAGTGACAGACGTCCCAGACCCTTAGTTTCCGTTGAATTTCAGCGACAAAGCAGTTTTTTTTTTATTACCCAAATCACGAGTCGGATTATTACGATATCATCATTCTGAAAAAACATCACACGCTTTGTGAAATTACACAAAAATTTGGACTGCTAGCGCCTGTCCTAACCCCTCCCCTCAATCCCTGTCACAAACTGTCGAACTTTCGTAGACCCTTCCCCTCGAGCGTTACGTACTTTATGGACGACCCCTAAGGTGACCATATTTTTGAGAGCAAAAGAACGAAACTTTCTATCTCCCTATGGCGTGCGTGACAATCTCATCATCTAATACTATTCGAATGGGGGATTCCAGTGATGATTATCTTAGACTTTTTTTAACGATTGCATCACAAATGATCTCACATGCACAGAAAGTTTAAAGTCTAGACTGCAGCGTTGCATACAAGCCGGATAGAGGGGAATTCTTCTCCCAATCTTAGATGTCCACTCAAATTGCAATAAGTTAGGAGTTAAGGTAATTTCTCACGAAGCCCCCTCTCCCCACGAACTGCCAAAACCAATAAATTCCCCATGGCAGAATAGAGTGTGTACAGCGCACAATGCATCGCTGATACATGCAGAAAAGTTATTCAGACAGTTAACGGATCGCGGCTATACGAGTATACGTTAGCAAACACGTGCGACCGGTTTCTTAGAGGTAGTCCTATTCTTTCCTATGCATGTACAATGCAATGTAATCGTAAGCAGGTGCTAATTTGCCTGTAGCATGTGAAAAAGACCAGGACAAATCATTTAGAAAATCGTTTTGGCGGCAAGTATAGTGCACGTACTGTGTTAACTGTGTTCCTTAAACTTACCGGGCAGAGAAAAACCCGCTTCTCGGATAAGACTGGTTTTATTTTATTCTACAAGTCAGCCACAGTCTTTCGTTAGTTTAACTATGTCAAAAATTTTAATTTGCCTCCAAGGTGGCAAAGTCGGGACAAAAACAGGAGGGACGATGAAAAACGGGTCAAAACGGCATCCCGCTTAATGCAGAATTTGCCCGGACAAACGCCATGAAAATGAAACTGTCCCGAAAAAATGGGACGGATGGTCACCTAAATCACACAGATCATTCATTAATGACTGTCGCGCTGGAATAAAATTGTAACACAGCAGTAGCAACCTTTGTGCCTCTCCCTAGTGGCCCGCTGCAAGAACAGTCTTCAGTCATTTTGGCTTAACCCCTTAACTGGGGATCCCGGATATATCCGTCCATTTTACATTGAGTTACAGTTAAATACACGGTTAAGGGGTTAATTCATTAATATTTCAACATATACCAACTACTACGTACATCAAACGTAAATGTTAACACGTCTGGAAGAACTGACCAGTGGCCACTGATGATCTTCAGATCCTTCATAGTTCGAAGTGGCCTTATCTTTCCAACTGATCCGATGTGGTTCAGTCAACGATTCCACAGCATGTCCTAAAATAACGATGAAGTTGCTTTTCATTTATTAGAGCCACCAAGACTAGTGTTGGAGTTGCCGGGGGCAGTGGCGTGCGCGAGGGCAGAGGGGGCGAAGCGCCCCAGGTGGCACTTGCACTAGGGCGGCATTTTCGAGATTTCCTAATTTTGTATAATTATTAGGGTTTTTTGCTTGTTGGACTTTTTTAGAGACTTGATAACGTTGTTTTTTGCTTGTCAGACTTTTTAAAAGTTTTGATTGGTAAGGTTTTTTCCAAGAAATTTTGAAAATTTTCCGCCGCGAAAAGGCGGCACTTTTTATTTTCTCCCCAGACGGCACTTTGCCTAACTACGCCACTGGGGGGAGGGGGTTGAACTTCCAGCTAACTGCATTCCTCCCAAAATCGCATATCGAGTACATGCAGTTTCTGTCATTCATTGAATTTCAGTCCTCACCCCAGCTCAAATTTCACAACTCCAATCATGAACACCTAAATGATTAGTGGACGGCCAACGGTCTAAGGTAGGTACCTTACATCAGGGGGCCGAATAAAGGCAGCCTTCTGTATATTTGCATGTAATTTTGATTTTTCAACTTGCAATTCTTCTGATTCTATGAAAGTTAAAAAGATGAGATATTCATCAATGTTTTTCATTTTTATTCCTCTTTCAAACCATCCGTGCAAATTTTAATAAAAGTTGGGATGCGGGTCTACAATCTGACCTAAAATAGAACCCCCTCCAAAAATATATATTTTTATTCCAAGCTGTGCAGATAAAATTTTTGAATTGTAACCTAACTTTGGTAAACGACAAAGTTGTAGGGGAATGTAATTGGAACAAAATAAATCAAAAAAATTGAAAATTTGACAATAATTATTTGGTTGAGATACAGTGTTAGTCTGCATCACTGTTTCCTCATAGTACACAATGCACAGCCTTCTAAACATCGGCCCTCTGATGTATAGCGGTCAAATTCTGCTAGCCTCAGTTGGCTGTCCAGGTTTCATTTAGTAATCTATGCTCCAACACTGACCAAGACCACTGAAGGAATTGGGGAAATACACGTCCCAATGGCGGTGACTAAGCATCCGAGCACGGGGAACGCCTTCTGTCACCCTCAGTGGCGGCTCCACAGGCGGGTCCGGGGAGGGCACGTGCCCCTATTGATTGCCTGGCCCCCTAGTGGCCCCTCTGTTGGGACCCTATACTTAATACTACATACCTAACAACAAATGGATGGCCCATGATTAGAAGTTGCCACCCCAACGCTCCCCCACTTGCCAAATCCTGGAGGCGCCACTGGTCACCCTGCTTACTTCATTTTCAAGGTATAGACCTATAAGTCATATATATATATATATATATATATATATATATATATATATATATTAAATACGCATCGACCTGCGCCACTGAAATGATTAGTACTTCGATCGAGGCCTTCTGATATGTGATTCAATGTGTATTTGAATCGCCTAGATCTAAGACTTGAGAAATTCTTCATTCTGCACAGCGTCACGCTTTGTTGAAATGCACAAAGCAAACTCCGAACTTGGTTGAAAAGCGGATTGCAAAACGATCATCGATTTCTACGGTTTTCTGATGTCAGTCTATTCATTATTCTCACATTCTCAATTGCAGACAGGCAGTTAGCATTGCACTCGATTCAAGGTTGTTTTCGATGTTGAATCATTTTTCGACTTCGACTTGAAATGGCATATTTTAGACCCCAACTATAGACGTGTGTTTCGTTTTTAGGTTGTCGAGTTCATGGTCTCAGACAGACACGGGCCGAAAAAAAATGCATTGAGGCATTGAAGTGCAGGCAGCGTGTTTCTGAGCTCAGACCCAAATTATTCCTAATTTCGAGACACTTTGATTTATTATATTTATACAGAGTGGCCCCACCTCAAAAATCCCGCACAGTGACAATTTTCTTGTTAATAATACATCAGGGGGCCGATGTTTAGAAGGCTGTGCATTGTGTACTATGAGGAAACAGTGGTATAGGAAGTGACAGTGACAGTTTTCTTGTTAATAATGTCTAATAATTCAATCCTTAATGCAAATTTTCTTACTTATTTATACATTTTCTCTGTCTGTCTACTGGCGTCTTTAGTGACTTCATCAATGTTTATCATAGCTTATTTTGCTGAAAAGTCGTTAATTTATAACAAATTATGGAGTAACTGCAACGTGAGAACATTGCGTTCATTGAGCATGACATGTGGCCTCAAAACAGCCCGGACTTGAATCCAGTCGACTATGCTGTTTGGGACGCCATTCAACAGCTGGTATAGTAGTAGTAGTAGTAGTAGTAGTAGTAGTAGTAGTAGTAGTAGTAGTAGTAGTAGTAGTAGTAGTAGTAGTAGTAGTAGTAGTAGTAGTAGGCCTATCATAGTTTATAACAAATTGTGGAGTATTTGCGACGTGGAAACATGGCGTTCATTGAGCCTGACATGTAGCCACCAAAGAGTCCGGACTTGAATCCAGTCGACTATGCTGTTTTGGGCGCCCTTCAACAGATGGTATACCGTCGTCGACGTTTCACTACAGTGGATCAGCTGAAGACAAGCAATCGTCACAGACTGGAGCAAGCTGTGTTTCATCGACCGCGCAATCGGTCAATGGCGTCGTCGGTTTGAATGCGTTGTCCAGCAGCAAAAGAGGACACATTGAACATTTTATGTGAAGAAATCCATCCATGTGCTGATGCAGTAAAAATAATTGCTGTGTTTTGGTGAATTTTAACGGTTATATTTGAAGCGGTATGACTAAAGTATTATCAATTTATCATCGTGCGGTTTTTTGGGCCACCCTGTAGTGCAGTTCAGAATGACTACAGACAAGATCTGTCCTCGGGCTACGGACTGTACTAGATTACTGTTCGGTTATCGAATGATCAAGATATACTGAAAAAACATGAAATCTTCTTTTAACCTGCATTATGACACACTCTTCAGTCGTTCAGAAGTGCTTCTGTTGTAAGACGAGGTCATAGCGACCGCAGAGATAACCTTAATTCTGCAGCATTAATTAATTAGTTAATTAATTAATCTTTAGCATATTCATTTCATAAATGATTCAAATAAACCGATGGCGTCGAATTTATTTCTGGTATAAAATATATATTTCAATATTCTCAACGTTGTCCTATTTTATGGACGTACAGAGCAGTGCGCACATGCAAATACGGAAATTGTCCGATCTCAAAAGCAAATATCTTTGCATATGTTTGCAGAAGGTTCTCGACATTCCTCTGTTTCCTAGTCTTGCCTTCTTCTCTACAGTAACGTCCCGCTAACACGAAGTTCATGCGGTCGAAAGAGACACCGTACTATCCGCAACCGATGTTATCCATAAATGGATCTTATTGAAATTCTTACTGTCAGAACATGTATGAGTCCAAAATACTGGTCCGTATTAGCTGACGTTTTATATTAACCGGAGTTCGTGTTAGCGAAATTTCACTGTATAAGTATATGCTTTATCATATTGTGCGCTCACGAATGGCATGCACATGTCTACATGTGCTGCGCTGTCAACCTGTGTTTCATCCTGCCTGTCTCTGTCTACCCGCTTGACTCGTGCTAAATCTCTCTCTCTCTCTCTCTCTCTCTCTCCCCATCGGTGCCATGAACTATTATTGTTATTCCAAAGGTGAAAAGGCATCTCGTTTTTCCTGCTTGAAACTAATGACAGGTTCTTTGAAGAACGAAAATGGGAAAATTTTGATGCAATTCATCTTTCGACGTCGTCCCAAAATCAGGAACAGTCAAGACCCTTCATGTCTGGTTCAATAACGAATCTTACGGCAAGTAACAATAAATGCGTTCTTAGCCATACACTCACAAATATTCGTGGATGGAAAGAAAGTCTATAAGTAAGTAAAGTAAGTAAGTAAAACCTCGTGGATTTATATAGCGCTTTGGAAAGCAACACAACAGTAGCAGTTTATTCATAGGCGCTCACCCTGTGAATATTCCAGAATTTGCCGCCATGTGCTATATAGTGTGCAACATCTGAGCAGCTGTTGTCCTATATTTTTTATTGTTGGTTTCAATAAATAAATCATTGCAATATTGTGTGAATAGTATGAACAGGGGCGCGGGTTTTTATGAAATAGAGTGGGTGCTCTAATTAGGTGCAAACTAAGCATCTTTTCCCAAGCGCGTAAACTCGTATCACTGACTGAGTGCCAATCTTTGTACGAGAAACCCAGTTCTCTGCTCGTATGAGATCCTGTATTTAAAAACTTAGCGATCTGTTGAACGATTAATCATGAATGTGCGTTTATTTGTTTATTGCAACGTAGTTATATGCCCGGCCTACTTGGCGCTCTGCGATCGGTTCCCGTCAGAACACCGAAGTTAAGCAACGTCGAGCGCGGTTAGTACTTGGATGGGTGACCATCTCGGGATCTAGCCGTGGTGCCGGCGGCCAACCAAGCCGTTCATCGCTTAGGTGTCCATAAATTGGTAGCAGCGTTAAGCTGCGAAGGGTAAAACGTGGGTCTAGAGAAAGTAATGGCAACCTACTCTAGATTAAAGGCGTAAGCCACCTACGTTGCTGCTTGCCTAGTAACCGGAGATCAGCACCGGCCCCCAACGCTCGAAATCGAGTATGGGACTACCTTTACCTACCTTTAGTTATATGCTGGGCTGACTTGACAAAGCCACAGCTTACTTAGCAGTGGGCAATTCAATTCTAATCCGAAAGAGAGACAGTTTGAATCCTCGATTCGTAGGGCAATCGGTCGCAATACTAAGCTCTTGGCAAAGAATATTACCTCTCTCTCGTTCACAACTTATCCTCCTGTATTTTCGACGACGCCTCCAACTAATTTGTCGACGCATCAAAAAGGAACAGCATGCGTATATACAGTAAATACAGCATTTGCCATCCGTTCGTCCATCCGTCCATCCATCCATCCAGCCAGTCATAGTATTTGTTTTGACTTGTACGCTGACGTCACCGAACAGCAGCTGCAATCAAATACAGTATACATGCACATAGATATGCACATATACAGTATGTACAGGGTGTGCCAAAAAACCGGTATCACCCTGTTTTATTGCAAACATTTTCACATTTTCTGGATCAAAGCGCATGAAATTTGGCCTACCTCCGCAGTAAAAGGTCTAAATCCGGAGTGAGGCTGTTTAAATTTTTCTTTCAAATACCGCAGTCTGCACCAAATTTCATGCATTTTGACCAGGGAATTGTGAAAATATTTACAAAGAACCAGTTTGGGGCAAGAGTTTTATTGACCATCCTGTATTACACACACAAACACACACACACACGCACACACACACATATATATATACACTTCGTCGGCAGAGCGCCATCTGTCGCCCGCAGAAGACGGCGGCGGCGTTAGAACAACCAGAAAGAGCATCGGGTGACTACGTCAGAGCCTCGAAAACCTCTGTCCCGACGAGAGAAGCTGTGCAGAAACAACGTTTCCGATCGTCCACAGCTGCCCCAGCAGCAGCAGCAGCAGCAGCAGCTAAGCAGCTGCAGGCGCAGACGACATCAGTTACTCAGACGCAGGATCTCGTGGACTGGATTTCTGGGCTTTAGCGATCGAAGAAAGAGTAAATTATAGTTAATTCTAGCAGAGCACCGTAGTCGTGACTGCTTCAGTTGGGAATCGGTTTTTGCGTCGAAAGAGACACAGTTTCCCCACAAATGGAGACAACGTTGTCTCTGAAGAGATGCAATCGAATGGATTCGACGAATAATTCGTTTAATTCAGCGGTCAAACGCAAAGCCTCGTACAACTACCAAGGTAAGTCTAAGCAAATACTCGTAGACGGCAAAAGGGTAATAAAAGCTTGCAGCAGTCGCTTCTTTTCGAAAACCTTTGATATGAAGCGAGCGGAAACAAACGCTTTCTTGCACAAAATTCAAACAGATTCACCCGAATAAGCGCGTCGGACAAAACAGATATCGGCTACACTATTGATCTAATATAATTTTAAACTTCTATAGCGCCTCTTCATAAATCACGAAAGCATCAGCCGATAGCACAACAAATCAAGATCGTTCAAGTTCCAGGTATAATCTAGGTTATCCAGCTGGACAACAGGTGGCCGTCTATGGTGGATAGGCCAGGTCAAAAAGATGGGGTTTAATCTTGTTCTAAATATCTGCAATGAATTTGCAATGCGCACATGAGGCTGAGGCAATGAGTTCCAGAGTTTGGGGCGGCTACTGTGTTAAGCGCGAGTTCCGAGAACGGCTCGAGTTTGAGAGATAGATAGAGATTGGAGAGAACTATTGCGACGAGTATCTAGTCGAGTATCTAGTTTGTCTGCACATAAAGTTTTGAAAGGAGGTAGCTATAGGTCCGTTGTACTATAAAGTGTTTTTAGTGAAGGTGCTATGAAAGCCATTGGAAATGAGATGATTGATTGAGACCATCGAAGTAACTGCAATAGTTTCCATGGCAAACAGTGTTTCTGAAATTATCAAACAAAGTAGCCGACGCTCCAATTTCGCTGAATTCTGAGTACCGGGTTAACATTAGTTTCCTAGAGAGAGAGAGAGAGAAACTATCGTAAAGAGTAAAAAACGCTTTTTATAATAATTACGAGACTCGCTTTGTTTTTAATTAAGACCACAGAACGCGAGATGTGATAAAGTAAGTGTGAATTATTATGAAGAAGTTGATGGAAGCTAAAAAGAAGTTTGTACGAAAGCTTGTAAATATGCGTCGCACGGCGAAAACCATAGACTGTTGTTTTAGGGCTAACAATAAATGCATTAGTTGTGTATCGATGCTTATATCACAAATCCTGTCGTCAATTTTCCTTAGAGAAACATACCATTCTACTGATTATAGTCAGAAACAGCAAGCGAGAGAGAGAGAGAGTGAGGGAGACGGAGATAGACACAGATAGGATGAAACATGCACAGAGATTGGGAAAAATGCACACCATGTAAAGTCAATAAATCAAAACTCTCTGTGAAATCTTATAGTATTCATATAATTTATATCTAACATATTTATAAAATTTTTATCTCATATTTATATAAAATGTAGTCTAAAATATATAATATGTATGCTGTTTATGTTATTCTATTTATACTATTACTATTTATGTTTATCTGGCTGTATCTGCGAATATTCATGCATGTATGTATGTATATATATATATATATGTAGGCCTATATATGTATGCATGCATAGTATTGCATACCAGTCTGTTAGTCAGTCCGCGTGCCTCTGTCTGTCTGTCCAACTGCAAAATAAGGAAGGGAAGAATCGCGATTAGCTCATGACCGTGATGTGTATAGCTTTTCAGAGGCGGATGAGATAAAGCATTTGCCACTTGATATTAGGATCAATCAATTAATTATATATTGATTCAGACGTCAGCCAAAGTCCCAGTGTCAAGTTGATGTCGCGTCTTCTCGAAACGTGTTCTTGTTCGTTTTGCGGGATTAAAAGAATAATAATACTCCCGACGTCGTGACGTGTGTCAATATCGTCACATCGTATCTGTCGTTTGGAGAAGAGAACCCAATGATTTGCCCAGCTCCAGCTTCCGTATTTCCGTTTTTTTTATTATCGCCGGAGGGAGCGTTCGCCATGCATCTGGAAGTTACAGGCGCTCTACAGTCACTCTGCATGCACTGTCTGGGGCAATGATGGTACCCATCGGACCAATCATGACTGTTGAGACCAAGTGTACGGCACTCTCTCTATCCCCCTCTATTGCCCCGCCGCCCGAACGAATGGATCAATGAATCCTCTTGAAATCATGTCGGTTTGGGTCTGAGAGATTTTTTAAGATTAAATGAACGACGGAACGCAGTAACCTTGGCCGGAGAACGAATGAATAAACGGTGAGCATAGGACATCCGTGATTGGACGAAGCATTCGAAAGAGGATTTAGACTTTATATTAGGCGCTCTACAGTCACACTGCACTGTCTTAGACTTTATTATATAATTTGAGAGATGGAGAGAACTATTGCAGACGAGGATCTAGTCGAGTATCTACTGTATAGTTTGTCTGCACATAAAGTTTCGAAAGACTTTATTATCTATTCAAACACAGCCTCTTCTCCCTCTCCCTCTTCCTCCTCCACCGTCGTCATTTATAGTGGGGTTTTATTTGTTGCAGTGTGGCTGGGTGTTTGCCGTCTCTGGCATTTTTAAAACGTCAGTTTGTCGCTGTTCTCTATATCAGGCGCTGTTTTCATCTGTTCAGTTCCTTTCTTCCAGGAAAGCATACGCTTCTCTTTATCGCCATTTTTATTTAATCATGACGGCTCCAGCCATCTGACTCTCTCTCTCTCTCTCTCTCTTGTCCTTTAATTTGCCCGCCTGTCTTATTTATTGTTACTTCTATTTTCATTCGACCTTCTCTGGCTTTTTTTCTCCCGGGGATATCTGTTGTCGTATTTCATTCCTCCTCCTCCTTCTCCTCCTTTTCCTCTCTCCTGTCTCGTCTTTTCTTCTCGTCATCCATCCTTTAAGTTCTTAAATGGTTTCCTCTTTGGTCTCTGTAGTTTCCAATTTCTACCTTAATTTTCACTGCCAATGGCGCAGCAGCTTGAAAAGCAGTGATGTCTATATTATTGAGATTTCCTGTACAGTTTTGCTATCGTACTTCTGTTTACAGATAAAGAAAATGGCGACAGAACAGAACAGTTATTAGGTTCCTCGAAGCACAACGCCAAACCCTCTCTCCTTCCTTCATCTCTCTCTCTCTCTCTCTCTCTCTCTCTCTCTCTCTCTCTCTCTCTCTCTCTATATATATATATATATATATATATATATATATATATATAAAAATATATATATATATCATCTTAGCCTTTGAGTCCTGCCCAATAAGTCTCGACGCACAGATTTTCAAGGAATCAGAAATCTGACAGAAAGCTTTCTTTTACAGCGTTTTATTAGACCTTCAACGCCATATCGTTTCAATTGAATGTCAACGACCTCGAAGAATTAAGAGTTATATACCTTTTCTGATGACAAACTTGCCTACATCTGGCCACTCTAAATATCGATTGAATTTAGTCATTGGACATTGTGTTTTGTCGCCAAACCACTCGTAAAGCAAAAGCAGAACTTGGCAAAAAAACATCCAAGCGATAATTTAGCGTTTCACTGCCTCGAGTCACCAGAGGCCGGAAGGCAGTTTAAACCACGTGACCCGAGACGCAACAGCTCCGCGTCGGTTGACGTGGCGACGAACTTTGACCCGTCGTCTGTCTCCATTTCCGCCTGCTGAGCGGACGGACGGCATGCACCCCTGAGAGTTGATGGATTGACCCTGCAAGAGGCGACAGACACATCGATGGTATACGTAATGCCTGGTTCAAACCAGTCCAGCTCGGTCTGAACGCGCGCTCACAGATATCAATCATCAAAGATATATAAATGTGAGCATAGATTATCTAAATGTTTTGACCATCAGATTAACTGATAACATGCCCGAAGCGATAACTGTGCCCGAAAATAACACTATCGAACTTTAAAGTTACGCGAGGCGAAGCGTTGCATAGTAGGCTAACTGCTATATAGCAACTGTTATAATACAACAGTTGCTATATTATAGCAATTGCTACCGTATATAGAACATATATATCAGTGTTTAACTGTTTATTTGTAAAGATGATTATGTTGCTTAAATCGGAAGCAAGCATTGAAATACTGATTCATAATTAAAGTTATAAACATACTGATAATAGGTACTAGTATAATATATTGATCTGTTATAAATTTAGGATGTTTCTCACGCAGAAGATGTCGGTTAAGCATTTTCTTTTAGGCTCCTGGTGAGTTTCAAGGTTTCCTGTAAACCAGAGTGTGCTTTAATTAGCTTCGATCGCTGAGCTGTCAATCACCAAACTGAATAATTCCGAGTCTTTTTTCACACCAAGAAACCAATTGAATCACGATTTTGCTCTGAGCATGAATCCTGCCAAAAGGCTGTTAGAGATAACACGAGGTATTCGCCCTGTGAAAGAAGCGCCCGATTATGAATTCAGTTCACGAGAATAATTTCGATTGCTTATTTAAGAAAGAAATCCTGTCCATTATCTTGGACACGGAAAGTTTTCGAGATCCGGATTTTCAAACGCAAAAAATATAAAAAACAGGCTTTTCTCAGTTAGCATCAAATTCAGACTTATTTAAATCTACGATTTTGACGCCATCCAAATCGCGTTGCCATGACAACCCGCCCCTACCAGTTGTACAGGTTACGCTGCTTTATTACTTCGTGTGTCTCACGTCATATATCGGTAACTGAAAGTTTTCATCTGGACTGTAAAGGCAAGGTATTCCCGTACTCGAACGAGCACAGGGTTTGGCGCCGTTCTCCGTGTTCTAGACAAGCAGCGACGCAGTTGGTCTACGCCATTAATCCAGAGTGGCTGGCCGTTGCTCTCTCTCTCTCTCTAGATCCGCGTTTTACCTTCGCAGCTTAATGTTGCTACCAATTTATCGACGCCTAAGGGATGAACTGCTTGATTGGTCGCCGGCTTTACGACTCGATCCCGGTATGGTCACCCATCCAAATATGAGCTCGACGTTGTTGGAGTAAGTACTCTATTGAGAACCGGTGGTGTACAACGCCAAGTAGACGGAATTTCAAATTACTTTGAGTTTTAAACGGAAGTTAGAGTCACTCTCCTTGGTTCATGTCATTTTCACTTCATATCCGTTGCCTTTTCAGCGTATTTTATTTATGATCTGAACTCCACTTTACTACTTAAACTTTTTTTCTTACATAAATATGTTAGGCCTGATTCTGTGTAATCTAATCGGGTTTCATCTGTCTTGCAATGCGGTTGTATGTCTTTTTGTCTTCCCACTCGACTTCTGCTAGTCATTTCGTGCGTTTTCTGATTATCTGAATTGTTATCTCTCTATTTATGTCCATCCCTCAATTAATCCACGCATATCTTATTCGGATTTTTTCTTTTGTTACTCTTATCTCTGCCGTCCATAATTCCTTATCAGTGAGTTCCCCTCTCTCTCTCTCTCGTCTTGTGCACCGTTCGCTATTTATGAACATTGAACATAACTTCATGATGAACCATAATCCGCCATCTTTCGTTCAGTCAATCACGACGTTCATTTCTCTTCTTTTCCGTCTATCCATTTTCTTTTCTCAACAAAATCGATCCATTATAGATCGCTCCTTGTGAAAGACCGCGGAGGGGAGGCGGCGGATGACTTATCTTCCGGTGGGGGGTTGTGGGCTAAAGATTCGAGCGCCCACCAAGCGCTCATTGGAAATAATGTCTTAATTATCGAGCAGATGATATCGAGTGTTGGATCTCACCCAGGAGTACCGAAAACGCTAACGAGGAGGTCTTCAGCTAAGACGCGGGGGTACCGCGTCCCCTGCCCTCTAGCCCCCTTCGCTGTACCGCTCCCTCCCCGTTCTTTCGGTCACCAAATCCGTATTGGTCTGTCGGCGTCTTCCAACTTATCTGTCTTTCACTTTTTCGTCTCTTTGTCTGTCTGGCTGTACGCCTGCATCTTTCCGTCTTTAGTGTATCCGTCTTTCTCTCTGCACGAGTACCTCCTCTTGTTTGTTCCTTTTCCAATGCTTCAGTTAATGTCTCGCCACAGTGAAGGCTCGTTATGGCGCTACCAGTTACAGTGACGACCTGCATATATCGACTAATCAGAGACGATCGCGACAAGTTTTCAGTATAGTTTGGAACTACATTCCAAGCTATACTGAAGAATATTCCAGAATTAGCATAGACGTTTACAGCGATAATCGGATATGAAGACGCGGTGCATAGGAGTGGCGGGGGAGGTGCAGTAGTTTAGTGGCGCGGTGGATTAGCGGCAAGATTGTTGCCACGCAATCGGAAGGCAGCGGGTTCAAATCCGCGTAGGTACCTTGGACAAGTTGTTCACCCTTAATTTGTTCCTCATTTACTATTCACCACTTTGTGAATGACTTGACGTGCTGTTAACCATATAAAATTATTGTTATTATAATTATAATAATTATAATATTGCAGACGCATCTTGTCCAGTCTCGCGACTGTCCTTATAACGAATCTCTACTGTATTCTGTCTGTGCGTCTGCCTGTCTGCTCGCTTTCTCATCTTCCTGTCTGTCACTTCTCCTATATATTACATTTCTAATTTTTAGATTGATTGACGCGGGATCTCTGAGGTCAGATTGCAAAATCTTGAATTTGTCTCTGAACGGCAAAAAGCAGTGCAGCGTTTTGGCCATAACGAATGACTCAGCGTCCTTTACTGCCAATCGAGGAGGACAGAACGCCAGATGATAACGACGATGCGATTAGTCAATGAAGAAAAATCGAATCTTTAAATAGACCTAGTGGCACAACTGGAATTAATATCTGAAAATCGATGGAAATCTTACGATCAGCTATTTAGGCCTGCGTCTAATCAGAATTATAAAAAGCGGTATGTTGCCGGAGATATTTAGCATCAAGATGGATACGAAATGAACAATTTCTTGGAGAATTCCGATATTTTTAGTTTAGACGGAATTTCTCAAGCGTCCATTTATGCCGGTGGTTGGAATCAGACATTCTTCTCCCATAGGTTAATTTGTTATGCACGATTACTTGACACAATTTCCTAGGGGTCAATCTATCATAATTTCTATTTTCTCTCTCAAAATCCAAAGTTAACATATTATATCAAGAAGAACTTGAAGAAGCAAAGAAGGAAACTTAACTAACAATTAACACTTAACTAAATACATTGACAGTATGTATTATTAAATTGTTTTTGAGTTTAATTTTTTTATAAATGAGAAAAGAGGTTGACCTAGGGGATATCCATCTCGTAAATTGGTCAACCAAAAATATTAATAACTAAGAAATACATGGTGGATTCAAGTAAGTTAACAGTTTAAATGCCCTTTGAGAACCTTAGTAGTAGTAGTAGTAGTAGTAGTAGTAGTAGTAGTAGTAGTAGTAGTAATAATAATAATAATAATAATAATAATAATAATAATAATAATAATAATAATAATAATGTTTGGTAGCGCTATACGGATCTTGGGAACATATTCTTTAAATTCGTTGCAGCCAGCGAGAGAAATTACTTTACGTCTTTGCTGATTCTCCGTCCTCTTGAAGATGCGAATAGTTTATTAAGCTGCCTTCATTAAAAATTGTGGTATAGACACTAGAAGTATTTTAAACGAGAAACGAAAACTGCACTGTTTGTTTGCAGTTATCCAGAACAGTGATGCTATGATATGCTTCTATACAGTAAAGTATTTTCAATTGTTAGGTGTCCCAGCAGTACTTGTACGATATGCCACCCCAATCAGTTCTTTATTATTATTATTATAATTATTATTATTATTATTATTAAGTTTTATTATTATTATTATTATTATTATTATTATTATTATTATTATTATTATTATTATTATTATTATTATTATTATTATTATTATGTATTGAAAGTTATTATTATGTATTGAAAAGACGACAGCGTTAAATCTCTGGAGTGTCACTGATATTCGCTGTAGCAGAAAGGATGTTTCTCTTTCATCTCCGGATTGCCGCAATTGCCGGATTATTATTACTATTATTATTATTATTATTATTATTATTATTATTATTATTATTATTATTATTATTATTATTATTATTATTGTTGTTGTTGTTATTATTATTATTATTGTCGTTGTCATCATCATTATTGTTATATTTATTATTATTATATTTATTAGTAGTATATTTATTATTATTATATTTATTATTATTATTATTATTATTATTATTATTATTATTATTATTATTATTATTATTATTATTATTTGAGATGGCTGTCTTCAGACGAATCCTTCAGAATTTCTTTATATCAATAAATTTCGTGCTCAATCGGTTGAAGCGATATTAGAAGCCCTCGTTTGAGGGCAAAGGCATCGACCGGTGATCACCTCTGTCCATCGCTGGTCACACATCATCGCTAACCTAATTCAAATTCAGGTCAGCACCACCACCACCACCACCACCACCACCACCACCACCACCACTTCCGTCTCCGCGGTGCTTTATGGGAACGCAGGTCGTTCTTGCGTCTCGAACGCAAAGCTCCGTCCGTCCGACCGACGACCAGAACGACATCCCTGATGCAATTTTCGTCTCTTCGGGGGGCGGGCCTTTGCTTTTGATTTGTAATCACGTGTAAAACGGAGCGCTATGATATTTATGGCGGGATAAGCAATTTGTTCGCTCGCTGCTGCTGGGTGGGTGGGGTGGAGGGGGAACAACAAAAGCGAGGGCGGCGCTAGTCTTTCCACCGGTCAGACCCTCGGCTGGATCCGCCGCCGCGCAGTGGCAATTTTTTTCGAAAATTATGTGTCTTCGGTCATCCGCCGGTCGTCGCCGATGTGGCCGTCTGTCATTTTCCTCTTTCTGTCCTCGTTTTTTTCTGTTTCGGCTGAATTTCATGGAATGTTAGATCGTCTTCTTGCGAAACGCTCTATCAGTCGTCAACAGCGGCTGCAGTAATCACTGATTGATGCTTGCGGCGATGGCCCTAATTTTGATCCATTTTATAATCCAGTGAACGAGAATCAGTCAGTTTGTCAGTCAGTCAATCGGTCAGTCAATCAATCAATCGATTTTCTGGCTTGGTTTGAACTGGCTCTTATTCGGGTTGGATTTGGTGCGCCATCGGCTGTTGCCCTGGACATTATATGATAGTGTTGCCATAGAAGATTTTTGATCGAAATTATGAAGTCTTTTTAATGGTAACTTCTACTGTTTCTCTTTTGTTCTAAAACTGCGTGCAATTGGCGAATAATTGAGTGTAGTTTGCTGACACATAAGTCAACTGAAAATCTTCCGAATGAGCGGTTAGATTCAGTGTAGCGTCGTGCGAGTCAGAGTCTTTTCTAGCGAAGAACGACATTGTTTCGCATTCAATGATATTGAAAAAAGTGGAAATTTGTGACTCTCAACTTAACACAGACTTCAACGCCTGACTCTATCTAAGCATTACTCTACCCATGAAATTCTATTAATTCCAACAACTCACAGACACACGGACGTAGTTTTATCGCTTTAACCATCACTAAATGAATGCCTTTCGAAGTGTAACTTCAGACAGCGAGAACAGGAGATATGTACCCCAGTGATTAGGAACCTATCATTCTGAAATCCATGCTTCATTAGTTCACTTGTGCGCCAACTGTCAAATATTGTTATATAACACTTGAAAAATTAGTTGAAATAACGTTATTGCAGTCACCGTTATGCTATAACCATTAAATACCATCGCATTACGACACAATGATATATGTACTCACTGTAGTTTGCGCATGTAATTATAGCCTATATGCTGACATGTGCCTTGGCTAAAATGTTATGCAATAGTTCATTGTGCGGGTTGAATATAGTGAACTTATCAGCACACCTGTCAAAATGTCATGTTTAGTTGCGCGTGTCACATGACACAAAACGCGCCAGAATAGCCTACTCGTGAATGAATGACAATGGCAAATTGAAATGGGTGTTAGGAGCACGGGGGTTGCACACCAGTTTGGAAACACCCGTTTAGAGATACGCCTATGTCCGAAAATTTGTGCCTAAAGCAAATTTGGACAAATTAATTATATACTGAAAGCTGGAAAGATCGCAATCTCCGCCGCCATACCCCCCCCCCCCCAACTTCAATCCATGACTGAGACAATCTCATCTCTAAGTTGTAAGCACCGAAATGGAACTTCTTCTCTCCTACGAACGTTCACCTTCGTTTCTCGTCACTTCGCTTGATTTAATCGTCTTTATGTAGCGCCGATATCTCCGCGCGCTCTTGTCGTTGTCGTTTAATTGGCCGCGGGCGTTGTCCGCATCCTATATCGAGCTTTTTCTTTCATTAATTACATTTTCGTGACGAGTTTATTGAAACGACGCTGGCGCAACGAAGCAAATTAGGCAACATGGCTAATCGATCCATCATAGGAAAGACACCGGTCAATAATATGTTCCTAAGAGATTTCGTTAAACCACAGAACACTTTGTAGTGATGAATTTTTGCGCTTAATTATTTATTAATTATTTATTAAGAAAAATGTATAATAAATTTTACTTACTTTTTGAAGTGATCTAATGTTTGTGTTTGATGTGATTTGTATGTATGTAGGTCAGCTTCAGCTTCCCTCCTCCTTCCTCTCTCCCTTCCTCCCTCTCTCCTTCTACCCTTCCTTCACTCTACCTCTCTTCCTCTCTCCCTCCCTCACTTCCTGTCTGCCGCTGTCTGTCTGCTCTCTCACCTTTCGCATCTGCCTGCCTGTCGCTGCCTCTCTGTCTGTTTTGTCTGTCTGTCTGTCTGTATCTCTCTCTCTGTGTGTCTGTCTATCCCTCTGTTTTTCTGTCTCTCTCTGTAGGTCTATCTCATCTTCGGTGGCGTCATTGCTAAGCATTGCGTTATCATTCGACGGTCGCTTAGATGTGAGCTTAAAAGTCAGAATTCTCATTTCAAAGAAGCCCTATAGGTCGAGAACGTGCCCGCCAAGGTGTGAAAAAATCAGAGGTCATTAAATGCAAATAATGCAGAACCGAAACATTATTTTATTTTATTACAATATTACGACGCTGATAGACATCAGCGTCGTAATATTGCGTTAATTACTGCATAGTCTGCCTAATTGACGTCCGATCGTCAGGCTAAATGGATCGAAGATTCTCGAAGACAGTTTTATTCATTAGAATTAATTAAGAACGGATAAATAGAGATCAATGTGTAGACGCAGGCTTCTGGTCTGTTTTTAATATTATTTTTCAGCCGAAGACACGCAACCGGGACTCGGGACTTGTGGTTGGGCACTGACTTTCATCTCCTGGATACTCATAGGGATTACCTTCCCGATCTCACTTTGCGTCTGCTTAAAGGTAAGCACGAAATACATCCATTCCGGCGCCTACTTTTCAACTATACTTTGGCTCCTAGCGAATAGTTTGCCGTGACCTCCAAATTTTTGAATTTCAAAAAATGCCTGACTGTGGACTGACAGAATTTTGTCTCTGAACACATTAAATACCTCTATATATGTAACTCAGATAACTCTCAAATTATTAACAATATGAGAGTCGACTCTGAATTTCTTGATGTGACTTAAAATAATATTACAGTACAGTAGTTCGCATTAAAACACTACTAACAATAACATTGAAGACAAGATATGCTTATCTGCCATATATATTGGCATGCACTGCATGTTCCAAGTTCTACAAGAGTCTTCGCCTGTCTGTCTAGTTGTCTGTCTGTCTCGCTCTTAGTGAACTTTCTCTGACTGTCTATCTTACTCCATGTTGGTCTGGACAAGGCAATCCCATTATCAGAGTGCATCATGGAGTAAAGATGTCCATTTCCCAGAATTTTAGCCAATATAAGATAAAAAAATAATGAACTGTTAAATTCGAACTATCGATTTTGTTTATGTATAAAAATGCCTCAGCTCGGCAATTCTAAATAACTGCAGATTTTCTCGTTCAGCAGAAGAACCGCTTCTGTCTTGGATTATATCATTCGATTAGGACTGCTAGATAAATGCTGATAATAATTTTAATATTCTAGAGTGAATTTTCTGATATTTTGACGAAACTTTAGGTAGTTCAAGAGTATGAAAGAGCCGTCATATTCCGACTTGGCCGACTGTTGCACGGTGGTACCAAGGGGCCAGGTAAGCGAACCAAACAAATGGCGCTGCTATTGGATCATAGAATTTCTGCGATAACTATTTTGGTTTACTCTGGTTTCGTTTCAATCGTTGGTACACACATGCTAGGAGAAAAGTTATCACTAGGTTCTTACTGTATCTTTTTTATCAACGTTGACTTGTTATGAAACAAGCACCAAATCCCTGCATACATATACAGTAATAAATGCTAAAATAGTTGAGACCACAGACAAGCAGAGAATGATTGCTGAAATTATAGAGAGTGTAGACATGGATGACTTTTCCGGTGAGTAGTAACGGATTCGGGGATTCAGGCAAGTTGAAAGTTGCGCACGGCTCGTTCTAAATGAAGACCTAATCCCGGGAGAAGCAGAAGAACTTCCCCTTGTTTGCGTCCCGCGGGACTCTCGAGAGCGCCGGGCGTGAAATTACGGTGTTAGAACTGACGGTAGAATTTCCATTTTCGATCGCCGGAGCATCCGGACAAGTTGTGAAAGTTACTTAACGATAGCGCGCAGAGGTCTCACTTCGAACGCCAGCCGAGAAGCAGAATAGCAGATCCCGACGTAATAAAAGCTACAGTTGCTACGATATGGCGTAATGAATTCGCAACCCCCCCCCCGTCGAAGAATTGCCCGCCAACTGTTGTTGTCCGCAGCGTTTCTAAGGGTTTCCTTTATACTGTCAGAATTTTCGACTCTTCATTATAATGATCCACTAAGGCAAAGAGCATTGATCAGTGCAGTCGTACCAGTACATCGACTGTATATTTAATTCGCACACAATTTGTTGCGTTCGTTTAGCTTGCAAACTTTATAAGTTGCATTCAAATTGAGGTGGATTGATTGGCGTTCTCAGTTAGTAGTTCATGGCTTAATAAGTTAATAGTCTATGTTCATTGGCTAATCACAAGTAGTTTCTCGACTACCACCTTGCCCCATATGCCTCTATTCTCTTGAACTACGTGAAGCAGACTAAATCTAATTTAATCTTAAACTTCTATAGCGCCACTTCATAACGCATAGACGCATCAGTCGATGACACATCGAATCGAGGTCTGGTTAAATCCGGGATATCAGGCTCGACAACCAGAAGACAATCTATGGCGGATCAGTCTTGTCAGAAAGATGAGTTTTAATATTGTTCTAAGGTAATTATTTGTCAGCGAAATGGAGTAGCGTCACTTAACCGGGTTTTAATTAAGTCAAACATTAAAGAGTCTTCAGTTGACAGCTAACATTATTAACATAGAAGAAACCGCTCTCGTAAAACTGGCTTCATCATCAACAGGTTTTTTAGCCTGCAATCTGTTCCCACCAACATTTTATCGCGTAATCTTTACTGCCGGAATCTGACTGAAAATTTGTGAGTGAAATGTTCGGCTTCATAATAATAATAATAATAATAATAATAATAATAATAATAATAATAATAATAATAATATGTGGCTAAGTTTTCCAGGCCTTTTTTCCTCATTATATGTCCGAAGAATTCTAATTGTCTTTTCTTTATAGTCTTTAACAATTTCCATCTTGAATTTGCCTTTTCCAAAATTTCTTGGTTTGATATTTTCTCTGTCCAAGAAACCTTCATCATTCTCCTTATAAACCACATTTCCACTGCCTCTAATTTATTCTTCATCTGTTTAGAAATTGACCACGTTTCTGCGCCGTATAGCAATACCGACCATACATAAGTTTCCAAGACCCTTATCCTTGTTTCCATTGATATTCTCTTATTTGTTAAGACAAACCCAACCCATCATAAATATGGAAAAGTCAGACCAAACCAAACCAATCCAACCCAAAACAATCCATGGGTTAACACAACCCATGGTAATCTCTGAGTTAGCTATTGAACACTAATTTCGAAACCCTACCCACCCCGGCTTAAGCGTTAAGCGTCACGTTCATCGCACCCCTACCGCTTGGTTTCCAGTCTTATACACGACCGAAAACAAATGTCTTCTCCTCGTCATCATTTGCTGGCATTTCCTGCTGCGTTTGACTGACGTTTTGACGGAAAGCAAAATCGCACACACACACACACGCGCACACACGCATACAGGCGTTTTGCACAGCATCAACGGGTTGATTAAGCCGGACAATTTTCTGTGTGTGTGTGTAGAGAGAGAGAGAGAGAGAGAGAGAGAGAGAGAGAGAGAGAGAGAGAGAGAGAGAGAGAGAGAGAGAGACAGAGACAGAGACAGAGAGACAGAGAGACAGAGAGAGACAGAGAGAGAGAGGGAGAGAGACTTGCGAAATGGAAATGGACTGTCGTCACAGCCCCGTCTATCGGCGACGACAATCAAACGAGAAAATATTACGGGGGCGAAGCGGGAGGGAGGGAGGGAGGGAGGGAGGGCTGGCGGGGACAACGACCGGCGATTTCCCTTTGAGAAACGGAGGACGCAGATTTTGACGGAAACGGAGACGCCGAGGTGCGCCGCCGTCAACCGACGCAATAAAGTATGAGAGAGAAAGAGAGAGAGAGAGAGAGAGAGAGAGAGAACGGATTGCCACAGTCTTAGTTTCATATTCATCATCTTAGGCACTGGTGAGGATTATAGGGAGACAGGCCTACTACATCATCATCCGGGTCTTTAGTATGGTCTAATTCTGTGTTGGTTTCCTACGACGACCACGAATAACGCGAATAACGAAGCCGTGTCCTGGAATCGGTTCACATCTGCAGAAGACCCACTTCCTTATGTCCTACCATTGCTAGCTTAGCCTATTGTACTAAGTAAGTTCCTTTGTTCTGAGGTTAATGCAAATGCTTATGTTTTTTGTATTGTATTGAACTTTCATTTGTTATTTTGGAAATAATAAGGATGGTGATGATGACGATGATGATGAAGATCGTTGCTTCTATTCAACACAGCAAATACTACTACTACTACTACTACTACTACTACTACTACTACTACTACTACTACTACTACTACTACTACTACTACTACTACTACTACTACTACTACTACTACTACTACTACTACTACTACTACTACTACTACTACTACTACTACTACTGCTACTGCTACTACTGCTACTACTACTACTTCTTCTACTACTGCCATTAATTATTACTAGCACGTCGCCTTGAAATGGGAACGTTTTCGAATGGACAGTTATTCAACTTAGAAACTCGCACAGGCATGGACATGGAGTTGATCCACCCATGGGTTGCGTTGGCTGGGTTGGGTTGGGTCAGACATTTCCATGTTCATGGTGGGTTGGGCCAGAAAATAAGTTATGGTTTAAGAAATTGTATTGCATTACGATGGGTTGGGTTGAATCAAGTAACCCTATTTCTTTCGTGGGTTGTGTTAGGTCTGAATCATAATGGTTTGGGTTGGATTGGGTTTTAAGAAATAGACTCATGTCCATGGTCCATTTCTGGACTCACATACAAATGTATGTATGCGTGTGTATGATGTATATATATATATATAATATATATGTATATATATATAATGTATATATAATGTATATATATAATGTATATATATAATATTATGTATAATTGTATATCCTGTATACTATAGTATATGTTATAAAGTGTTAAAAGTGCTGAATTTTTATGTTATAAAGTGTTAAAAGTGCTGAATTTTCTCAGGTATCTTCTTTGTACTTCCGTGCATAGAAAGCTACACGAAAGTCGATCTGAGGACGGTATCTTTTGATGTTCCGCCTCAGGAGGTAGGCCTATAGACGTCGTCTAATTTCGACGTAAATTACTTCCTTTCTTCGTAATTCAGCCAAGAAAAGGACTCATAAGAGAATCTATCGATATATACTGTACTCGGCAGCCTTTGTTCGAACACGACCGATCTACAATGCAAAGCGAACGATTGATCGCTTTCTTAATATTATCGTTGTTTCTGTGCTAATTAGCTCATTCTCTGATTAGCGGCTAACGGACGCCCCACCATGGGCGTCCGGAGGGGGTGCAAGGGGGTGCAATTGCACCCCCTGGAAAAATTGTGAAGTCATGCAAAAAAGTAAAATTACTTGTTTCTTTTGTCACAAGACCCTGTTTTGCGCCCCTGGAATTTTTTTGTCATTTTATTTGTCACAAGACCCTGTCTTGCACCCCCCTGGAAAAATGTCTGCGGACGCCCATGCGCCCCACTCATGTCTTACACTCGTTTCATTTTTAACTAAGTTAAGCGAAGATTTATGTCTTCATGTACAAAATCACAGTCCTGTAGTGCACTCAAGAGGTAATGAAATTCAATGTCAGAAGGCTTTTTAACTGCGGGTTTAGAGAAAGCAGGATAAAAGTCAAAAGCACTGTTTTCGAATACAGGACCACGATACCACGTACAATATAATACACGGTGTCCAGAAAAAAGCGGCCCCAAAACATATTTCGATAACAACCACAAGCGTGCACCGATTTAAATATTTTACACAAATGCAGAAATGTCTACTTCAAATAACGGCTTGACATCGAGTGACGTGACGCGTTTTACGTTACGTATATATGCCCGTGACCCTTCATTTGCGCGACCGACATTTGCGCGCCGACATTTGTGCGATAATTATTTGTTGATATACTTGGGGTTAGTGTTAGGATTAGAGTTAGCGCTAGATTTTGGGTTATGATCAGGACCACGGTTGCTAAAGCACGGATAACTTTTGATCAATAGCGCAATTTTTATGTTGGAGCGCATCGTGTTTCGCTCGAAATACGCGCTAATGTCGGCCGGCAAATTTCGGCGCGCAGTTGTCGATTTTGCGTTAGCGCAGTTGTCGTCGCGCAAATGTCGGACGCGCAAATGTCGGACGCGCAAATGTCGGACGCGCAAATGTCGGACGCGCAAATGTCGGACGCGCAAATGTCGGACGCGCAAATGTCGGACGCGCAAATGTCGGGGTACCTATCTGCCAGGTGTTGACGAAGGATAGCGTAACGGTTTCCGTCGACGCCGTTGTGTACTACCGTGTCAGCAACGCCACCGTTTCGGTTGCCAACGTCGAGAACGCCCACCATTCCACTCGTCTGCTCGCCCAGACGACTCTTCGAAACGTCCTCGGGACGAAGAACCTCTCGGAAATCCTCGCCGAACGAGAATCGATATCGAATTCAATGCAGGTCAGAAATAAAAACGCTGTCTTCCTGCCTATACGGTCGACTGTTGCTAACGTAGGCTCTGTTCTCTGTATGCGGTAGAAACTCGTTATAGCGGACTCGGTTATAACACGTATACTCGCTTATAAAGAACCGCAATGTACGGTCCCCTTGTGATGCACCGCCGTATTGGATGTCGTTGGATATAACCTAGCTCGGATGTAACCTACTGAATTTTACAGACCCGCTACTGTAATAATATTACGCTATAACGAAGTTCTGTTGTATAATTCCTAATCAAGATGCACTGCCAACTATAGATGATTAGATCGATCTACTGCGGTTTTGTTGTTTAAAAGCCGAAAGAAGTTTAATTAGTTTATTGTTGTATGAATTTGAAAACCAGCGCTTCGTTTGAAACGTCCGCAGTTAGGGTTACTGTCCTTCAAACTAAGTCGTCCATCGTAAATAGCAGAACGCAGAAAGCTGCGTTTGAATTTGTGATGTGACTAAAGTAGAGTTAACTCCGGAACTCATTAAATACAATTCTATTATTATTATTATTATTATTATTATTATTATTATTATTATTATTATTATTATTATTATTATTATTATTATTATTATCATCATCATCATCATCATCATCATTATTGCACTGTGTGCTATTATTATATTGTGAAAGTTCCGCGGAAGGCGACTGCGTTAAATCTCTGGAGTTTCACGGATATTCGTTGTAGGAAAAAAGATGTCTCTCTCTCTTTCATCTCCAGATTGTCGCGATAGGATACTGCCGTTTTTCTTTAATTATTATAATTTCTTGTATTATTTTTATTATTAGTTTCTAGAGTGTGACACTTTTCAAGTAGGCTAGCAGCTCATTGCAAAATTGAGAGAAAACTTTTAAAGATAGACAGAGTTTGATAGACATGGCAATGTCACCGATCATAGTCTGAGATATAGGCCACTGATTTATATAATATTATTACAATGGATTCTAAAACAACAGCAACGACGACGACGACGATGATGATGATGATCGGTAACAGGCATGTTGAGAACCTTCGTCATCAACATCAGAATCAACGAAAGCAGCGATGCTTTGGACTCGATCAATCTTTTTTCCTGGCACATTTGTGTTCTGCTTTTGTAGGAAGCTCTGGACGACGCCACAGAACACTGGGGAATAATGGTCGAACGGGTGGAAATGTAAGACCACGAGTCGTACTTTTTATCCTAACGGCGTCGGCAGCGGCGGCGGCGGCGGCGGCGGTGGCGGTGGCGGTGGCGGTGGCGGTGGCGGTGGCGGCGGCGCAGTGAGTGATTGGTGAGGGGCCGTATAGAGGGGCGCTAGGGAAATGTTCTATGATCCTAGAATGGACGTCGAATGACGGAGATCAGAACTGGACAGGATGCTTTTTTCACGCGTTGGTAGAGAGCAGAAGGCTGAATACGTCGTAAAGTTGTGACAAGGAAAATGATGGCCTCGGGTGAAATTCCGCGATAGAAAAATGTTTTTTGTTTGAAAGAATAGAAAATTATTCTGGAATTGTCTCACAAAGTCAACCATTGTAACTATAAGACAGATCAAATATTAATTGATGAAAATCATACAAATGTTGATAAGACTCAGAGAAAACTGGTTAGTTAAAATTATGCGAATGTTGATTAAACAATAGATGCATGCAAATACAGTACCTGATTCGCAATAAATATTAGAGTTTATTGGGTGGCGGAATGGAATTTTCTTTTCTATAGTTTTATTCAAGCCTGTAACCTGAGATTTACGACAATCTTCGAAATATTTCATTTGTAAGGTTTGAAAGGCAAAATAGCCAATATGTCTATAATTGAGAATTGCTTGCCCCGAGAAATTTGTGAGACAGTAACAGTAACGCCCTGCTCCTCAATCCAGCCATCTTCGGGTTCCGGTGCAAATACGATCACTCTTTATTTCAACTCAACTCAAGAGTGGTTACATACAATATACCCGAGTGCATTATAACAGCAGTGCAAAAAAGCCCTTTTAGCATTTCTTCAAAACAAGACTTACTGCCTTTAATTAATTACTTTCATCTCATATTTGTGATTTGTATACTGTAATTCACAATCTCGGTTGCTATTTGCGCTTTCTTTTCTTTACTTGATACCAGGGGGTATTTCGCAGGAATTGCTATCGGATGAGGTGTCCCATAATTGCAGGGGCGTCGATGTCCAGTGTTCCATCTAGACTTTTTGGACCCAGGGGGAATAGAAATGGGCGGGAGAAATGGCGCTGGTTCGATGCTTGATCCCCCTAAAAAAGGAAAATACAAGTCAAAAATACGATCTCCATTGTCATCTCTACCGTTTTCATACTGTCCATTCTAATGTTTGCGGAGTCAGTTGCATGTGTATAGCGGCTCAAGTTTCAATTTCCAGAGGCAAATTTTCCTCTTTAGAATTCTAAATGAATCGTTTTAACACCAGTCTGTTTTTGGTGATAGCAACACCATCCTTGGGAACGGGTGTTGAGTCAGGGGGTCTGTCACAAATCGAGGGGGTTGGAAACCCCACATGGGGGCGTAGGAAATCCCTACTCGATACTCCATTAAAATTAATAACAACGAATAGTTGTCTTCGCGTTTAAGTGCATAAATCTGTGCTTATGATATCTTAAAATTAGGTATTAATTATTATAAATTACTGTCAACGAGTCTTTGGTCGTACGCGATGATAACAAAAAGTGATTTGTTGAAATGATTTCTTATATATTAAGAAAGGATGTGAGATTGCCGATTCAGCTTCAGCGAGCAATGGCCGCCGAAGCGGAAGCGACAAGAGAGGCCAAAGCCAAGGTGCGATGCCGTCATGCCGAACAACACGCTTCACCTATCGACACTGGCATTCAGTGGCGGCTCCACAGGGGAGGCCCGAGGGGGGCCCGTACCCCCTATTGAATGCCTGCCCCTAGTGGTCCCCTGTTGGGACCCTATACTTAATACTACATACCTAACAACAAATGGTTGGCCCACCATGAATAGAAGTTGCCACCCCCTCCAACGCCCCCCCCACTTGCCGAATCCTGGAGCCGCCACTGCTGGCATTGATAATATAATTTGGAAGCAGCAGGGGACAATAGTTTTAGGCCTAATTTGACAAACGGATCTTTGAATAAATTGAATAGATTGAATGAATTATCTTGAGCCAATGAATTAACGAACGAATGAATTGATAATGTAATTAATTTGAACTGAACTGAACTTTACCTGTATTTCAACTATTATGTGAAAAAATGCACAGATTGATCAAGAAAATAAAAAATTACAGAGGTAATTCAACTCAGAGTAGACGGATTTATCACAGCAATTGCAGATTTTTCACTAGTAATTAATCCACAGAAATTTAATTAACAACTGTAGACATCAACATTTTTGACTAATTTTGGATGAAACAGAAAAAAAACTTAATTACTGACTGTTAATTTGTCCCGCTATACTAAATGAATTACCAGAGGTATTCAGAGACCGATAATAACCAATGGTTTGTAAATTTCAAAGGTGATTGCCGCCGAGGGCGAGAACAAAGCGGCTCGTGCCTTGAAGGAGGCGTCCGAGGTCATAAGCCAGTCGTCGTCGGCGCTGCAGCTGCGCTACCTCCAGACGCTGAGCACCATCTCCGCAGAGAAGAACTCGACCATCATATTTCCACTGCCGATCGAATTCTTCAGTCATCTCATCAGACCGAATCAAGGCAGTCGCTGAGGCGACGAAGGAAAGATGGCTAAACGAAGCATGTCCGATCTATTGAGCTGAAGACAATTATTATTAATAAGACATCCGTGTTTACCACTGAATGAATTCAATTGGCAACAGTTTCACCGAATGGTCTGCTGTTGCAAGGAAACAAACTTCTCGATACACGACTCTGTGTTAATCTAATCACACCATCAGTTCAGAAAAATGAAGATATTTGCTAACCAAGAAGTTCCAATTCAATGCCTTTCCGATAACTTGCTTTTCAGCTACGTTACGTTACAGCTATATAATTTGTAGTAACGCGGCGTTAAGACACCGTTGCACGAACACAAGAGATCGGAAGGAGACAGCATACTTGGAGAATGAGAGCACCTTTTCGAAGCGTCATTGTGAAAAGTATTTGACGATGACTCGCTTTGTACATATTTAGGCATTTACAGTACATCAGTACATAACATATGTTATTTTATACTTTTTCCAAAGGAGAATACTAGAACAAAACCTATTAGAAGACAAGAGAGCAAAGAATGAGATTTCGAAGCAAGACTATGCCTATAAAGTGAATAAATGGCCGGATGGAACTTAGAGGTTAACACACAGGGCAGACCCTACCGAACTACTCTAAACCCTGCTATTATGTTTTATTCGTTCGAGTAGGCATCGCCAATTACAGTTGTAGGAATGCCTTCTAAAATAATTTTTGCTTGAACATTTATTTTTCCGTATCTTCGATTGTCTTTCGGAATGACACTTTCCTGTTGCTCAAATACTAGAACAACCTTCTGCGTCTTATACTTTGAATGCTCGAGATTGTTGCAGAGCAACGTGAGACTGGTTACTGTCTGGTAGCCGTTAAATTCGAACGCTTTGTCGTGCTGTTAACAAGTTCAGTTTTTCATTCGAATGTAAAATTTAGCCGAACTGCGATATAAAGTATAGTTGGTTATAACGTACCGCAGTCCCATTTAACGTGTTACCGTATTGGATGGTATAGGATATAGCGTAGGCCTCAGTGGCGTAGCCACGGGGGGTTTGGGGTTAAACCCCCTTGGGCGGCGAAATTTTTTTAATGTATTTCCATGCAATTTTTACTTTTTGAGGCGATTTTTGGAGATTTTGGGGTGAAACCCCCCCTTGGCGGTTATCGACGAATTTTTTTAAAAAATCCCTTTTTCGGAAATCCTGGCTGCGCCACTGGTAGGCCTGCCTCGGATATAACATACTAAATTTTACAGACCCGCTAAGTACGTTAAGGCGAAGTTCTATACTGCATTGTGTAAAAATTTACCAGTGAGGTTTATTAATTATTATTAATTTTCAGACGTCGTTCAGCGCAAAAAGAACTGCACGAGTGTCCTTTCGGCGAAGGATGGCTGTAGCAGCTGGTCCTTTGGCCAAACGATGACCATCGTTGCAATCGGAGATGAGCCGATAAACAGATCGTTGTTAATTTCTATGACTAGCCTACACAAAGTACGCTCGCAACTGTGAAATGTATCTGTGTTTGTATCTGTGTATGAATATGTATTTAGGTCTTTTGCATTCGTCAGTCGAGTAAGAGAAATTGTGCAACGAAGGGGGTTGTAATATTGGGAACAATATAGGCCTAACGTTGTCATTTTCAGCGAACGACTTTAATTTGAAATGCTGTTGTGAATGCAGATCTTGTTATGTACAGTAAATAATAAATAATTGCAATACGTTTCAAAGTCGTCACATCTACTCGTTCATCTTGCTTATTCCGATGTGACATTCAATATTGATGAAAATAATAAAATGCCAGTGTTGTTGACGATTCACACATTTTGCTGCAACACATTTGAAGCTAATGTGGCAATCAACAAATGGCCGTCTTATTTCGTGCATACAGCGCAGGTGATTTCTCTACTAGCTACGTAGGGTGGACACGGAAGTGATCCGCAAACTCCCTCCACGGTGTAGAACAACGCTCCGTTCTCGTTTCGAAATCCAGCTGGATCGGCTTCAGGACTGCCATCAACGCACACGAACTCAGTACGCCCCTTATGAGTATAAGCTTCAGCCATGAGGTATCCGGCGTATTCCAACGTCCAGTCGCCATAGCAGAGGTTTCTGGCGGGTATCATGACAACGGAGGTCTTCGTCTGGCTGCGACAGACGACACACGGCGCGTTGTTATCATGCGCCGGTCGTCCACCCATGTTGGATAGGTCGACTACAGTCGGTCCCTCATATTCAACTCCAAACAACTTTGACCATTTTTCGGCGCCTTCGTTGTATTGGCCCCAGATCGGATCATTCGGAAGACAAAGAATGTTACTTCCACCGCCAGAATGCTGACGCTCTGATCCTGCGGCAATTCCGCTGTAAACGGCATCAGATCCAGAAGGACATTCAGTCCTACCCCATCGGGTGTAAATGGCGCCACCTGAAAGCAAAGGGCTTCAAAAGTATTGCATTCTTTTGTAATTTAAAATCTCCCTCAGGACGTGACGTATTAGCCTGCTTTATACTCACGGTTCGTAATTTTGGATCGGGAAGAGCGATGAAAATGTCTAACAAAGAATCTGTCTTCTAGTATTCGTTTGGTGCGCTATCGGCAGATGCACGAACATTAAGACTGTTGAAATGAAAGTCATTTGCTAATTAATGGATCAAAATTCGGAATTTTGTCAATTAAAGCAAGCAGAGGGTCGAACAACTGAATATGCGAAATAAGTTTTTCTTTAACACACATTTTATCAAATCGCGCTGTTCAAAAGACCAAACGCTTTTTCATTCCACATTCTCAAAGGCATTTCCGGGATGGATTCAGAATGCATGTGACTCGGTACACACAAACTCAGTTTTCAATTTGCCAAAAGGGTTAGGTGATCAGAGAGAACTCTAGTCAAAATTGTTTCCGTGCCTTTGGGTATATAAGACCAAATTAATCCTGGCAAGTGGACATATAATAACAATAATGTCAAATTAGTAAAATAAAATTGATAACCTGTATAATTTTCATGTGTTTAAGATGCAAGGCAAGTGTTGATAAAGAAAGACTCATTAAAAATTAGTGATAACCACCTGCTCTGATTATATTCTGACAACTGCTGTTGGGTGCTTGACTGACTTCTCTGCGTACACGCGACTCAGACGGATGAAAGGCATTCTGTATCAAAATTGAACACAAAATTAATTACTGCAATGAATAAAATGCGATGGTGATCGAATAACGAATCCAAACACTTGACATTTAGAATGGCCATTCTGGCAGCAACCGGCTTCACTGTGGATAGATTTGGATCACATCGATTGATATCTCTGTATAGACTTCTACACTTGATGTGATAAGTATGCGTCGTAATTCACAATCATCATCGACATCATTACCATGTCGTCGTCATCATCAACATCATCGTCGACGTCGCCGTAATCATCATCATCATCGCCATCGTCATCGTCGTCACCTTCACCATCGACTTTGACGTCGTTGTCGTCACCATCATCATCATATCATTATAACTAGCTATTATTTCAATAATGATGTTATTATTGCAATTGGAGCTGAAGAGCAGAAGAAAAGGTGTAATTCAGCAATTGTAGGCCTCTGGGTGCTGCAATGACCTTTTATTCTTCAAGAAACGAGTAGGCTTTCCAAGAAGACAAATATTTATTAATGTTGATACGCTGTGATTTGAACACTTTCGAGGAGTTATTAAAAAATATGTTTAAATTTTCGGCAATAAAGCTCTCAGAGTTTCGACTCTGATATTTTTATGTGCTTGCGAGTTATAAAATGTCATCGTGGAACTGCGTGAAACTGCCTGCAAGCACCATTGTAACTGCTCCTCCTCTTCGAAGACCGATCTTGTAAGAACCGACAGCAAGAACGACAAGGAACGGAACTGTCAGCAAAAGTTTGACGTAACGACGCCATTGAAACTGTTCCACCAATGTTGAAAACCAGCTCCATACGGTCGCCATATTGGTTCTTGAAAACATCGTATAATAAAATGTTTCTAGAACTTTAAGGAAAATCTTAGACACTAAGTCATATTTTTCGCCTGACACTACAAAAGGTACAAAGATAAATAAAACATCAGGAGTGAATTTCATACAATTACATGTAGAGCGACAGAAGGAGCAATTCGGGAGATGTTTGAGAAACTAAAAATCAACAACAGACACGTAAAACAGCAAACGCTATAATATAGATTTCACTTCACACTGTATCTGGATAAAAGGATGCTAACTCTATTTTCACTATAACTTTAAGAGAACTTCGCCGATTTCTATAAAAAATTGCAGTCTTAAACATCATCGCCTCCACTGAATTATTGGTGTTGCAATGACCGTGTGAACAAGCTTTGCCCACTCATTCACCAGTGTGACCAGTCACCAATCTTGTCAACTCCCATGTTATAGCATTTTAAAATAATTTTCGGATTAATTTTGAGAAAAAAATTCAGAAATCTAATCCGGTTGAAGAGTGTGCTTAAAAATTCAAATGATATGTGCTAAACAGAAAGATCGAAGTACAACTGTTTCGAATAAAGTTAAAATAACAATTTGAAATTTTCATAGAAAGAAAGCTCGGAGAAAGGGCGTTTTCCTACTCTTGTCAGTTCTGTTAGTGGCTGACTGTCTGTTTATTTCATATTTAGCCAAAGGGCAGATTTTTCAATAGATTTTGTAGCCACGCCTGTTTCAATGAAAAAGATACTAAACTTACTAAAATAACGTTTACAGGCAACAGCCTTCCTTTCGTAGGAACAAGACAAAAATCGCGTGGAAACTGGGTAGACGGTTTATTTAAAAAACGCCGAAAAGACTTGAAGCATTATTAATTCCCACTAACCTCGACTGTAGATAATAAAACCAGACTGATGATGTGATACAGATTTCAGGTCAACATCCGACTTGAATAAAAAAACAAAAATTCCAAGTAATTGAGAAGCAATTTGAACTAAGCAATGGCACAGCTAAAGGCGTTTTATGAATTTGAGATCTATGGCAAGTCATTGGTTGTATTTGGTACTGTATTACAACATTAGGCTGGCAAAAGTTCCAGACGAATAGCCCAAACTTACAGGTAAATTCTTCACTCTGGCGCTGGCAAATTTAATACATGCAGTTTGTTAGCAAATTTTTTCTTTCCATTAATTTTGCAACAATTTTGCAAAAATTAAATAAAAAGACATTGCTCTATCCTTTACAATTTGGCAACAACAATTGCAGATAGAAAATGAATACATTAGGCCTACACGAAGCGCTTCATAATGAAGTCTTAACTGTGCATCCGCCTTCGCCTTAATATGAAGAATCCTAATTCGAGGTTGGTGGGAAGGACTTGCCAACAAAATTCAATTACGTTGCATTAAATTGTCTGGCAAACACGAAAATATAACTTTCGAAAACTTGGTGGTTTAATTAATGACTCAATCACATGCAAAGTGAAATAGATATCTGGTTTGAGATCCTGCATTCTACTAATTACTTTTTTCCAAAAATAACAACTCCTTTACTCTTGTAGGATGTGTTCGACGAGTAAAAGCGACGGATTGCTTGAAGGTTACTGATACTTGGCAAATATTGCCAGTTGTAAAGAGAAAATTCAACTTAAATCATTGTCTACGCGTAACTATTGATACGCAGCTCAATGGTAAATTAACCCTTGCGAATAGTCTATAAGAATACGGATGCAATAGAGCTGAGGGGGTTAAGCAACAGCTTATCTGATCTAGTAAAGTAAGAACCAATAATTCGTGGAATTATTTAATAAAATGCCTAGTAACAAGATCAAAATATTCGACGCAAGCAGATGCAACATATTGACACTTTTAACGGGAGCCAATTCTATTAAATTGCTGTGATGCAGGATTGCAGGATAGGGGATGTCCATTAATTACGTCAACAATTTAGGAGGGAGGGGTTTGGAAAAGTTTGACAGTTGTTGACATGTAGACAGGGTGACAGGGTGCTGCAATGAGGGGTGGGGGTCAAGAGAAGTTGACGTCAACAATTTCACTTTTTTCAAATAATCAAAAAACAGGAAATTTCATAGAATACTACTTATTACAATGGAAAAAAGCATTAGAAAAAAGGTCATCACCACCACATTTTGACACTCGATGAGGAAAAAATGGTCATTATACACAAAAATAATAACCTTGTTATTGGGACCTGTCATTGATCTGGGGGGTCAAGAGTTGTTGACGTAATTATGGGGGGGGGGTTAAGCGAAAGTTGACAGTTGTTGACAAAGGGGAAGGGGGTCAAAAATTGCCCAAAAATTGTTGACATAATTAATGGACAGCCCCATAGGCCTAACTCAAATTAAAATACAATAGTGATGATGATAATAATAGTAGTGATAGTAGTAGCCTAGTAGTAGTAGTAGTAGTAGTAGTAGTAGTAGTAGTAACAGTAGTAGGCCTAGTAGCAGTAGTGGGCCAGTGGCAGCAGCAGTGGTGGTGGTGGTGGTGGTGGTGGTGGCAGTGGTGGTGGTGGTGGCAGTGGTGGCAGTGGTGGTGGCAGCGGTGGCGGTGGTGGTGGTGGTGGTGGTGGTGGTGGTGGTGGCAGTGGTGGTGGTGGTGGTGGTGGTGGTGGTGGTGGTGGCAGCAGCAGTGGTGGTGGTGGTGGTGGTGGTGGTGGCAGCAGGTGGTGGTGGTGGTGGTGGTGGTGGTGGTGGTGGTGGTGGTGGTGGTGGTGGCAGTGGCAGCAGCAGCAGCAGCAGCAGCAGCAGTAGTAGTAGCAGTAGCAGTAGTAGTAGCAGTAGTAGTAGTAGTAGTAGTAGTAGTAGTAGTAGTAGTAGTAGTAGTAGTAGTAGTAGTAGTAGTAGTAGTAGTAGTAGTAGTAGTAGTAGTAGTAGTAGTTAATTTACAATCCCACAATTCAGTCGTGCATATCATAAACCGCAAATCTATTTTGTAGCTTATAAAAGTTAGTGCACAAAATTATGCGCTTGATCATTATTCTATTAAAAATAATTTGTCGACGATCAGACCTTTCAACTGTCTTTGTTTCAGTTTCTAATAAAACAGTTAGTGTTCTAATAAAACAGTTTAGTCTTGATCAAAAAAGCTAAAATCTCATTGAAGTATAAGATTTCCTGCCTTTTATCGCTGAAGACCTCCAACCGTATTCGCTAACTGTCTCAACTGAAATGCAAGTGTGAAATAGACGCTTGCCTCGTCAGAAGTTCAAGTAAACAACTTGTCCGTCGAATGTTCAAAATACGGTTCAGAACCAGAATCAAGGTTAAACAGGTTTGAAGGCTTAAAGTCTCGGCGATTTCAAAGAAAACCAAAGTAATTTAGACTGAGAGATCCCTATCTAAACATTGACTTAAAGGTCTGGAATCTATAAACTGATTCGTTGAAAATAATGGGACAGTCTCAACTCTAAAGTTCGCACTTCCTCTGCTGTCGTTCTGATTACATATCTTGCTACTCCCTGGATCTTCGTTTTGAGGGCACATTTCACCCGACTGATCAATGACGTTTAAGCCGTTATCACGCAGGAGCTACTACTTACCCACAATTTGTTATTTGTCATCTAAAAGCACATGTACTGCCATGACTTCTTACAATACAATACAATACTACAATACGATACGATACAATACAATACAATACGATACGATACAATACAATACAATATCGCTTTATTAAATCCATCTGAGCAAAACGCAAGGTCAAAACATAATACATAAAGTAATAATACATAATACGCACTTTAGGTATGAAATGAAAATTAAAAGTTATTGGAAATTAAAATTATTTGTGCATTTACGTCTTGAATATAATAATCTCGTAATAAAGTTTTTAACAGTCAAAATATTAATCCGGCGAGGAATATGCAGGTCGTGTCCTCGAGGTCCAAGGCTGTAGTTCTGTTCATAGGTTGCTTTAGGTAAAACTGCTATGACAGACCAGTTTAAGAATGTTAATTGACCTTGACTGATGAAAAGTTACGATGTAAGCTAAGTTAGGAAATGACTGTGACTCTCATTAAGGCAAAACCCCGCTGCATATATAATGGTGAATAAAATTGCTATTGCGGTGTAACATTGCTGGCTGTTGCAATAGTTCTTCCAATCACCGTTTCCCTTTAACTGTATAACTGATTGAAACTAATAAAGTTATCTATCTAAAGCTTTGCATACTTTCTGCAGTAGAACTTCCTTACAACGTACTTAACGGTTCTGTAAAATCCAGTAATTATACCGAAGGGACATTATATTCAATGCCGTTCAAAACATTCGCACACCACAAGACACCTATATTGCAGTACGTTGTGACCGAGTATGCGCAATAACGAAGCTCTACTGTATTACATTACGGCGTAATATGACACCGAGCGGTGCAGTTGTTTATTTCGTGCAGACGGCGCAGACGATCTCTCGACGCTGGATGTACGGAGGACACGGGAGCGATCCGCAGACGCCCTCGACGTTGTAGAACAGCGCTCCGTTCTCGTCCCGGAATCCCGCCGGATCCGACTCCGGACTTCCGTCGACGCAGACGAATTGCGTTCGCCCGAGATGCCCCGGATGTCCGGACATCAGGTACCCGGTGTACTCGACGTTCCAGCCGTCGTAGCAGACGTTTCTGGCGGGAATCACCAGCGCCGAATTCCTCGTCGGACTGCGGCAGACGACGCAGGGGATGTTGTGGTCTTGCGGAGCCCGGTTGCCGACGTTCGTGAAGTCGAAACCCGACGGAGCCTCGTACTCGGCCCCGTAGAGTTTGGTCCCTTTCTCCACGTTTTCGTTGTATTTACCCCAGAGGGGGTTCATCGGCAGACAAAGAGGATTGCTTCCGCCGCCATGGGTGTTGAAGAGGGAACCTCCAACTACTCCGGCGTACACCACCTCACTGTCCGCAGGGCATTCCGTTCGACCCCAGCGGGTGTAAACTGCTCCTCCTGAAAACAAGACAGGCCTTGTAATCCCTGTGTTCGTCTGTCTAATCCAGGGGTGGCCAACCGTTTGTAGCAAAGGGGCCATTATACATTTTGAACAAAATGGATAGAATCGCATGTTTTTGTTTTCACAGTAGTGACAATCACTGCAGTCACGTAACGATAGTATCTGCCATCAACTAGACTGTTAGAGTAGGCAGCCTACAGAAAGAGCAAAGTGCTAGTAGAAGTACTAATACTTAGGAAAAGCAAAGGCCGTCATACAATCCAATCAAATTATTATCAGCAAATTTATAAATCATACGTACAGTTAGACCTCCTACTGTATGCTCGCATTAAAATGTCAATAGCAGTTTCTGGATCTAGGCATACACGTTCATTACACTCTGTAGACCATGTAAAAATCGCTATCCGCCTACCATTGGCGTAGCCAGGTGAGGGGGCACCGGGGCACGGGGACACGAGGTCCGGTCCCTCTATTCAGGTTATGACCGGTCGTGGAATTTGCCCAAAATCGTTGAGATTTCTGGGGGAGCGGTAGAGAGTATGACGATCGAAGAGAATGTGCGAATGCTCAAAATGCTTGATAAGACGACCTTTCTGTCGCTCGGGAAGATTTTTTCACCCGGAAATGTCGATGTGACCCCCAATTTCGAAATCCCCGCTACGCCAATAGCAAACGAAAGTCGCGTGAATGTTACCTGCGGATGAAATAGTCGTAATAGACTGGGAAGGAAGAGGAGCAGATGTAGAGGGTGAAGGAGGCGGATTGACGACATCTCTTCTCTCCCTCAGCAATATTGAGTCTTCGCCATTAACCTGCCGTTAAGTATACAAATTACGCGCATCATCTCACGTAGAGTTGTTAAAATGTCAACAGGGCCTCCGAGAGGGGGGCCAGGAGGGGGCAACTGCACAGGGGCCCGGCGGTCTGGAGGGGGCCCGGGCCGATGATGAATATGTATAATTAACAATAAAATGAGTAATAAAACTAAAGAATGGTTAAGATGTTAGTTTAGCAGAGGGTCCCGGCGAGCACAAGGGGGCCCGGGACACAGTGCTAAATGGGTGACAAGCAAAAAAAGGTCGTCAACACTTTATAAACGGCTGACAAGCAAAAAAAGGTCGTCACGAAATTAAAAATTAATACTTCTCAAGGGTCCGTCGGCCATTCTGCACAGGGGCCCGGAATTTCTCTCGGAGGGCCTGAATGTCAAACTGGTTCATCGTTATTGAACTGCACAGAAATTCTCTTGCGTAGGCCTATGGTGTTCGTGTGCATGTTATTACACAAATTAAAAAAGAAAATTACACATATTATTATTATTATGATCGCCATGTCCTCAATGGCTGTACTATAAAATGTGGTTAGTAGTGAAAAAGAACTATGCAATTATCAAGACGCTGAATTTTGATTGAAATTTTTAAAAAATTCAGAGGATTAAGTTCTACATGTAGTATATGCAACATAAAGAGACACCCCAATTGAATCTAACAGTTAAGACGCTCTACATGAAAGTTGACTGCGTAGTCCTACTGAGTGTAATTGTTGCCTGCATGATCACGTCAATGACTTATGAGGTCAGCCGGTGTTCTGATAATTCTGGTTTCGAACGGGTTTGTACACACTTGTACAGAAGACAGAAGACACAGGGACAAACTTTTTGCCGAATTAATACTGCGCCAAATGCGAGAAATTCGCGCCATTCAGATAGAGTTATCAAAAGCCAAGTCAGTATTCGCTGTACATCATATCTTTTAATTCATCTTATACCTAATGTTGCTGACATATACATATAGTATTACATACTTTCGACGACTTTCCGGAGATACGTCCAAGGCTGTAGGTTCCGATGACGAAAACCACTAGAAATGGAACAGCGAGGAGGTATCGAAGGTACGGCTGCGAAGAGAATTTCTCGGCCAGATTAGAAAACCCGCGCCACATAAAAGCCATCGCGTCTGATTATTCAGCGCCGTCTCGATTGAACAGATACGTCGAGTAACGACGATAAGACGATGCTGGCGAGGGATGGACCTAAAGCGCGTCAGTCAGACAACAGTCCGCTGCTTCTAACTGAAATCCTAAACAATCTGTATTTCGTCTCTTTTATTTTCGTATACAGGGCTTGCTCAACCATCGGAACCTGGATAATGGGCCTCGAACCCGATAGCAACCAGTTCCTATCTGTTCTCTGAATGCCATGAGTGCTGTAAGATCAAATTTAAGCACTTATTGTTAAATGATATTAAAGCAAGTGCTGTCATAAGTGGATAAGTCACAAGCGCTTTGCAGTAAATGATCGTTTTCGAAAATCATGCGCCAGGCAGCAATTAGGTAACTTAATGACGCTGAGAATACGATAAGTGATTAATTAATGAGCACGTGGATATTGTTGTCTGGAAGTCCTGAGTTCTTGATCAGCGTAAATTTACTAACAGTGTTTTGGGACTGCGACTCGCTGTAGCATTAGCTTCGCCCCAGGGGAGGGGGAATGGGGGCAACTGCAACCGCACCCAACCTGCCTTCAGACCACCTACCAGATTCGCGCAAATCCGGTGAGAAAGTTTTATTGTGGAGGGTGTGTGTGGGGTGGCGGTAAAGAAGCTGACACGCCAACCCCATTTTACCCCCTCCCCCTAGCACCTCAAAATTCCTGGCTACGCCACTGAGCTGTAGTCATTTGTCCAAAATCGAGTTTTTGAACCGGTTCAGATGAACCGTTCGAACTGAAATCAAGGAATTTTCTTCTAGAAAGTTCCTAATTGCTAGTAACATAATGATGCCTCAGATCCAATTCTAGTGACAAGTCTATAGATGCCTATCTTTAATATACGGAGAAGCTTGTAAAACTTCACTCGAATATACAATGCAACATCGTTATTTTATGGCAAACCACAAAGATGCTGACGAAAGAAAATCTACATCAAATATAAAATTTGTATTCAAAGTTTCTTTGCAATTCATTTTTTAAAATGTTTTCTGACTGTCTTCTGTGGTAGTTCATTCAACCGTTTCTCTTACATAAGGTAAAATAAAAGTTTCCTTCATATAGCCTATCACAGGTAGAGCTAAAATATCGCTTTCATTGCAAAATATTATGCGATTAAAGTGTGCGATCGTTAAGGTTGCAATTGCATGTTCCAGTCAAGCAATAGCCTAACTATCAAAGCGTCTTCACAAAGTTGTATTGCCGCTGTTGGCTTTTACTTCGTGCATACAGCACAGGTGATTTCTCGACGAGGAACGTAAGGTGGACACGGCAGCGATCCGCAAACTCCTTCCACGTTGTAGAACAACGCTCCGTCTTCGTTTCGAAATCCAGCTGGATCGGCTTCCGGACTTTCGTCAACACAGACGTATTCATAACGTCCCTTATGAACATAGTGACCGGCCATGAGGTACCCCGCGTACTCCAGCGTCCAGTCGTCATAGCAGAGGTTTCTGGCGGGTATCATGACAACGGAGGTCTTCGTTTCGCTGCGACAGACGACACAAGGCACGTTGTGATCATGTGCCGGTCGACCACCGAAGTGTTTCAGATCGATCCCCGACGACGCCTGATATTCGGCTCCGTACAACTTGGATCCCTTTTCGTTGCTTTCGTTGTATTGACCCCAGATTGGATCGGTCGGTAGGCACAGGTGGTTGCTACCTCCTCCAGTGTGATCGTACCACGAGCCTCCGGCAATTCCGCTGTAAACGGCATCGGAACCAGAGGGGCATTCAGTCCTACCCCATCGGGTGTAAGTGGCGCCACCTGTAAAGAAGCACGGACGAGGATTCAATTCCAACAGATTTCATTATATAAAGCCATCTCCGGTGATGAAGTTGAATCATTTTATCTAATGATGCCCTCCTAAAATCAATATTTCCATTCACATGAATTGATCGCGCTATTGACTATCAGACTATCTGAATTTAGAACGCTTTAAATTTGATGCTTCATTTCGAAGGCGCTATAGTAATGAATTTATAATAAAAATCACTGGTGTAGCAACGGGGGGAGGGAAGGAATGGCTCTGTCCCCATTCTGGCATCAGGCCAATCACGGGATTTGCGCAAACCGTTGGAAAATATGGAGGGGATGGTCATATGATCGAAGAGAATTTATGTGACAGTTGAAAGTGCTTGACACGACGACATTTTTGCTAGTCAAGACTTTTCACCGAGAAATGTCGGCGTCCCCCCCTATATTCCGGATTTCTGAATATGCCACTCGGAGTAATAAATAATAATAAAACTGATAAAAGTCGTTATAAATGCCGTGTGCTGTACCTGCTTTTATGATGATCTGATTGCTGCTGTTGGGCGTCTGACTAACGTCTCTGCGTACACGCGACTCAGGCGGGTGAAAGGCATTCTGTAGTATCAACAATGAACACTGAAATTGATCACCATGTGAGGCAGAAATAGAGAGACAACAGTTCAAAAAGAGAGAACAATGTTAGTTTAGATGATGAAGTTCCTCTAAGTCTAAGACAGTGCTGGAGTTGCTGAGGAGGGTGTTGGGGGGTTGAGGGGTTGAACCCCCCCCCCCAGCCAACTTTGCAACCCTCCCAAAAACCGCATGTCGGGTACATGCAGCTTCTGTCATTGATTGAATTTCAGTCTAATGAAAAATCTCGACCCTCTAGCTCAAATTCACAACTCCAACACTGGTCTAAGAGGTTATCGTGGTGCTGGTTCTGGCGTCGATTACGAACAGAGATTAACTCCAATTAACGTAAACACTTTCTAGCGCTATTGTAGCAATGTATTGGGCAACAGTCGACGGTTGCTTGAAGATCATAGCATTGATCAGAAACAAGTTTGTGTCAGTCCATGTGTCGCATTTTAAGAAATTCGGCAAATTACGTATAGAGCCTAATTCTTGCTAAGACCATAAGTTGCTGTCGTTAATGCGTTTATATCTCGTTAAATTGTGAAAGTTCAATGTGACGCGCGTGTAAACTAATCAATTTGCGCTGTGGTTTGATTGATTGCATATTACTTGCCTCAGTCAATGATCCTTTTTGAAGACCGATCTTGTAAGAACCGACAGCAAGAACGACAAGGAACGGAACTGCCAGCAGAAGTTTGATGTAACGACGCCATTGAAACTGTTCCGCCAATGCTGAAAACCCGCTCCAAATGATCGTCATCTTGGTTCCTGCAATGCTTTATGCAATGAATAAAAACGAATAATCTAAAGAAAAACAAATGACTTTAAAATCTTTAGTTTAATCTTACAGATTAAAATTTAAAAAATAGCAAAATTCTTGCGTTTCACCTGACCCACTGGGCGACGCAGAAGGACTCAGCAGCAGCTGTGATCTTGTATTCTTATCGGACACACGGTTATATAAGCTACTCTGTAGTTGCCGAGTTTAAGTGCTTTTGGCATTACTCGAGCTATAAAATTAATCTAATTACTCAGAGATAACGACCATCAAGAAATTCCGATGTCTGCTTAATGTTCACGAGTGATGGTGCTCAGGTTATTGGGAGGCAATTTAATGGTTCAGTTAGAAGGAGTTGACGTCTTATTTACCAGGACCTGCAGCGCCATAAATTTGCGTAGAACGCATAGGCCCTACTATAAACAAATTTAGTAGAGTGTAATGCATTAAGGAAGCTGATGGGGAATTCACGGGCCTGAAACAGAACGCGTCTATAGGCACAAAGTGTGATGAAAGGGTCTTGTTCCTTGCGCCTCTATTCTTCCCTGGATTGTAAAAATATATAAATAAGATGCAATGAGGCAAAAATCAACAGCACGGTATTCGGTGTTCAATTCAAAATTTCTATGCTTGCAGTTGGACCATCGTCATGCAATCTCTATCGAATTTAGAAGCATAAAAAATCAATGGTGAGCTTGGGTAGTCGAAGGTCAGCTTGTCTCATATAAATGCATGCTATCCCCCCACTGAAGATCTAAACATTGGAGTGAATTGTAGCGAGAAAATACATCAAACCTAAAATTTGCGGATGACGTGAGCACTGAGCATACTCGCGGATAATTCACGAGGATTACAAAGGCTCACAGATCTAATAAAATTAAATCAAACAAGCAGACGATTTGTACTCGGGGCTTCAAAAAAAAACTCATGGCAGTCAATAGAGAGAGAGAGAGAGAGAGAGAGAGAGAGAGAGAGAGAGACATAGCAACATAGCATAGAACAAGTAAAGAATTTTACATACTTTGGAGGAGAAAGAAATTACAAATGATTGAAGACGCGAACAAGATATTAAAAAGATACATGTAGCAGCAAAGAGACTACAGAGTACAGACAATGGGAAGACTTAAGGTGTATTTGGAATACAAAATAAATAAATATCAGCAACAAAATTCCAATATTCAATACTATCATTGCACCACAAATACTATATAAGATAAGAAACATGGACCTTAAAACGAGCAGACGGAAACAGACTGATAGTGGCAGAAATGAACTGATTGTGAAAGATATTGAGAGTAGGCAGACTATTCTTCTTCTTCTTCGTAGTATTCTGCCCTTAGGCAGGTTTTGTATTCCAATTTCGCCATTCATTCCTGTTCATAGCTTTCTCCTTTAAGTCTTTACTTTAGACTATAAAGAATAAGAAATGAAGGCATCAGAAAAAGACTGGGAATGCCTTCGAATCTGTTTACTATTGTGTCAAGTCACGTCATCTATCAACAGCTGTCTATGAGCAAAAGTCCGACTACCGGTCCTTTAACCAGGTTCTAGAGGTAATTTGACACCAAAGACGAGGCCCTATTATTATTATTATTATTATTATTATTATTATTATTATTATTATTATTATTATTATTATTATTATTATTATTATTATTATTATTAATGGCTTGGCGTGTCACTCTCTTGCTGTTCAGTTCGAATTCTAAGAAGCCATTTCATGATTCTGTGAAGAATGAAATATTAAAATTGGCCTTCACACAAAACAGACGCAGAGTCAATAAATTGCAATCATCTTTTGACGGGTGCTGCAATAAAACCTCATCCGTAAATAATTGTCCGTACGTCTGGCTTGTTGTTCGAATTATTTGGCGGACGCAGCAATAATTTAATGTCCAAACATTAAAAATTCCAATTTATTCTGAATGTCTAGAATGCAGGGCCTTGAAACTTATCAGAAGCGATACTGATGACGATAAAGTCTAAACGTCTAGGGTTCTTCATTACGACGAAATTGCAACTATAGGCCTATAGGCCAACGTTTGACTTAGGGCTTCTGAATTCCGAATTCGAGAATTAATCCGTGTAAGCTGAAATTCATTTCGACTTCTTACATGTGACAGTAGGCCGATGTGGTGCAATAGCATAAAAGTAATATATATATATATATATATATATATATATATATATATATATATATATATATATATATATATATAATAGAAATCATAGAAAACACACAAACATCAGTTTAATCTCGTGAATGCATGTAGCTTCTCCGCTAGTTATTAATCTATGCAGAATAATAGTTCTCTCGAACAAAAAAGGATCGTTCAGCGAAAGAGTATCACGCAGCAAGCTCAATTGAAACAATAGACTTAGACTAATAACAGTGCCCTGTTTTCTGCTGTAAAATGATAAATCAATGAATTGAACTAACGCGTATTTCACTGTTACACTTTTAAAAAAATTAGTGCAAGTGTTGTTCGAAAATGGAACAGTCTGGACGAAGAGGCAGTAACAGTCGAAACAATAGGCGGATACAAAAAGCATCTGAGAAAGCTATAGGTTATTAAATGTAGTTATTAGCCTACAGTTTTTCTTACACAAGCCGACTTAGCCTCCAAAACCAATTTAAATCACGTTATTATTATTATTATTATTATTATTATTATTATTATTATTATTATTATTATTATTATTATTTAGATGTTCCAATCACACGCTATATTGCAAAGAAGCTTGGCAAATTTCCATTGACGTTAAGCGCGAAGGAGTCTCTACTTCGTGCATACAGCGCACGTGATTTCTCGACGAGGAACGTAAGGTGGACACGGGAGCGATCCGCAAACTCCCTCCACGTTGTAGAACAACGCTCCGTTCTCGTCTCGATATCCGGCCGGATCTCCCTCCGGACTTTCGTCGACGCACACGAACTCCTGACGCCCCTTGTGAACGGGGTGACCGGACATCAGATATCCGGCGTATTCCAGCTTCCAGCCATCATAGCAGAGGTTTCTGGCGGGTACCATGACGACGGACGTCTTCGTCTGGCTTCGGCAGACGACACACGGGACGTTGTGGTCGTGCGCGGTCTTTCCCCCGAAGTGCTTCAGGTCAATCCCAGATGGATTTTGGTATTCGGATCCGTAGAGTTTCGATCCTTTTTCGACTTGGTCGTTGAACTTGCCCCAGAGTGGATCCATCGGAAGACAGAGGTAGTTGCTTCCGCCGCCGAAAACGTCGAAAAACGACCCGCCGGCGATGCCGCTGTAGACCGCCTCCGATTCTGACGGACACTCGGTTCTACCCCATCGAGTGTAAGTGGCGCCCCCTAAAGGCGAGATTTCTACAACAGAGAGGCACAACGTTTAATATGCTCGTGTTTTTCGGTTGACCGAATGAAATTTTCAACACAGGAGAAATCCAACTAGACTAGTTTAGGGTGCGGAAGATGGCAGAGTGGGTTACGCGCTGGAGCGGCAGTCTGACGGATCGGGTTCAAGTCCCGTTACCGTCCTCTAGTGATGCCTCATAAGCCACTTTAAATCAGGTTAGGCTCAACTTAAAATCCAGTTGTTATTATCATCAAAATTAGATGTTAGCAGTTTAATCTGATGGGCATCTCTAAACTTTACTTTATCTGGCTGAACACGTCGGAACATTTGCATTTGGAAATATTGGTTTGGGAATCCGACTCCACCCACTGCCTATCTTGAAGAATCGAACACTAGATAATAAGGAACAAGCCTTTAACGACCTACTGTTGTACTTTGTTACCTGTTTTCAGGTAGTTCTGATCGCTGCCAATGTTGCTCGTTGTCTGGTTAACGGATCTGCGAAATCGCGTCTGAACAACTCCGTCGACCGTTTTCCTTTCAAACTGAAATTAGTTTTCAAATATGACGACCAATCGTTGCGGGGCGCTCAGAACTTTTAAAGTGAGACGGGTAGAGATTGTTAGGTCCGAGAGTTAGACTAACTGCTGCTTATTGCATCATTTTAGGGAAAGGCAAAGGTCCGTCCATATATACTCGATTTCGAGTTTTCGACTTTTTTGATCTCTTCAGTTTTAAGAAATTAGCGACGCGTGTGGATAACACCTTTGATCTGGAACAGTTTGCCATCGCTTTTCTAAACCCGTGTTTACCCTCGGAGCTTCACGTCGCTATGAAAGTGCAATACCGACAAGAACCGAGACTGGGAACAGACTTCGATGATGTCTTCAGACACCAACGGGCGCTGAGCCCATGCTTAGTGATGATGTTGATGATGACGACGACGAAGAAGATGATGACGACGATGATGACGATAATCTCATGGTGATGATGACGACGACGACGATGATGATGATGATGATGATGATGATGATGATGATGATCTCATGGTGATATGACGATGACGACGATGGTGATGATGATGTCAAAGTGATGATGATGATGATGATGATGATGATGATGATGATGATGATGATGATGGTGGTGGTGGTGGTGGTGGTGGTGGTGGTGGTGGCGGTGATGGTGAATACCTACCATACTCGCCGTTTCTCTCGAACGACCGATCTTGTAAGAACCGACGGCAAGAACCACGAGGAATGGAACGACGAGCAGGAACTTCGCATGATGACGCCAATGCAGCAGCCGCTCCAACGTCGAAGAAAACCCGTTCCAAACGAACGCCATTCTGGTTACCAATTGATCGTCAACAAAAGATTCTGAGGAATGACAAGACATTTGGCTACACCGCCGAACGATCTAATCGTTTAACTATTTCAAATTATAACAAAAAGAAATAGTAGCTTATAATTATAGTCTGCGTATGAAATTCGAAATTGTGTCTTTGGTACGCTCTTTAGAAGACCACATGTAATGACAATATAATGTCAGCATTAGTATTATTAGTGCTACCTCAAACGCAAGTAGTTATGGCATCAGCAGACCAAGCAAAATGGCTGTATGTTAGACGCTTTCCTTTATTTAGGTCTATATGGGTCTATATAGGCCTAGTTTAGGTCTCAGCTGAAGTAATGCGATAAGGCTGGCATATGACATTGATGCTCTTGTTCCAATAATTTAGATTATCTTCTGCGAATGACTAAATCATGGACACAAGTTAACAGATAGCTAGAGGAGGAGGAAGAGGAAGGAGAAGAAGCAGAAGAAGAAGAAGAAGAAGAAGAAGAAGATGATGATGATGATGATGATGATGATGAAGAACAAGAGGAGGAGGAGAAAGAAGAAGTTTATTTCAAACTTAAAATATAAGCATAAGGAACGTAAAAAATAAATTGAACTTTATAAATCCTTAATTATTGAGTTACAGATTAATTAATATAATAACCGTTAATCATTGACCATTAATAGAAAGTGAAGCATTGAACTGAATGCAATATTAGGCCCTAATAATAATCATTTTTATTCGTGACAAGAACAGCATAAAAAGTAGTACACAACCAGTAGTACACAACCAAGGAAAACACAAATCAAGTTTCAGAATAAGTTTCAGAAACACAAACTAATCTGTCTGTTACATGGTTTACGGACAAATCGTCCCCAGCAACTCGCCCCCAGCAGGGCGCGATTTGTAGGGGGAAGGGGTGAATCTCCCCCTTCCACTGCCCAACTGCATCCCCCTACTGCTACATACCTCCACCACTACATCCCCCCACTGCTACATTTTCCAACAACTACATCTCTCCCAAGCTCGTCATATCCCCCCACTGCTACAGGTTACAAATCGCACCCTGGCCCCCAGTAACTCACCCCGACAAATTCGTACCCTGAATCAAAAGATTTTGCGGAAAATTGGCCCCCAGCAATTCGCCTCCTCTCCTCCCCGATTCGTCAGATCGCTAACAAATGAGGACAACTGCAATTGCTGTCAGAGTTAAGCGTATCAATGACGATTTTCCAAATCGCACTCTGAAAGACTAGGCCTACTTAAGCAGCCTAAGCAGGATTGCTTATAATTTAGCTCTTTGATCATCATCAGTACATTTTGTTTTAAATGTAGACATTCTGGCTAATTTTGTGGTTTTGTGGTGGTGGTGGTGGGGGGGTCTCCCCTATCCGACCTGTAGTTGTTCTACATGCAACTACGACTGAGAATTGAGATCATTCTTAAGATACTCAACGGCGCTAAGTTTGAAAGAACCTAAGGGGTGCAGAAAGGCATTTCTGCTTATTTATAATTCAAATTTAGGAGACAATTTTCACAAAGTTAAGACTGACTTGTGTTCTTTTGCTTTGCATTATGTTACTCTTGTGAGATCTAAGATCTTAAAATGTCATCTGCTCCAATGTGCAATGCGCATCTGTTTCAATACAAGTGTCAATAACGTGCCTTATTGAGCTTAGATATTGTATTACTTTGAGTAAGTTATAATGTATCAACAATTAGGCCTTGATCGCATAACTTCGAAATGAAATACAAATTTCAGGAGCTAGATTTTATGCCATATCATAAGGGCATCAAATAGGAATTCCCCTTTCCATTAAAACGGAATGGTATTCAGGAAGTAGGAGTAGGTCTAGACCTAAATCAAAGACCGCATGCTGTAAGCACAGCTGCTGGTCGACGATAGTCGTTTCATTGCGCTCTAATTAGCTAATTAAGCGCCGTGATTAGGTTAATCAGCAGTGCAACCCTAACTGCCTAGATTTAATAGCTAATATCATGGCTAAATAAAATTCTCTTCTAGTCACTTGATTCCCCTTATTCCTGAAAACGTGTAGGCCTACAACCGTCTAGGAGGGCTCTAGGCCAGTGTTTAATCCAGGCCGTTTCCGGGAGGGGATTGCCATTTTCCCCCCGGAAATTTCAAATTCCCCCCGGAAATTTTGGAATACTACATGGACTAACAGCGGCCCTTAGCAGAATTCCCCCCGGCTTTTTCAGTTCCCCTCCGGCTTTTTCAGTCCCCCCGGAGTTCAGGAGTCTAGATTAAACACTGCTCTAGGCCATCAGTAGCAGCATTGGGAATTTTGAAATGGCAGGCTTAAGGTCTAAGTCCGATGAGAAGGGTGCTGAATAACCAAACGAAGTGCTCGCGTAAAGATTTGTGATGACTGAACGACATTTGTGGAGGGGCTGAGTCATTCGCAGTTTACCAGCATCCAAGAAATTTTCTGACAAGACTATACAGTATGCCTAAATTACCTAATGCACTTGGGAATCAGTCGATGGTCGCTTACGAGTGAAAATCGTAGTTAGAAATCGTGTCTATTATTATACTGACCCTTCACCACAATCTATCAATTTTTAGGCTTAGCCTACATTCTTTATTCTGTTCTACTATAGTAAACTGTAAGTTGGCCTAGAGATGCCATGGCTTCATTTAGGATATTACTATTAGGCCTAATAATTGTTACCGATCAATTAGGCCTACTTATAGCATCAAGTTGCTATAGCCTACATTTTTAGCCGTGCGATAACTGATCAGAGGTCTACCACAGGGGCGTCATTGGGGGGAAGGGGGGCGGGCGTGGCTCATCAAGGAAATGAAGAAATAATTAATAATGTATTAAATAAATAAATAAATGCGAAATGTGCAAAAAATCGCAAAAATTGCCAAAAATATCAAGAATTTGCAAATTTGCCAAATTTGGCAAAAAATTGCCGAAAATTTGCAAAATTTGCCAAAAATTATCTCGCCTCCAAAGAAAGTGTGAAATGACGCTATGCTGGTCTACTAGACCTATATATATATATATATATATATATATATATATATATATATATATATATATATATATATATATATATATATATATATATATAAACAATCACTTCAGTGTTGGATTTTAAAAAATAGCAGTGATGTGTGAGTCGTGTGACTGATACCATGTAAAAATCTAAGACTTGTGAGTCATCTAGGTGGAGAGATCGTAGAGTTATATCCAGATATATCGGCCATCTCTGGAGTCATAAGACTCACAACTGACTGCTGAGGTGTCAGGCCTCTGAGCCATTGTGAGCACTTGAAGACGAATTATTTTTAGCCTAACTGGCCAGCAAGGATTCAATTATCTCACATAGGTCTAAATTCGTACTGTATTAAGATTTTATACCCAGTTTGGACATTTGCAGTTAGCGACTTTGTGGCTAACTAACTATTACTTTTTCGATTGCGTGAAAAATAATATGGTCTTCCATTAAGAAAGACTGGAAATTGTCTAGAGACACTTTTAAGCACCAAAATGAGACTGTTTACAGTTTAGAAATTAGTCTTGTATACCAAATCAGCCTATCTGACACATTTTCATTCGCGAAAATTCGTCCGAAGTCCAATAATCTTAAAAGTCAACACACAAATTTATTGTTATAATCGTCTCAAAATGGCGAACAACCAACCAGTGAGATATAAACCACTTTTTCAATTATGAGATCTATGGTAAATAAAGGCCGGGCTAAGATATTACACGTGAAATAGCAATAAGAAAAACGATGATAACTATAGGATGATATTAGCAATTATATCAGCTTATTCTTAATTTTAGGGGAAATTTGACGCTGTTGTAATTTGGACATCAATTTACGACGTTTTTTGGTAAATGCTAAGCACTATGGCTAAATGTAAATATTTCTAATTAAGCAGTAAAATAATTCTAGAAATCATATAGCGCTTTTTAAAATTAATGATTTGTTTAGATATTGCGTTGGAAATAGGACAAACTCGCAGAGGTTGGATAGATCAATATTTATTTATCGAAATATTTGTTTAACAGATGCACGCGTTTTTGCAAGATTTCTCTGAAAAATCAGTTTTGAATTAATGTTTTAAGGCGAAGACGCATACCCAGTAAGATGCCATCTGGCGTATGATTTTGTTTTTTTACAATGTTTACATTAATTTTTATATGCCTTAGCCATTTAATAGTGCTTCAACTAATTTTTTGCTTATTTTATTTTTAACAGAACTTATAAAGCTTCAAGATGTCACAAGTACTGGCATCAGAAGATGAATTTAGTTTTATAGTAGTCGGAGGTGGAATATCAGGAGTGACATGCGTTGAAACAGTCAGTTACTGATATTTGAAAATCAAATAGTCAGAAAATTTTATTTTAAAAGTCATTGTTGACTTCCATAGAATTGATTTATTTTAATTGCTTTAAATAATTCATGTAGAAGTTGAATTACTTTTTGTTTATATGGTCTCTTGGTTAATCTGTTAGAAAAACTAAAAGAGCTCTATTTGTAGGCGTGATCATTGTTCTAATGAGTTACAATTCTAGTTTGTTATTGTTGTAGTTGGCGTCATTGAATCCAGATGTCAAAACTCTGCTTATAACGGCTTCGCCTGTTGTCAAAGCAGTAACAAATTTTGCTCAGGTATAGGGATTACATGTTTGGTTTTGAATGTTTTCAAAATATATGGCATCATATATATATTCAACATGGTTGTTATGTTATTTAAGACCATTTTAAATATTAATTGTGAGACTAAGTTCATCTGTTATTGTCTTCTCATACTAACAGAAACAACAGCACAGTCCTAATGATGCTGGTCTGATGGATAATGAACAATGTACAAATTAAAATTGTTGCATGGAGATTGTGTTTTGCGAGTAGCATGACTCAAATGTTAGAACCTATATTTGGTAGACTATGTTTGAAGTAAGTGAGTGAGTAAGCTCTCATAAATATATAGTGCTTACAAAAGTAGTACTGAAGTAGTTGCTTAGTCTTAGGCACTTAGGCATCAAGACATTGAAGACATGTATGTTCTTGTTGCAATTTTCACTGGTTGACATTCTTGAATTATTGCTTGCCAAAGTGATTTGTACACAGTTGCTTACCACATAATCTAATTATTTAGTAGTTTTAAGGTATGTCCATCTTAAACCTTTCTCTAGAAAATAAATTCCTATTACTTAGCCACTCTAGTCTAAACATCTTAGATTTTTTATTGTGCATTGTGTGCATATTTTATTTCCGTACAGATAACTAAAACATTAGAGAAGTTTGAAGTGAAAGAAGCACTTTCAACGGAGCTTACAGCCCGATTTCCAAATCTTACAGTCGTTAATGGTCTTGTGACCAGACTTTGTTCTAAAACAAAGGTAAATGTATCTTATGTAATCACATTTTCAGCATTAAGCTATCACTCCTCCTATATTTCAGATTTTAGCTCTATGCTACACCATTATGAAAGCATTTTAGAATATGTCATTATGGAAACATTTTGGAAACAAGAATCGTTTTTCTCAAAATTTTCTTAATTTTGACATAGGAAGTGAAAATAAGTGATGGTCGAGTCTTCAAATACAAAAAGCTCTGCCTTTGCATCGGTGCAAGCCCTAAGGTGCGTTAATATTCTTGTTGCAATGAAATTTTATTGTGAAGTGCATTTATCATCCATCATCCCATTGCTGTTTTATAGCGTATAGCTGCTATTGCATTATATATATATATATATATATATATATATATATATATATATATATATATATATATATATATATATATATATATATATATATATATATATATATCTATATAGCTGCATTAACAGTGTGAGTTTACAAATTGGTTACTATTAATTTTTAATTAAATGAAAATAGTAAAGTTAGTAAATTTTAATTGTAATTATTTTTAATTTACTATAATATTTTGATGCCAATTTTGGACATGTCTTTTTTAAAACCTTGATCATATTATGCACGGTGATGTCATAGGACTTTAAGGTTTGTACTAAATTACTAATTGTAATTCAGAACTTTGTACATTTTTCAACTTATTTGTAAGTTGTTAAGCAATTCATTAGCTGTGTAGTACTAGTAATAAGTGCAGTTTTAAGTTTTAACATGGAATTATATTAAATGATGAGTAATGAATAATTATTATGATTAAAATTAGTCTAATATCAAATATAATAATTTATTAGTAGAGTTAGTGCTACTTGAAAAGTCAATTTAACTATTGTACCGGTCAAGTTTTGCAGTTCAGTACCGTTTATTTGTAATTCCGGCTATGGCCGGATTTCACTTTGTAAATCTGGCTCTGGCCAAAATTGAACTATGGTACTGCCCTAGTTTTAAGTACCCATTAATTCCTGTTTTTCGTAGGTTATTGCTAAAGATCATCCCTATGTGTTGGGCATTAGAGACACAGAAACGGTTCAAGTTAGTACATTTGTGTAATACAATTTTTAGAATAATTTTTTTCAGAATGAGAACAGGTAAAATAAGTGCACAACCTTATGCTCTTATAATAGGACAGGAAGTTTGCAAAGTGGTAACAGCCTTGATATTGTAGCCTCACTAGCCTCACGGCCCTTTGGATGTTGACTATTGCTGATCATATACCTTCCCCATAGCTATTTTAAGAAAGGCTGAGCACCTAAGAATAAGCAGCTACTGTTGTGCTGCTTTCCAAGGCGCTATAGAAATCTACAAGATTTTACTTACTTACTTACTTACTTACTTACAGCATTGACGTGGAGACCCAAAGGTCATGAGTTTGATGTCTGCGGGAGCCTTAAGGTTGACTCGGCCTTCATTCACGAGAGGGTAGTGACAAATGGGTATTGAATCTATTGATGGTAAAAGATGTGCAGTCAAAATGCCTTCTATGCAGTGCTCTGGTCTTGTATCCTTGTTATTGCATGCCTGGTTAAGGGCCTTGCAGAGAGAGATCACCACCACCGTATGAGCCCAGCCCAGCCTTTGCATAGGAGCTTGGGAAGGACTTTGACTTTTTGACACTTTTATGACACTGTTTCTAATATACTCAAAGGTATCAATCAATGGTGCTCCAATTGCATTATGCAGAAGATTGGGTTACCAGTAATTACATAGATATTGCAAGTTTTATCAATTGCTTTAAACTGAGTTGTTAGCTGTTACCGTAGGTATCAGAATGCCCAAAAGCAGACTGCATTTATGTTCTAATTGTAAATGCAGCAGCATTGCATTCTGTTATGTGTGTGTGTGTGTGTGTGTGTGCGTGCATGCTTGTGTATATTATGTAACTAAAGCTGTCTTATTAATATCCTTGTATTTATTGCCCTTTTTCAAATGACTACGGTATATATTTTGTATTTATCTTGGCCGAGATTTGTTGACTGTTAGACACGGAGATCATTGTGCCATTCCTTTACATGTAGATATGGGGATGACGGTTATTTGTTATGGTTAATAATAGGCTATTGTTTCTTGTATGGAAATTGTCAGTGCACGTCGAACGTTTGAATTTTAGGCGTTTGAAGAGAAGCTGAAGGATTCATGCAGAATCGTTGTTATTGGCAATGGAGGAATCGCAACAGAACTTGTGTAGATTTCTATTCAACTTCTCTTGATATATTTTTACTTGACTTTCATTTACTTTATCTGCCAGGTAGAAGCCAAAGTATTTTTGTCTGATGAATGAATTCATGGCAGGCTTTGAGCATTACGTCAAAGTGAAGGTTGACACATTTAGCGCATACCATTTTCAAATTAAATTTCCTATTACTCATTTTCATAATATTAAAATATTTATTTCCTACTGTATATCTTGTATATATAAGAAAATGTAGATCAATAAAACGATCCCTTTTTCTAGAAGCTTTTGATATTAACTTAATCTAGAATGTACTTATCACTACTGAATATCTCCTTTCACTCTTTCCATCTGGTTTAAAATTTCTTGTTGTGAATTATTATTGCTCTTATCCCACGCTAATACCCTCTATGTTAATTCATTTGTTTGTGGCAATTCTGTGGCATCATGTTTGCTGTGTCTTTGCCATATATATTGTCCTCCTAATGCCAACTACTCGCATGACTTTTCTTTAATAATTGCAAGCACTTCAGTTGTTGGCAGGCTGGAATTTGCTGTTACTATGACTTTAAATTAGTTGTGAACAATAATTACATTGGTTGCTGCATTTGTTCTACTAGGTATAAAATCAAATGCTGTGATGTTGTATGGGCAATTAAGGATGCATCCATAGTTAGTACTTTTGTGGATGCTGGGGCTGCTAGATTTTTCCTTCCGAATGTGTCCAAAGAAAAGACAGAGCCTGAAGGTCCACTAAAAAGAAGGAAGTACCAACTGGAGGGTAGATACATTGCAACTTGCTATTAATTTTGTGTAAATCATTGTTGTCGGATCAATGACTTCAGCAAAATTTGAATAAGTATTCTATTTGCTTTAGGTATATTTTGTATCTTGCATAATTGTGAGATAATGTGAGTATTATGAATATAATATGAGATGAGTTTTGTATCAAATTGCATCTACATGTATGTAAGACACCTATGTTTAATTCTGTATGCTATTGTGTATACAGTCATGTTCTGAATTTTGGAATGTATAGTTTATTGGTTGCTTTTAATGCTAGAATTGCCACAAACAAATGAATTAACAAAGGATCTGCTATCTTTGCAGACGATGTGGCTGTGCAGTGTTGTACTAAAGCTCTTGGCTGTGCCCTTGGTCCAGACTGGACTGATTCAATAGCAGGATATGGAAGGAAAGATGTAAATTTCTATCTGTCTTTATCAATGGCATAGCCGGGGTTCTCGAATAGGGGGCGCCAACGCCGAACCCCACTTTTCCCAGTGAAAGAAGTCGAAAAGTAAAATGGTCATCAAGGAGTTCTTGGCACTTTAACGCTTGTTTGTTTATCACTTCTCTTGCAATCATCCTACGGTCCTGCCCCAACTTGAAATTTTTTTCAACAGTTTGCACAAATCCCACAACTAATCCCAGCCAGAATAGGGCCTCCCCTTACCTGCCTGTGACTATGTCAATGGTGTTCATAGCTTTTATATTGGCAGAATCTATTCAATATGATTGTATTTCAAGTGCTCTACTTGATTAAAACATTTTTATGTAATTATCTACTGTAAAGTTATCCTAAATATTATTTAAATCTATTTTTAATGGTTTGTTGAGACTTTGTATGTAGCTATGTGTCCATGAAATAATAATATTTTTATCACAGACCATTTTCAGGGGTAGTTATGCAATATGCAATTCACTTTATAAAGTTTCAAACATTTTGGAAGATAAATGAACGTATGCCTATTTGTCAGTGTGCAGATAACTTTCAAAGTGAAATTGAATTTGCCGCTTTTCGTTTATTTTCTGAAGAATTCTCGGTATCTTGAAATTGAATACAGAGTGGAGGTAAAATCAATTCTTACTCCTGAAGAAGTAAAATCCGGAAATTTGACCGTGACTGAACTGCAAAGAGACAATAATGGTAGCACAAATGGTTTGTACATGCGTATGATTATAGTTTCGATGTGCAGAATGCTTTTTGTTACTTGTGTACAGTTGTCTTGTTTATCTTAATAATAATGGTATTTGTAACTGCTGCAGTTTTTACACTGTGACTGGAGAAAACATACTTCTTTGCTTTCTGTTCTGTTCTCTGGCTAAGGTTATGATGCGTTGTAAAACAAACGGACTTTAGAGCCTTGCTTTCGAATGTAATGTAATGTAACAAAATATTAGAATGAGCCAAGTTATCCTGCAATCTCAGCAGACCCATGAATTAAATCTTGTCTCTAGTTCTTGTTATAAATTTGAATTTATGCTCTTGTTACTTATATTTTCAGTTACACAATTAATTGACTCTTTGTCTGAATGAAGAGAATATAATTTGTTACGAAATGTAAGAAAACATTGTAGATAAAGACTGGCCAGTTTATGTGGAGTTGACTAATGGAAAAATCTATGGATGTGACTTTATTGTCAGTGCAACTGGAGTCACACCTAATGTTAAATCCTCGTTTGACTCTGATATAGAAGTGAGGTTTATTTATTAACATTTTAATTTATTACTCTAGTTTTTAAAAAAATTATTTATTTGGGTTGGTTCAGCCTTATAATGTACTTTTTAAAGTCGTTTAGAGACAGGAAGACTTTTGTTAATCTGGAAAATAAGTGTGGTGCTCTTATTGTTTGTTTTAAAATTATTTCAAAGTTTTTTCCTATTTGTGATTTTGTGTTCAGTTTGATGTTGCGGATGATGGTGGCATCAAGGTTAATAGCTACATGCAGACGTGTGTAAGTGACGTTTTTGCAGCCGGCGATATATGTCATGCTGCATGGGAACATTCACCATTTTGGTTACAGGTGAGTTTGAAATATTATTATAACTTATCCTTCTTCATGCCTTCTTACCTAATATTCTGAAAATTATTTGGAATTCTTTGCAAATTTTTTGAAGTGAATTAAAATGTTTACATACTTCTCATTTCCAACTTACAAATGTAGGCAGTTGTTCATAAAGTCAGATAAAAAACAATTAGAATCATTTATTGTAGTTATGGCTTTAGAAGTATTTATGTTTTTTACATATTTGTTAAAGTGTCGGCATCTCCTGAGAACTGATCATTTGTCATAATGTTTATTGCAGTGTGATTTATGGTGTGATTTCGTTCTTAGATGCGTTTGTGGGATCAGGCTAGACAGATGGGTCACTATGCCGCTAAGTGCATGGTCGCTGACCTTGAAGGTCAGCTTGATGACGTACAGATGGACTTCTGCTTTGAACTTTTCGCTCACATTACAAAGTTTTTTGACTTTAAGGTAACAATTTCTTGCATTATTATGTGTCCAAATACTTTGACTGTGCGAATGCTTTTGTCTGCTGTCAATGAATGCTCCAAAATCAGTGGCATTGAGTTTCAAAATTATTAAAGCTAATGAGTTGAGTCTCGTGAAAGACTTTGGGAGACGTGACAGGGAAATCCTTGGGCTGCTATAAGTTTGCTGTTTGATTTAGAAGTTTTCTGTGGTCTTGCCTTCAGGTCGTTTTACTGGGAAAATTCAATGGTCAGGGTCTTAGCAACGATCACAAGTTACTTATCAGGGTAAATGAAGGTATAAATCGCACTGTTTGCATGTGTTTATTTTATAGTGATACCTTTTTCAGTATTTGTAAGTTAACATTGTTTGACAGATTAGATAAGAAATAATTTATTATGTTGAATGTTTAAAAATCTAACAGAATTTCAACGGAGATTATTGCTCATATTATAAATTCTTGTTTTGAAGAATGGACTTAGAGAGTATGTCACAGGGATATTTTTACACCCACTAACACCCTGCAACACCCCCTCCCCCATTCCAATTTGAGACCGACATTCCCAAACTCCCCCCAATCTCAGCTGTTGGATGGCCTTTTTTGTTTTTGTTATTTTTTGCTTGTCAGACTTTTTAGTCAGGGGACCCCAGAATTTACCCCCCCACCAATTGATAATCCTAGAAATAACCCTGGCATGTAGTACACTTGAGTGCTCATGTTTTGTATGGCAGGTGAACAATACGTTAAGGCTGTCATGCAAGAGGGCAAGATGGTTGGAGCCGTTCTGGTTGGAGAGACAGATCTCGAAGAGACGTTTGAAAATCTGATCCTAAATCAGTTGGATTTAAGTCGATTTGGCGATGAACTCTTGCATCAAGATATCGAGGATTATTTTGATTAATAGTTTTGAAATTTCGTTATTTATTTCAAATTATGCAGATCTAGAAAGACAAATGTGTTTCCTTGTCTGACAAATGCCTTGGCAGAATTTTTGCACTACTTTGTGTAAAACTCCCTCAACACGAATAGAGGTTGGCCTTAAAGCCTGCCCTACTGTATTTGCTTTTTTCCTCTATTGTACAACCTTTCCCTGGTGATCATTATGACACTGCATACAGTTTGCTGACAGCTTGAATTATTCGTTTTGCTTATTTGGTTTGCTTGTGTTTTGAACGCTACCATTGTGTACATATACAATGCGGATGAAAGTGTACTATTTTTTGGTTTTCTGTTCATTTTTATCTAATTCAACTACCAGGTGACGTTTCTAGCTGTGGTCCTGACTAGGATTGCTAGAAGACTGGAAAGGTTTGCCATGCATGACTTGCGATGTGTAGGCACCAAAGTTTTACCAGTTTGGACTCAACCATATAGTACTTGCGCAAAATAAGCATATTTTCAACCCCCTCCCTGCCGTTTGCACAGCGTACATAGACAAATTCTAAGCCCGAGCCCCTTCCCCCTCAGTGCATACGTACTATATGGATGGACCCTTTCAAGAAGATTTTGGCAGACGTAACTCTTAGTAAGAAGTATTTTGTCAGCAAAATCCGTAGAATGGGCGACCGACTGACCTTGAACGTTTTGTGCGCAGTACTGTCAGTGGCGGCTCCAGGATTTGGCAAATGGGGGGGGGGATCAATTGGGATGGCAACTTCTAAGCAATGGGACCAACTATTTTTCATAAACCTTGACTAGTTTAGTGGCTTAGAATGAGCTCACTAAAGTATGGGGTACTCGGGTGACATGCATTCAATAAGGGGGCACGGGCCCTCTGTGAAGCCATCTCTGAGTACCGTTGCTACCTTAGTCAAACTAGTGATTAAAATTTTTTCATCAGTAGAACAAGATTGGTCTATACTGACGCGTTGATAAATTAGTCCATGTTCAGTTTCTAGCACTGATGTAAAGTGCTATTCAACACTTTAAAATGCCCAACAATTATAAAACAACATGCAATGCAAATGTAGATTGCCGCTCATGCAACCACCGAGTTTCAATAAATAATTACCGGTACGCAGTGATTATTCTAGCCCTGTTTTTTTTTGGGGGGGGGATTCCCCCAAAGTTTTAAAATTACCCCCCCCCCCCGCCACAAATTTGTATATGTTAACTTGGGTTGGAAATTTCCCCCCAAAAGCGTGGAGGGACAAATCTTGTCCCCCCAAACATTTCAAACTTCCCCCCCCCAATGTCAAGGTGTCTAGAATAAACACTGTCGGTACGGATCCAAAGTTGGCGATTATGGCAGAATCGTATTTCGAACTTCAAACTTTAATACTTTATTCGAAGCAATTTCCTGGCAAAGTCGAAGCCGTCGTCGTCCTCTGTTAATCGCAGGTGAAGGTTTTCCGCCGCTTCTATCACGTGACTACGAAGCGACTGGCTCCAACGAGAGTCTGCGATGAACAGTTTATCGCCGGCTACGAATACGGGACTCAGTTCCGGTTTCCCTTCGGACTTCAAGAGAAACGTCGTCAACACGGACGACACACCACCCTGGAGCTCATCGACGCCCTCCACCACCAATATCCCACCGTTCGTCAGCAGGCAAGCGGCGAGGTCCAGCACCGGCGAACGAATTATTGTTCGAGTTGTTGCGTTCATCGCCCGAAAGTCGACGCTGATGAGACGGAAAAGCGGTAGCCGCCACTCCCGGAGACGGACGAACTGGAAGTTCTCGGCGGTTCCGCGATGGACGAGCATCCTTCGCGGTCCGGTCGCCGCCTCGTCGAAACCGACGCGTCGGAGGTTGGCGGCGAAGAGGTCGTACTGCGTCAGGCGTCCGCGCATCGACAGCTGCCCGTCGAGCGGACGGCTGAAGTCGTCGACGACGAAGAGCCGCTCGCCGGCCGCGGTGTCGACGGTCCGGGCGAGGAGGCTGGTGAACTTGCCGACGCCGACGCCGAACTCCGCCACCGATCCGTAGACGCCGTTGTGCCACTGAACGGCCGATATGACCGGTACGATGTGATAGTGGACGGGGTCCAACGAGCCTGGGAGACGATTGATCTCCTGGATCGACGACGCGGGCTGCTGAAGGTAGTCTAATGCGTTCGGTAGTTTTCGACCGTCGCCGTCTGTGCTGGTTTTCGTTTCCTCGTTCGGCGTGAGTTTTTCGAGACAGGGCGTTCGGGACGTACAGAAGGCAGGACACGGAGATTCGTGGTGGTGGTGGTGGTCGTTGTCGTCGTGTTTTGATCTTGCGACTGGTTCAAGACTCTGGTGGGTGAAGATGTATTTGTAGAAAACGAGAAGTTTCACGCACAGGAGAAGCGATGTGACAACGAAGAAGCTCACTATCCCGAATCGCTTTTTCCGACGATATCTGTGATTCATCGACGAGTACCAGAACCAAACGCCTACAACCGCAAAATGACCTGCCTCCTTTGAATTCGACGAAGAATCCTTCAAAAATCAAAGTGATCTAGTGCTTTGATTATGGTGCATCAGTCCAGGATTATTTCTAGGATAATAAATTTGGGGGTGTCGGTATATTTTAGGGGTCCATCCTTGCCGAAAAAGCCTGACAAGCAATAAAAAGATCATTTCCGGGCTCAGATTGGGGGGGTGGGAGTGCGGGTGTTGGGAGGGGGTGTCGGTCTCAAATTGGGGGGTGTTGGGGGCGTTAGGGGGTGTAAAAATATTCCTGCATCAGTCTAAAGCGCAATGGAGACAACATTAACGCCCACTCCATTTCTCATGAATGTTCTGAAATCAAAGCCCAGTTTGACGGCTTAGCTATAGTGTTCTCCCGAATTAGCTATGGGAAACCTTAAATTATCTAAAATCGTCTTACACGATGACTGAAAGATCTGATCATAGTCAATTATTAAAGCTGTATTATGTATTGTAGCGTCTATCGTTGCTTTGTGCTTTAGAAACAGCGTACAGTACGTAGACCTACTGTAGTCTGTGGCAGCGGTTCCCAAACTGTGGTCCGCGGACCGGAGGGAGTCCGCGGAGGATATGGCGGGGGTCCGCGAGAGCCTCCCAAAATATTTAGGGTTAGGGTTAGGTCTAACCCTAACACAGATGACCTTTTTGCTTGTCACTACATTTACGAAGGATGATATTGACCATAATCTTTTCTTCTTGTCACTTGTTAAATAATGTGGTCCGCGAGCTAAGCTGTGAACAAAATAGGGGTCCGCGATCAAAAAAGTTTGGGAACCTCTGGTCTGTGGGACACCCGGACACTAGCCTTATTCCGTTGTAATTCCCAGAAGATTGACAATCACCATTTTCCGCTATGGTTTTAAATTTCAGGAATTGATACAGGAAATACTAGAACCGTGGTTATTTACTGAAGTCCAATTAATGGATCCCATCTGCATTAGAGATCTCCCAGTAATGTACAATTAGGCCCTATATATGTGCTATCGTAATTTTGTAATACCTTCTTCGTCAAATATGTCCTATCGCAGACGTTTCGATTCTGAATTTCCTTGAAAAGAAGTTCTATAAATGGTCGGCGAACGAAGAAGAAGACAACTGGAGGTCCTAGTTCCGCACCTTTAACCCCTTAACTGGGCAGCTATTCGTAACTCAATGTAAAATGGACGAGCGTTACTCGGGGCACCCAGTTAAGGGGTTAACGGATTCTGTATCGGAACACGTTAAAAAATAATCCTATCGTTCGAATAGTTCTCGACGAATATGTCAAGGTTCTGATTAAATTCAAATTGCGCTGATTCGCCGACGTCGACATTGGTTGTCGATTATTTTTCTTCTTCGAGAATCCACATTAAGACGAACTTCACGGTTCGGTGAAAAAATCAAACCAGCGCCTACCTCTAAGGGCATGAGCTGTTTGCAGGACTTCGATCGAACAGCCAGACAATAGACCTCGCCGACAACCGAGTCTTAATCGGAAACAGTCGAAGGCTTTCACCAACGACTTTCCACCAGCAAAACCACAACCTAGAAGTCAGAAGGTGCAACACCCTATCTTGGTTGCCAGAAAACTCTGTTTGAAACAGTCTTTTGTTATGCTATAGGCCTACGTGACAACGACACTTCGTTCTTTTTCCGAAAAAATCTGACCTTAAAAAGTAAAATTATTAAAGCGTTCGAGTGTGTTAACATATTTTCGTCGGCTTGATTTTCTTTTAGCACAAGTGTCTTAAAATACGTTCTAATCTGCACACGATTTTTTGTTTACTGTAAAGAGGCAATTGGTTCCTTAAATTGACGTTTAGGTCTGTAGGCCTACGATACGTAATTAGGCCTACCGACTGTTCGAATAAACACGCCTGTTGTCATTGAGCTACGCCCAAGATGTCAGGGTGTTTCCTCGAGTCGTTCAAAACATTCGGACAACTGTGAGCAAACACAGAGAAAACACGCGTAAGCTGCAGGTCTATTGAATCCAGTCTATGAATAGACTCTTGCTATACTAGGCAAACTGTCGCATAGGTTCTGAGCAGCTTTGAAACGCTCTCACAGATTTTGTTTCAGATGCGCAGTTTTTTGGCCACTAAGACGATGGAGACCTTTCATTAGGGCGTAGCCAGGAATTTGATTTGGAGAGGAGGTATAATGTGATTGAGGGGGCGGGGTTATAAATCTTTAAAAACGTTGAAAATCTTACAAAACACATTAAAAACCTTAAGGTAGCCTGATTTTGGGGGTATATTTACCGATATACCACCTCGCTACGCCTCTGCCTTTCAGAGCCTTGAAAGACAGACCTGGGTGTTATGAAACACGAAGCTATTAGGCTAAATTAATTTTCATACGTCAGAAACTTCACACGTTTGCTAATTTGCTGACGCTGGCTTTCCAAAACAGCTACAGCTGCATAATATGCATATGTAGTGTTATATTTTTTCGAAAGCAGCAGGGGTTCGGACTATTCCACAATATTCAGTCTCCAGGGGAATTAACGTATAGAAACCAAAATGTCCAACCCTTACTGTGGTGGTCGTCAATCAATTGGCGAGGGATATTAAAATCCCAGGCACAGGTAAATCGAACTTTGAATGCGATGCATAATTATTGTAAACTCAAGTTTCTAAAGCTACGCCCACAAATATGACGAGAACTCGTTGAAAGACAACAGATATTTCCTAAGACACAGAAGACAAAAAAGAGAAAGCGGTTTAACAAAACACCGATACATTGAAGCATGCTATACATTGGTTTCTCAACAGAAACCATTAGAGTGATTAGACGATCTTAAAACTCTGTCTACAGTGTATTCAGCGTTCTTATACAGCCGCGGAGAAGAGATGTGTTCCGTGAATTATGCACACGCAATTCCCACCAATCTAATTACGGATAGGGCCTAGTGTTTAGCAGGATTAATTTTGGAAACAATATGTCACAAATTTCTTCTGAAATCAGATGAAGAAATACTGTGTCTGCAATATGTTCCCGAACCATTTTGCTTATACAGAAACTTCCAGTCCTTGATAGAATGCCATCATCATCATCATCATCATCATCATCATCATCATCATCATCATCATCATCATCATCATCATCATCATCATCATCATCATCATCATCATCATCATCATCATCATCATCATCATCATCATCATCATCATCATCATCACCACCACCACCACCACCACCATCATCATCGTCGTCGTCGTCGTCGTTGTCGAGCTTCTATGGCGTCACTTTGGTAATGTTCTTGATAGGTCGTTCCTTGATTTGGAACGTAATCCTCCACTGTCAAATTCAATAAATCAGTCCGATTTTCACGTTCCGGTTATGGCGGATATTAATACTGCCAAATAACACACACACACACTGTGTCATCCATCGCACAAATCCGCTGCGAAATAGGCGAAATATGAGATGTTTTCGTGGAAATACGGAATTAGCTGTCGCAAGGCGTTGATACGTCATCGGATAACTACATTATACGCAGCAAAGCGGAGAGTTATCGTGCGTCGGCGACGCTAAAGCTTTCGTGACTGAAATGCAGGTTTGAGCTAGTCGGTCGCCCATTGTTCGCACCTGTGATGGGGGGGGGGGAGGGTAACTGTCTTTTCGTATCGGTTCGTGATCAGAAGAGAATGTCCGTCTGGTCGGTCGATGTTATGCTTCGTGTCTCGGCGCTCGTGGCGTGGTTCGAAGCGGGCGGCAGTGACCTGGAAAATGTCTCCTCGTCCGTCGTTCCGTCTCCGACATCCACTCCACCGACGCCGCCGCCGCCGTTACGACCCCGTAGTTCCAGACGGTCTGTCGACGACGCGGCGACGGCCGCCGCCGCCACGGAGGGCCAGTTGACCGCGTGTCGCTTTGACAACCGCTGCCAGTGGTTCTCCAGCCTCGTTTTCATGCTTCGCGATGCTCTGTACGCGTGTTTTCGAGGATCGAGGGGAGGATACGACTCAGGAGAAGGAGGAGTAGAGAGAGGAGGCGGAGGAGGAGGAGAGGGAGAGGGACTGTCCCACATCTGTCTGAAGGAAGTCCGAACCACTTTTTTGCTGTTCGAATTCTAGCATTTCAAAAATAGCGTTGAACACTTCGGTTAAACATTTTCGCGTGTTCAGTTAGAATTCGATTAGATTACACAAAATAATAAAACATTTGTTTGAAAAATAATTTCACATCTTGTTGTAAGGATTTTTTCGAATCACAAAGTTAACAGAAAGAATGAATCTCTTTAAAATAATTCCGCAATTTCCCGTAAATCCTACGCTTAAGAATGATATCGTTTGCTTCGAATTGAATTTCTCATTTGTTTCAGTTTCTTGTTAGAATTTTTCACCTCTAGGCCATCTAAGACTTCTAAGTTAATAATGTATCTTAAATAACTCACTTCCAGTGGCGGTTCCATGAATTCTTGGTGTGGGGGGATGAAAAAATTATAGGAAGTTGGTGTTGGGGATGCAAAGTGAAGAAGAAAAAACAAAAGAAAAGAGAGAAAAAGGTCATTGTTTGCTCACTAAATGTTAATAAACCTTGAAAAGAAGGTCGACAAGCTAAAAAAGAGAGAAGGTAATTCGCAGTATTTTTCACTAAATAAAAAAAACTCATCGGAAAATAAGTTGACAAGCAAAAAAGGTCATTCGGAACTCCGGTGGGGGCATGCATCCCCAGTCATCAACATGGTGGAACCGCCACTGCCCACTTCGATTGTCTTATGTATATAGGTCTATGATCTATCAATAGTAGGCCTAATCGTGCCATTGTTTTTATAGCACTGCTATAAATACCTTCCTGTGGCATATTCCGTGAAAGAGGAAGATGAAGAATCCCTGAAATTTCATCACAATTTATCATTAATTTCCACAATGTGAAATATCGATGCAAGTAAAAACATGCGTAATAACAATAATATGTGAATCGTTGGGACATTGGTGCAAATCACACTCGCTAGAACTTAACACCCCGCAGTTCCATATTTTTATAATATTGAAGTTTGATAATTTTCTTTTGCTTGTATGCTTTAAAATACCAGTACAATCGTTTCATTCTCACAAGTAAAGAAAGACACTGGGCAGAATAATTATCTTCATAAATTTCAGTCCACGATAATTTTCTGATTCGTCTTGAAGCTTCGGCAGTTCAACAAACATCATTGCTTCTGTTGACAATACATTCGTGATAGTAAGTGAGCAAGCAAGATCTAGTGATTTTAGATAGCGCTTTCGCAATAGTTCTTCGGTAGCTGCTTATTCTTAGGCGCTACAATCAAAAATGTCATCGAAAGGTTCATAACACATTCGCGTCCATATTATAATGAACTTGTTCTAAACATCTCCCGATGTCTTGAAGGTTTTACGAGAAACCCATATCACTGATCCCACCAGAATAGAGGGTCTCTATGCCCCCGTGGCTACGCCAATGAGATTTACTATAAAGTACACATGGGCGCCCACAGAAATTTTTCCATGAGGGGCAAAACATAATGGTCACGGCTACGTCACAGAAAGTTTCCTGGAGTGGCAAAACACATTTTAACACAATGGTCACGGTTAATATTTTAGCAAGGTTTTCAAATTTCAATGTATTGGCATTTGCATTTTCCAGGAGGGGCAAGTGCCGCCTCTTGCCCCAATGTGCGGGCGCCCATGGAAGTGCATCACGTAAGCGTCAGCATTTACCTGGAAAGAGTTTGCAATGGCGAATATATATTGGAACACTGCCAAATCCTGATTGACGGCGAACACTCCAAAGACCCATGCAATTCCCAGTATTGGAACAATTATGAGAACATTCCATACAGTGGCCCTATCATTCGAAAAAAAAGATTATTGTATTTCGTAGAAAGCGCATCAAACGAAGCATGAAACGTCATCAGTGGTTTTCACACAGGCTTACTTAGCCTTCTAAACCCCTTAAAATCACATTATTATTATTATTATTATTATTATTATTATTATTATTATTATTATTATTATTATTATTATTATTATTATTAAATCGTTAAAGCTGCAAGAGAATGAAATTATCAAAGACCTAGACGTATCCCCAGTAACTAAATTCCAAACGCGTCCACTACATACAGTAGATGCCCATGGGTTTGGTTAACTCATGGGATAGGCTGGGTTGGGTTGGGTTGGATTGGGTCAGACTTTTCCATATTAATGGTGGGTTGGGTCAGAAAATAAGTCGCGGTTTAAGAAAGTGTAATGTATTACGGTGGGTTGGGTGGGGTCAAGTAACCTTTTTGCCGGCACGGGTTGGGTTGGAGATTTGATGGGTTGAGTTGTATTGGGTTAAAAATGGACCCATGGACATTTCTGGTCCAGTATTCAAATAGGCTTTTCGTCCCCAATTAAATTAAACAACTGATTGAGTATCTGGCAATCGATTTACAGAATTATTAAAGTCTTACCAAATTCTGCGTTTCGTCGTCTGTTCACTCGCTTGTTTGGTTTTTGCAATTTTCACCAAAATAATCACCAAGATCACGAAGTTCGTCTACGCATGACAACATAAATAATTACACTGGTGTCACTCGATTGACAATGACGGTTGGAATAGGAAGAACATGGTCAGTCTGCAAACAATGGGCGATGCTAGAATTCAAGTTAAGCCTATAATCGACACAACCTTACCGCTATAATGGCAAGAGCTGGTCCAACGAAAGCCCACAGCAGGCCATTTGTAGTTGATAGCCAGCATCTGGAAATGAACAAGACCAGTCAGAGCGTAGTTTTGACGGTTACGCTACACAACCTCCTCTCTTTTCGATTCAATTAGTTAAATTCTTGTTATTTGCCGTACTACTTTATGTATTACAAACTTATATTACGGTCAGTGGCGTAGCGTGCACTCGTGCCGCAGCGTGCACTCGTGCCGCAGCGTGCACTCGTGCCGCAGCGTGCACTCGTGCCGCAGCGTGCACTCGTGCCGCAGCGTGCACTCGTGCCGCCTATGGCTCCTGGCAAAAATGTCGCCCCAATTTCACACTTATTACACCTGACAATCAAAAAAGTCGTCGTCGCTAAATTTGTAAATTTGCCGCCCCTTCAAAATTGTTCCGACCAAAACAAAACTGTACAAAACTCCTCGACAACCCGACAAGCAAAAAAAGATCGCTTCCAAAATGTGCCGCCCCCATCATGTGTGCCGCCCATGGCTAAAGCCATAGTAGCCATTGGGACGCTACGCCTCTGATTACGGTACATTATAACCGAGTATACACTTTAACCGAGTCAGTTATAACGAAGTTCTACTGCATATCGGTAATAGTATATTGAAGATAGAGATATTAAGAGCATGTGCATCATTTGTGTGCTTTACTACTTCGTAGTTATTTAGTCTAAATGTTTTGATTTCAGGAATGTCTTACGATTCTTCTCCGCCGTAACCTTCTGCTCGAGTGATTGCCAGCGATATGCCGACGACAACCAGAGGAATTGCTGAAATTTAAGAAATCTGTAATGAATTCATCGATTTTTAAAGAAAAATCACACGTTAATTCTTTCAGCAATTAGCTTCACATCTGAGTAGGCCTCTATCTTGAAGCGTTCGATTATTCACTTTAGAAATCAAATCTGTGCTTTAGACACGCGAGCCATAACAATTAGTAATACTCAAGTCACACCACATTTTAGAAAAAAAGCTAGCAACAATTATTATAATTATCAGGGCTGGGTTTCGTCGCTTCTTTGATTTTTAGGCGAATGAATACGTCGGCCAGGTGACCGCTTACTCCACGCGGTGACCAGTAGAATCGCCGTGTCTCGTTTGCGATGAACGTAGAACGGCAGAGCGACGTACAGGAGAAGCTGTATCCCTTCGATCAGCATTATGCAGAAAGCGGCCAAGAAGAAATAGTGCAGAAATACAGCGACGATGGTACACGTCAACTACGAAAAACAGATGCAGATGCGTGACGCTATTAAACAGCTTTTAATCAGATAGTGAAGTATAGGCAACCGAACAGTTTTGGCCATATATAGTGTCGCCACGGGGGGGAGGGCGGGGGGCAAATGGGCCCAACGATTAGAACAGTGATGGAGGAAAGTACATGTACATCATGAGAAAAGACAAAGAGAAGACCTAGGAGGATGCTATTGGACTGTGTGATGACAGCAGATACACAGCCTCACACAAACCAATGCGCAGAAATCAAAGAAGAGACAAGTCACAGAGAGGAATGGAACAATAGAGCCATGAACCTGTCTCAAGACAGAGAGGATGATGATGACGACGATGACGATGATGATGATGATGACGATGCTGCTGCTGATGATAACGATGGTGGTGACGATGATGAATATGTTCAATGAATATTTATGAATTGTTATGAATGCTCACATGATCTGATATTTTGTCGACTCCGGCGAGAAAGAAAGCGTTAGCCAAAATCAGCGCAAAGCAAAGGTTAATTATGACCACAGCGTGATGAGAATGCACACGTCTACAATAAAAAATACAGGCGTTATTAAGTTTCCTTCTAATCAATGTATTGTCTCTCTTGTAAAGTATAATATGAAAGACAGCGGTATAGTTAATATAATCGAATTGTTACGGTGAAATAATTAACACATTAAAAGGTAAAGCGCCACCGATAAAACTCAATTCTTTTAACCATTTACCCTACTCTCAGATTGATGATAATGATGATGATGATGATAACGACGACGATGACGATGATGACGATGATGACGACGACGACGACGATAATGATGATGACAATTGTGTACAATGTATTCCGGTCAATGTCCTAAGGTGATAAACCTTTATCTAGGCTACGATTGTTTTGAGATCGCTCAACGTGCGCCAAGAGAGATTATTTCAAACGACGTTAGGATCTATCATATCTTTCCCCTGCAGATGATTTAAACGAAAGAAACGCTTACTTCCAACGAACGACGAACAGGAGGAGAAGCAGACAGAGCGAAATGATCGAAACGACGCAGCCGATGATCGAAATCAGGCTCAAGATCACACGATGCACGCCTTCCTAAAATATTTCCAGAAATTCGATCGTCAGAAGCCAGCACACCAGTACAGTAGTTAATTATTTCGAACATTTTACATCGGTCACACATTATTCAATTTAGACTTAGTTAAGAAATTATTAGTGGGAATACAGTATGTTCCTACAGAGAGAGAGAGAGAGAGAGAGAGAGAGAGAGAGAGAGAGAGAGAGAGAGAGAGAGACGCTTTTATTGTATTGTCTGCTCATATTCATAAGTAGTTCCATTGCCAAGAGCATGCGTTCAGGCCCAGCTCGTGAGTTTTTCTGACGCCCTAGGCAAGCGGCGGGTCTTTGGCCGCCCCCATAAAATTACTGCATTTCTAGCACAATTCTAACCAAAATTGTTGCGTCATCGGAGTATATATTATCTTCTTATTTACATGTCCTCCTCTATGAGAGACAGAGCCGTTCTAAGAAGTTTGGGGGCCCTGTGCAATTTTTAAAAAGTAGCATTTGTTATCTTGTCTGTCCAGATGAGTCTAAAGATCATTCTTGTACCACCATAACTCAAAGGCCGTGATCTTCTTTATCAGTGCTGTATCCAGACTCCAGGCCTTTGAGGGGGAAATTGACTTGGCTAGAGGGGAAGAGGCGCAGTTCAATGCAAGAATATTTTCCAGTGCTGGATTTGGAGTGTGTGAGTTTTTGTGTGTGTGAGAGGATCTCCCCTAACAGGCCTAGGTAAAACAGTTTTTTTTTATAATCTTCTTAGTCAGACTCTTGAGGTGCATATATAAGCAGACAAATAATTTACCTTACTAGTAATTCATTTATAATATGAAGCCCTGCCACGCGAACAAACGCACCGGCATTTAACAAATCCAATTTCAGAACAAACGACAATTTCAACAATTGAAAACGTTAACACAGACAATTACCGCCCCTTAGGATTTCGTCAGACGCCTAGGCAGGGGTATTTTTACACCCCTAACCCCCCCTATTTGAGATCCGACACTCCCCAACACCCCCAATTTCAGCTATGGGATGACCTTTTTTGCTTGTCAGACTTTTTTGGCAGAGGACCTCCAGAATTTACCGACACCCTCCAAATTGATAATCCTAGAAATAACCCAGCGCCTAGGTCCGCTTATGCCGCAAGCCGCTCCTGAACGCGTGTATAGACCCGCAGTAATAAGTAACTGAGCGCCAATAGATAGCAATTATTCGATAACTAGTAGACGCCGGATATTTCTGAATGTCAAGTGTAACGCTGACCACCGCCGGCGATGGAGAGAAGAGAACGGCAAAGTTCGTCAGGTGACTGCATTCGCAGGTCGTCGTTTTCGGATCCGAATTAAAAGCGGACTCGTAGCAACCGTAGTCAGACCAAGAACCGCTGATCAAAAGTTCACACAACAGAATTCGCTAATTACGCAAAACATTACTCATCTGAGATGATTTCAAAGTTGCTCGGTCATATCCTGACCTACAAAACCACAGTCATAGTACAGAGGACCTGCTGTACTACTACTACTACTACTATTATTACTACTACTACTACTACTACTACTATTACTACTACTACTACTACTATTGCTACTACTACTACTACTGCTGCTGCTGCTACCACTACTACTGTACCCTGTACTGCTGCACCACTGCCACCACCACCACCACTGCACCACCACCACCACCACCACTGCTGCTGCCACCACCACCACCACCACCACCCACACCACCCACCACTACTGCTGCTGCTGCTGCTGCTGCTGCTGCCACCACCACCACCACCACCACCACCACTACTACTACTACCACTACTACCACCACCCACTGCACTACTACTACTACTACTACTACTACTACTACTACTACTACTACTACTACTACTACTTAACTTAATAATAATAATTACTCTTAATAATAATATTAAATAATTAAACTTTATTTAAGTTGTTTAGTACTAGGTCTACTGTTTTTAAAAGAAATAGCCCTCCATTACAAATACTGTCTGTCGTAATAATAATTTAGGCCTAACAATAATCCCTAAGCTATATTAGAACAATGCATCACGGTTGGAATCGAGTTAGAGATTAATACATGATTTTATAACCAAGCACACAGTGCACATATTTTATTTATGCAACTGAACAGCAGTAACACCGCATGCAGAATGCAGAATGCACGCGTCAGCAGATTTAAACCAACAACTGCCGACAGTCTGCTGCGTGGTGTTTGTACCTTGGTTTGCTGTCAGCGTTCCAGAAAGCACATGTTCTGGTTGCGTGGTCAATCGGAGTCTGCAATGAAAAGCCAAACTTCTTCTCAGGTACTCTAGACAATTCAAGTGCATTGTTTGACGCAAATGAATTTATGGCAGTTCGAAAAATAGATATAAGTACTGTATATGGTCAAGTGGTCACAAAAGCAACCTGTATGAATGCAAGAGCCCTTTACAGAGCGTCGTCAGAAATGGCCATTGGTCCATTTTTTAGAAGCCAACGCAACCCATCAAATCTCCAACCCAACCCGTGCCGGCAATAGGGTTACTTGACCCAACCCAAACCACTGCAATATGTTCACTGCAATTTCTTAAAACATGACTCATTTTCTGACCCAATCCAAGCCACTATAAATGTGGAAAAGTCTGACCCAACCAATCCAACCCAACGCATGGATTAACCCAACCCATGGCCATCTCTGAGATTCATATTTTAGTACATGCAAATTTTCTCAATCGTACAGAAAAGCTGTGAGAAATATGCCACGATTTGTTTGAATCATCAAAGTCCTACTTGGACGTCTTCTAGAATAATTTTAACGGGAATCGAGAGGTTATTGCTGCTTCGAAGACCGTCGATGGTAAGAGACAGAATCCGAGATCCCAAAACGACACGACTGAAATAGACAGAATCATTCAATTCATCTGACAATTAATTCACTTGGAATTCCCGTCTAGAATTGCAGTATAGTCTATTATCGTTGCATGGAGTCAAACTGGTTCAGATCGAAAAATGAAACATGGATTAGAAACGAGAAGCTGAGTTTAAACCCGATAAATTCCCACTGCACCATAGACGTAAACGTCTATTAGGCCTCTAGACGCGAATCCAGGGTTATTTCTAGGAGTATCAATTGGGGGGTCGGTATATTTTGGGAGCCCCTGCCGAAAAAGTCTGACAAGCAATAAAAGGTCATCCCAGGCTCATATTGGGGGGGGTGTGTCGGTCTCAGATTTGAGGGGGTGTTGGGGGGCGTGTTAGGGGTGTAAAATATACCTGCGCGAGCCCCAACCCCACTTTTTGAGACGTTATCATAGGGAAGGGGAAAGTATAGGGGCTGGGTCCCCCGCTTTTTCATCAAAGTTTCCGCCAGTGCGCTGCACTACGTAGGCCTATATGTAAGCACGGTTCTAACGCTTAATTATACTTTGCGCATACAGTTAAAGTGTAGACTATACTTGTAAATGTTAAATTTATATAGCGCTTTAATGATATTACACTATACATCTGCCCAGAGCGCCGGGTCACTCGTAGTAACGTCCCCTATACACAGGGATATCAGGTCTCGATTGTAGGCTACGTGTATTCTAAGAATGGCTTTGGACTTGCACTATCTTCAATTTTCAAATCATATCTAATTATTTATTATCTATATTTCTGATCCAATTCGCCAAATGCCCGTTGAGGCATTCATCCGTGTGTGCCTTCTTCTTATCGTCTCTGTAGTCCTAAATATTCGCTCGCGGAACGCGGGACAAATGCTTGTAGAAAATAACTGGAACGTATAGAGAGACAACGGGGAACTGTAGAAAATTATGAAATTCTTCTTAAAATGCTTAAGGTCCAACCTTAAATTGCTAATATCCGTTGTGGTTGGAACATATTCGTTGAGATTTCGATAAAGCGAACCCGAAATGTAGTAGAGAGTTTCTTCGCTATCTTAAACGAATAAATGAACAGTTATTAAGCCCTGTTAATCCAACAGGACCTTCTAATATTATTAAATGACGCACCGTTTATGATAACTTAATCCTATCTAATACGATAATAATCGTGAAAAAACGACACGATTTTAGGGTATGCACTTTGTGCAGTCGATTTGACGTTATGCCTTTGGGAGATGAATGAGCTAGATGATTTAGTCGCTAACACAGGCAACCATGCCGTCCTCACTGGAATTCGAACCCTCTACCTGATGATAGCATGGCGGAGTATTTGCTACTATTGCACAACTTAATATGCCTAAACTTATCTAAACTTATCAATTGTTGAGTTTGAAATATTCACGAGAGAGGCTCAACGCAATAAGTTGTACACAGTTTAGCAAAATTTGAAATATTTTCTGTAAAGTTACGATTTTCAAAAAAAAATTCCGTCAAGTTGGAAATATTTCCCGCAAATCCCCAGGATCCACAAATAGCATTCGTGTCCCAGTCCCGTATAAGACCATGATTTGATTTACATTAGCCTACAAAAATGGTCTGACATTGCCTTACCGTTTCCCAGTTCAACTGGATTTTGAAAGTAGATGCGGTCTTTCGTTGAATTCGTCCAATCTTGTCCGCTGCCTACGTCCGACGCCGGAAACGAGTAATTGTGAATCTTGCTCGCATAGTTGCAAACGGCTGAGACCACTAGAAAACAAACAAGAGGCACATTTCATCACGGCTGTCCGAGCGCATAGAATTTTTCTAGGCAATTGGTTTCCTGCACAGGTGCTAGGACAAAATGTCCTCGGACAAAATGTAACGGACAAAATGTCACGAGGACAATATGTCAGCGGACAAAATGGTACCCTAACTCCAACCCTAACCATAAACCGTGACATTTTGTCCGGTGACATTTTGTCCGGTGACATTTTGTCCGGTGACATTTTGTCCGGTGACATTTTGTCCGGTGACATTTTGTCCGGCCACGCCTACACATCTTATTATATTTGAAAGTTATCGTTAACACTGGAACAGACATTACTCAGATATTCGTAACGAATGGTGTCGGCAGCTCCAGGCGTCAGAGTCCTTGCCAATTTCTTGCCATATACATTGACAACATCCATTACTGGCAGAGCACCGATAGTGTTTTGCTGCAATATAAAGAACACTCTCTGACGCTTGATATACTCATAACTTATAAATTAGTAATAATCGCTCGAGTCTCTTTCAACACTGTCTATAGAACCGTATAGGGCCTACACTTCGAATTACAGTAGAGCTTCGTTATAACGTACTTATAGCAGGTCTGTAGCAGTTAGTGCGCTATATCCGAGGTACGCTATATTCAATATCATCCGTTACGGTAGAGCATCCAATGGGACAGATCAGTGCGGCTACGTTTTAACCGAGTCCGTTATAGCGAAGTTCTTCTGTATATATTTTTAGCGTCTATATAGACTAAAAGTAAAACACTCGTAGGTAGATTTATTTGCGCCATGTATCAGCAGGCCTAGTTAGACTAAATTTTGGAAGAAGACATTGATTTCCATTCAACCCCGGGTGCCCAATAATAAATTTCTGTAAAGAATTTATCATGTATACACCCTATATCTGCTAAATAGTTAGGCTTACAGTTCAATTCCACGTAAGCTGGATGTGGGTGTTCAACCTCATGATGCGTTCAAGCTCTTCAATTCGCTGGACATCTATTGGACAACTTCATTTTGTCCTGCTTTGACTTAATTGCATTGATAAATTGAGTGTGATGATGACTTTTTTCTGCCTTAGAGATAGGGCCATATTAAGGCGGCGGCTGAGGGGGCTGTAGGTTAGAGATGTGCGGGTACAGCAAAATGCATACCCTACCCGTACCCGTGGAAAAACTTTTTTACCCTACCCTACCCGTACCGCTAGCGCTATACCCTACCCGACCCGTACCCGTAAGCTGTGTACCCGTACCCGTACCCGTAACCGACTGTGGTTGGAATTTGGAGGTTTTGGATTTGGAATTTTGGACCCGTACCCGCGGGTGCGTTTACGGGTACAAGTACTACAAGGACCTGTACATGGACCCGTGAACCCGTATCCGTTCCTAGAGACTATAGAGAGGCAACAGTGAAATAGGGGCTACGAAATTGGGATAACTATTCATTGTAAATAGCACGCATGTTTAGATTAGGACAGATCTAGTACTTAGGAATCAGGATAATCAGTCAGCTAGCCTAAGCCGACATGAATGGGCTTGTTTAAAATATTTAGTAGATATCATTTATCTATGAGCAGGCATTAGAGCTCAAGTTAAACCACAAAACTTTACCAGAAGAACTTTCTCGGTCAAAGAGTCCTTGGAGGAGTCAGAGGACGCCATTATAAATTTATTACTGATGATGTCAGATTACGTCATCTGTATTTCCTTTATGTTTTCAATAAGTAAAATGCATGCTGTCTGACAAACTGGACGCGATGTACAAGTTATACTAATACACTTTACTCAATATTATTTTTCTATTACTGCATTGCTAATTTGCTATAGTAGTGAGAAATGAAAATATAACTTTTCGGGTAAAACGGGTATACCCGTACCCGTAGCCGCTATACCCGTACCCGTAGCGCTGTACCCGTACCCGACCCGTACCCGTAAAATGTGTACCCTACCCTACCCGTACCCGCGGGTACGGGTACGGGTAGGGTATACCCGCGGGTACGGGTATACCCGCACATCCCTACTGTAGGTCCCCGGCCCATCATTAAAATAGGCCCACCGATATTCGAGATAACCTTTTTTGCTTGTCAGCACGATTTGGAAGGCAGATAACCTTTTTTGCTTGCCAGAGATTTTCAGTATAGGCGACGGCCTTTTTGCTCAGCCTCCCGGTCCACTCGGGCCTTAATCCGGCCCTGCTCAGAGATGAGGACGATATTATGTATCTGAAGATTCACTCAGAAATAGTCTTGTTACTTTCGTCCGCAAAGCATCGTCTAATAACCTCCTGGACTTAGTATAATCTAATATAAAACCAACGATCTCTAATGAGTAATTATTTCCAATTAGATTCAGTAATTACATTTTGTTTTCCAGTTTTAGACACGCAAAACATAGGGCCTATATTTTCGGAACCAAATGGCAGACTTACTGACATTAGATTCCTCCATAGTTGATCGTTTGTTGAATTCAACAGACTGCTGCTGGACCACAGAACAGCCTGAACACAGAAAAAAGGTATCCACACATTCTTTTAATTCATCTATCAATTAAAATTATATCACATTGCTATTGTAATCCAAATTGTTTAAAAAGGCTCACTGTAACGAATACACTTTCCTGAAATTTTAGGGCTACATCTATTGAAAAAAGGTTGCCTAGTCACTATCTCCTCAAGCCTTTAGGTCTAAACTTAAAACCTTCCTATTCCAAAAGCCATTTCCACCATAGCTATAACAGCCCAACCCGCCACCTCATGGATACACTGACCTTTGCCCGGCCAAAAACCCACCTTGTCTATAGCTATTTCAAGAAAGATTAAGCACATAAGAATAAGCAGCTACTACTGTACTAATTTCTAAATCGCTATATAAATTTACGAGATTTTACTTACTTACATACTTAGCCTTTGCCCGCCTTAACCGACCGTTTTATTCTTGTTATGGTTGCATCGACACTCGACAGCTTATTAATCATTTTAGAACACGTTAGCCTACACCCTATAGATCTAAATACCATAAAAGCACGCGAGATTTTATTTTACTTCCTTTACCCACTTTATTATTCTGGTTCAGTGGCCCATTGGTCAATTAACAACCGCTTTGTTTTTTATTTGACGTCAAGTTAGAGGACTCTCGTGGATAAAAGGAAGACAGTTGTTTAATAAACTGAGACTTCAATCGAAATTAAACGTTGAGCCAGGGTTTAATCCATGCCGTTTCCGGGGTATTGCTCTTTTCCCCCGGACATTTCAAATCCCCCCGCCGGAAATTTTGGCATACTACATCAACTAACAGCAGACCCCTAGCTGACTTCCCCCGGCCTTGTCAGTTTCCCCCCGGAGTCCAGATTAAACACTGCGTTGAGCTCTTGATTTTTTGAAATTCTATAGTTGTAACAATGAAACGCATTCAGACGTTGGATGTTTAGGCAACAGCTGTGTCAACCTTCACTTCGTCAATGCCCGGAGTCGTTATGTTCCAGGCAGCGGACTGTATGGAGCCAAGCTCCCGAAGTATTTCCAGCGAAGCGTTAAAATTTCCGAAATTCAGTTCCGTTCCAGTATCAGATAAATAACTTCTCAAACCCTCGGCTATGTCTTTCGTTATATTCGAGCTGTTTATGGAAATTCCTTGTCGTACGTCTTTTACCTGAGCAGAGAACAGTTGCAGATAGAATCAAATTTTTTGCAGCCAATATTTTAATAAATCAGCAGTGTCCTTTGTGTAACAAAACTGTAGTTATCACGATAAACCAATGATTCGCCGGAGTCATGGCCGTAGCTCCTGTGGAAGCCTTCGCCTTCGTAGGTTATTACGCCTTCGTAGGTTATTATAATGTTGAGCTGTTGTCGATTTAAGCTCGTTCACGTCAACCAATTTCTTCCAAAAACTTTGGGTTCTAACATCAACAGTCGTCCGCTTAAATTGTGTCACTCCCAGTAGCGTCATTTCATGATTTCACACTTTTTTTGGGGGGCGAGATTTTTGGGCAATTTCGGCCAAATTTTAGGCAATTTTTGTCAATTTTTGGGCAATGTTTTTAGCCACTTTAGGCCTGTGTGAAAACCACAGTTTGTTTCGAGGTTTCATTTTAAAATTGGATCCTAAAGCAAGAGTTGATCGTGGGTTAAACAATTTGAAAACGTCGTCACTTGATACACTTCAGCATCTTGATTCGGATACACTGTGTGCAGTGTAGGTTATTTGTGCTTTTCCTCGTTCTTACCTCGGATAGCAGTTGAACCAATGTCTTGTCAACGCAGTTATCGGCGTTTGGTTCTTCCCATACAGCAGAACCGCCATCAAAGATGCATCTTCGTGTCCTAAAGCCTGCATTAGTTACGCAGTCATTGTTGTGAAATCGCAAAGAATTTCAGAATCAACTGCTAAGACATTAACGTTTCACGACTTTCAAACAATACCGTGCATTTCATCTTCTATGTCTTATCATGCTTATCAGGTGATAATATTATGACACTCGTGATCAGCTAATCACTGTAATCACATTAAATCTCATGTTGTATATCTCAATATAGGCTGCTCTTTGTCTCTCACGCGCGCACACTCACTCACTCACTCGCTCGCTCACTCACTCGCTCACTCACTCACTCACTCGCTCACGCACTCACTCGCTCATTCACTCACTCACTCACTCACACTCGCTCACTCACTCGCTCGCTCGCTCGTTCACTCACTCACTCACTCACTCACTCACTCACTCACTCACTCACTCACTCACTCACTCTCACTCACTCATTCTGTCTCTGTCTCTGTATCTGTATCTGTCTCTGTCTCTGTCTGTCTGACTGTCTGTCTGTCTGTCTGTCTGTCTCTCTCTCTCTCTCTCTCTCTCTCTCTCTCTCTCTCTCTCTCTCTCTCATCGGCATTGGGCATGCTTGTTTATTGTCATTGCGTTTTCTGTCATTGAATAATATTGATAATACCAGTTTTAGCTGTCTTTTACGAAATAATGCGCAATTTGTGCTATATAAAGTTTCATTTAATACACATGCGTGTCCCCACACAGGACTTCTGTAACTGGCCAAAGCTTCTTTGATTAAAAATTCTCATTTTGATGGATTCGTCATGCCCCCACTGGAGAGGTCATACCCTCAGGCGTCTTGTAAGAGTCATAGACCAGTATAGGAAATCTATTGAAATTTAGCAAGATATGGGAACATTTTTATGTCGCCCACGCAATCACGCATCTCCCAATTGTAAGCCGTTTCCTTCCGCTTTGAGTTACATACAATCATGAAAGCGTATGGTGTACAATGCCTTTGACATTCTTGGCTACATTCCTCGTCTTTTCTTAAGCGAAGTGAGCAAAAACTTTACGTTTTCAATAAAACTTATTAGCTGCAATATCGAATAGATAGTGCAATAATAATAATAATAATAATAATAATAATAATAATAATAATAATAATAATAATAATAATAATAATAATAATAATAATAATAATAATAAACGCTGTCGCCTTCCATGGAACTTTCAACACATAATAATAATAATAATAATAATAATAATAATAATAATAATAATAATAATAACTGTATTTTAGGAGGTTTAGCATAATTTCTCTTAATAATAATAATAATAATAATAATAATAATAATAATAATAATAATAATAATAATAATAATGTGATTTTAAGTGGGTTAGGAGGCTAAGTAAGCCTGTGTGAAAACCACTGAATAATAATAATAATAATAATAATAATAATAATAATAATAATAATAATAATAATATCTCGTCGGATGCTTCAAACCCAACTAATGGGACCGTTTCCTCCCTCTCAAGTGCTTAATAAATAATAGGACGCGGCTATTATTGTGACAACGTTTTAAGGAAACTCGGGGCGTGGAATTTGTTTCAAGTGCGTGAGCACAATGCCGCATATCGTAAAAATGTCAGTTTGAAAGCCTTACCTATCGAAGTCGGCCCACACGATACAACACCGGTGGTATTAACGACAACCGGACTCCACTCTACACCGTCTCTGTTGTCTTGCTTACACAACAGCGAACGCTCTAAGAAATTTATCACAGGCCTTACTAAAATACCAACATCGCTAATCATCCGAAATTTATACGGAAAATATCGCCATATCAACAAGGGGCCATCCATAAATGACGTCACTCGATTTTGGCAGTTTTGGACCCTTTTCGTTACACGTCGTCACAAAAAGTCAGACCCCTCAAATATGACGTCGCAACGCGTAAAATTAAAGTTTCGTTTGAAAATATTCATTATAATTATTATAGTTGAAACAATATTCAGAAACTTTTCAAATTCTTTTAAAAAAATAAAGTGTATAATAAATTAATAATTATAAGTGTAAAATGCGTTCAATTTTGCGGTAACATAGCATTGCGGTATTTAAACAAATATTTAGTATTATGTGACGTCGCATTTCTGGAACCCTCCCCCGTCATCACACATCACACATACTATCGTCACAAATGTTTGAACCCCCACCCACAAGTGCGTGACGTAATTTATTGATGGCCCCCAACTGCACTCGATTTAATAGATATATGACTATAATAACACAAGACTAACTGTCAGTTAATTTGATATAAAAGGTAGAAAAAGTGATAGGACTAATATTATAATTAAGATATTATTATAAGCTCCGGAAAAATATGACCCTAGATATAAATGCAGCGAAGTAACTAGAGTTTTGGCGTCGCATTGTGTAGCGTTAGAAATGTGGGCCCCACCCTACTCAATAGGAAACTAATACACCAATTGAAGGTTGTCGAGAAATACTTGGATTGGTTGTTGTTCTTGTCAAGAGGGTTTGGGGCAGTGATGTTGTTTTGTTTCCTATCAACAGATGTCTTCAATGCAGCATCGGATGGTATTGAGCGAATTTCGCATAGCCTATAAGCAAATTTTGCTATTTATAGATGCAAAGACAATGAGACAAAGAAGGAGAATACAGGAACAAATCTACCAGAGAACAAGAGGACAGGAAAAATGAGATTACACAGCAAGACCATAATGTGAATTAATAGATGGGTGGTGAAGCATAGTGGTTCTTACACAGGGCAGGCTCTACTGAGCCACTCTAAATCTTGTTATCAGTTTTTTTATAATATTTTAAGCAAAGCAGATACTTGATATCACTGAATGTATATTATTATCATCGACGCATAAACGTGTTCCACACTCACCGTCTACGACCGTGATCGAAATCAAACTAGAATCGCTGTCGCCGAATGTGAAGTTAACGCGGCAGAGGTAGGCGGTGTCAGACGTCGGTTTGCATGTGATGAATGACACATTGGCAGTGTCGTTAGAGGCAAAACAATCGGTATCTGCAAATCAAAATGGAACGTTCTAGTCATCGAGCATAATTAATTCAGTATTGTCTTGTCAACAGCACAGTGTTTATGAGAGTCAAACCAGTGGCGACAAGAATCAGACCAAAGGGGGCTCGGACACCAGTGGGGTGGGGGGGAGAAGAATCAGACTAGTAGGGAAAATCAGATCAGTGGAGGGAAAATAATAGTATACTAAATAAGCTGGTCATTTGTTTCGTTATGGTAAATAAACTAGTCATGAAAATTAATGACAGCATAAAACTTCCTCCTTGCTATGTATACAAGAACACAGGAATAAATCTACCAGAGGACAAGAGGGCAACTGGTCAGTGGAGGCGAGTCAGTAAGTAGTGACTAGGAATTTCCCCATGCACCACACTGCTCACCAATGGCTTAGGATTAACGTCAAACCATTCCATTGGATCCAAATTATTCCAACGGATGACGTCAAATTACGTCAAATGATTACGTCGAATGCTTCAAACTTTCCGAGTAAGCAAAGAGTTGCTTCTTACACCAGTGATGATTATTTTTGTTTTTGCAAAATGAGTTTTGCAAATTGACGGCGATTCCTCTCAACAGTGACCCGTTTCAAATATTTCGTTTAATTTTATAATCCCATTTTTTCTACGAGTGCTAAAGAACAAAACCTGATATTATTAAAAGTCCGTAAATCTCTCTAAAACGGATCTTATCTGGGCCATCTTTAAACTTTTAGCGATTTCTTGTATGTGTCAAGATCTCCACGTTTTTTGGACTTTATATTTGGGGAGGCGGATTGCTGAAGGTAATATTTGTACTTTTATAATAGGCTACACCATTGCAGAAAAGGTATCCTTGAATTGAGCGTTAAGGATCCAATGACCTACCTACACCGACCTGTGTCAGTCTGATGCAGGAACTACAGTACCTGAAAGACACCTACTGTATACGTGGTGATTACTGATCAGACAAAAGATATGTTTCGCGTTTCTTCATTATTTTTATTTTTAAAATGCATTTTTCGGAGAATCTACAGTATGTCTGTTTAGAATTGTTTTTTACTTTGTTTTTACCATTTTGGATGTCGATTCGCTGGTTCGACCGGAACCAAGAAAAGCTAAACTCCGGAGAGACGTTATTTGTTGTGTTCTTATAAGACGTTGCTGCATGTTCTTCGATCGCTGCACTGCAGATCAGCGTAACGCTTTCGTTTCTGACGACGACTGCGTTCATCGGATGGATCTCGACGGTCGGCGTTGGCAGTACGTCGATGTAACCGGTGGAGTTGACGCTCGTTTCTCGGTTGCCATAATTGACTATACAATCGATGGTTCCTTGAATAAGAGAAACTCTCTTTTATTTACTAAAAGTTGGTCACGTCGTAGTGACACCAAAAAACAGTGTTTTATCCAGACTTAAGATCTTTGGGGAATGGAGGGGGAGATACAAAGCTAAATGCAAATATTTTAATAAAAGTGCTGAGATTTGGGGGAGGGGTGGGTGGGTTGAGTTTTGGGGGATCTCTCCCTAACAGGCCTGGATAAAACACTGCAGCAAAGCCAACATTAAGGATGTAGCTGCTTGGCTGCATTAAAGAAAACCAAGATTTCTTTAGCTTTTGCTCTCTGATACTGTCTGGATAGATTTTCTAGCACAGATGTTCCAACAACTGCTTCCATGATGAAACCAGCGATTCAAATCACATTAACCTATGGAGAATATCTATTTTACAATAACTAAATGATAGTAAAGGAATTTGTCAAAAAGGGCAGGCTCTTAAGAGTCTACACTTTTGTTGGAATTTCAAATCATTGTATAGTTTGATGGCTTTGAACGTCAGATAGAGTTTATTAACAGTCCTGCCGGAATCCTCCTGTAATCATACTGTCATATCATCATTCAACAATGATAATAATTAGTACGATGAACACGATGACGTAGGTGATAATTCATTTCTTACCAGAGTCACGTGACGTGACCGGGTTAAAGGTCAGGGTGGAATTCCAGAATCCTCGATCGTCCCAAACCATTGGACCAGGTTGCATGCGCTGGTCGGATTCCGTCGACGACAGCGGAAATCCGTTCAGATGCCAGGTAAACTGGGAAACCTGGATTGGCTGGACGACGAACAGGACGCGAAAGGAACACCGGACGGCCATCGGACGTCCGGAAAGAACCGGATTCGAAATAACGGACACCGTGTGACTCGCGCTCACTGTCGAGAAATCATTAAATTAAACACAAGTATTATTAAATTTTTGGTCGCCAAATACCATTGGCGTAGCCACGGGTAGCCCGCCCCCTATCCTAGTTGGGACCGATCGCGGGATTTGCGAAAAACAGTTGGGAATTTTTCGGGAATGGGCGGGGATGTGGGGGGGGAGGAAGATGTAGGTAGTATGGGGGAAGAGAATACGCGAATGTGTCAAGATCTCCTTGACGAGCTACGTCCCTGTTGTCAAGGTTATCATAAAAAGCGTCAGTCAAAATTCTGGATTATTCTTAAACGAAACTCAGAGTTCATTATATAAATATTATCAACGTCGGTAAGACCAGTCACGTATTTCAATTGACTCAAAGCGTCATGAGCAGGGTCGCCGAGAGAAATTTCGGGCTCCCGTGCAGAGTACCCGCGGGGTCCCTAGAAAGTTTTAAATCCGGTGACGAGCATTTTTGCTTGTCAGCGTCAGCAAGCAGTGCCTTCTACGGGCCCCCATCTAACCCTAACCATATACCTAACAAACCCTAACCTAGCCCGGCCGGGCCCCCTACAGATCGCCTGACCACTGTGCATTTGCCCCTGCCCCCTGCCTCCCTCTCGGCTGGCCTGATCACGAGTATTGACTGCTTAGGATCTACCAGGGACGTCATTTGGGGGGGCAGGGGGGCATTTGCCCCCCCTGATTTTGAGGAAAAAAAATTTTTTCTTGTGTTATTTAGTATTTAGTTTTTTACATGTCCTAAAGGACCCTGATATGATGTGGAGTAGTCTAGTCTGATAACCGTTATAAACGGCTGGCGAGCAAAAAAAAAAAAAAAAAAAAAAAGGTCGTCAACTTTTTCGCAAACTTGTAACTTGTCAGGTCAAAAGTGTTTTGCCCCCCTCCTGAAAAACAGTGAAATGACGTCTCTAAGATCTACCTTTAGTCAACTGTAATTTTAATTTAACTAGCCATTTATATCCTTGCAAAGCATGCTTTTATGCCTATATCGGTATTGAAATAATTTAAACGTGGGTTTTCGCCGCCTTGCCATATGCATACTTTTGAGGGCATATAAATCGATAACAGCGCAACATGAAGTCGTCGAAGTAGGCATGGGCGTATTTAGAATGGCTTAAAGGGGTATGCCGAAATTTAAGAAGTTCCAAAAATAACTTTTATTCTATGTTCTGCAGTAACATAGGCTACAGTTAAGTTTATTAAAATGTCGCAGTTTCGCTTAATTACCTCTTTTTTTTGCTCCATAAGTGTTTAACAGACGAAAGCTGATTGCAATTTGTAACGACGCAGTAACGAAACATGTATTAATTAAAAAGCGCATCATAGGCGGATTTAGAGTTTAATATTTGGGTAGGCTAGCATGGGGGTCTGGGAGTGCCATCCAGCACGCGTGCCATCCAGCACGCGACAGACCTGGTGTTGATGGAAAAAACAATTTTTTGTTTTGGTGGGATTAGTTGGGTAGGCTTAAGCCTACCCTAGCCTTTAATAAAATCCGCCTATGGAGCGCATACTTTCTTAAAGTTTCCTTCACTTTACTACAGTTTTACTAATTGCACAAATTAAGTTATGAAGCAAATAGCCCCTAAAACAAATTTTAAAATATTTTGCGGTGCAAACGAAGGGAATGACCAAAGACCAAAGGCCAAAGGGGTACGCTATGGATCAGGAGCATACCCCTAAATACGCCACTGGAAGTAGGCCTATGTTAGAGTATAGTAATTTTGCGTATTTGATCGGATTGCTTACTCTTGCAGAGGCTTCCGAAGCAGATCCCCTCTCCCTTGTCGTCGTGCTCTGTGCAGTTTTTCCTGAGCGGGTCGAAGATCTGTCGCGCCGGACACGACATCGGGACGAGGTAGTTGGCGCTGCCGAGAAACGCCACGCATTCGAAGTACTTCGAGCAGTCGACGGCGTCTCCGAATCGACCGCCTCTCGTACAGGGAATTTCCCGATTGCACAGCCTCCACAGATCTGGAAATTTTTTTGACAAATCGACCGATAGAATCCCTCCCTCGCGATGATTCATCGTTCGGGGGGAGTGCCAGATCTGATGCTCGATCGCCGAGGGATTGGGGACGTGATGGGAGGAATTGTACCTCCTGCCTCACCACTGGCAGGGGCCGACCCAGGGTTGTTTCTAGGATTATCAATTTGGGGTTGTCGATATATTCTGGGGTCCCATTCCTCCCCTTTGTTAGCGCTACAACCTTAGCTGCATCATGATTAGGGGGTGTTGCTCTCAGATTAAAGGTGTTGTGGGTGTTAGGAGGTGTAAACTATCTCTAGGCCAACCCGACCCTTGGCGGAAGTGAAATTTTTTTGGGATTTTGCCATCCTAACCATCATCTACGTACCGTCTAGTGAAGATGACTGGCACAATTACAACCAACGCCCACATAAATTGAAGCTTTCCCCAACTATTGCGAATAGGATAGGCCTACGCCTAATAGCCGGAGGGATTTCTGACATTTTGAATAATTCGAAAATAATTGTTTTATGATTGAACAGCCTAAGATCGTACGCTCATCTGGGACAGTATTCCTAAATCTTCTATAAGCTCAAACTAATTTGACTATAGGTTAAGCGTAAACTAATAGCTTGTGTACTATATATTATAGTCAGACTCGTTCGCTAGATCTAAATGCTGCACTGAAACTGTGTACTGCAGCAACTGTACTACGGCAAACATTCCTACCGACCAAAATTAATAGAGGCACCCATCAGTGGCGGTTCCAGTTGGGGGATGAGTGGAGATGCATCCCCCCACCGAATTTTCGGACTTACTTTTTTGCTTATGAAACCTATTTTTGGGTAAAAGTCTAGTAAAGCTAACCGGGAATGACCTGTTTTGCTTGTCAACCTATTTTTCGGCAAAAGTGTAGTAAAATGAGGGATAAATTCCCCTTTTCTAACCTGCTTTTTTCGGCAAAGTTTATTGATTTTTCCTTCTATTTTCACCCCCGCCCACCAACTTTCTATGAATTCATTCATCCCCCCACCAAGAAATCCTGGAATCGCCACTGGCGCCCATTCATTGGTAAATGAGGCTGAATAATGATTTTCGATTAAGCTAACAGACCCTCCGAAGAGATGGTAGTAGTCATGCTATTTGTCCACATGGTGGTAATATCTTGTTCGGTCGACGTTACATCCGGTACAGTGGCACCTGAGACGTATTCGGTTTCATCCAGGGCCGTCGTCACAGTCTCTGCCGTCAGGAAACGTCGTTCGGAAAGTAGTTTCCGTTCCGTAGTTCCGCGGGATTCGTGCACGTCCCATGTTTCCGTGTTATTCGAAGGGCGATTGCTGGAGAATTCTAACGGCGATGGTGTTGCAGCGACGTCGCTGGTAGGTCCGTGGGAACTCCTGGCCGTGGTTTTGCCACTAGTAGAGAGCCCGAGTGAACTTGTGTACGCCGACTTTGAAGGGACCATTTCCGTCACTGAATAATTATTATCTAGCGCGGTCGTCTGGCTGGTTTTGGTTGGATTTAGAACAGTCATTGTTTGACTGGTTGGCGACGGTCTCAGCGTTGTCGAGTCGTCAGTTGTTGTCACGTCATGGTAAGCGGACGCAAGCAATGAAGTTTTCTCGCTCGGTGTCGTGACTGTTGTCTCTTTATTATCCGACAACGAAGTGACAACAACTGTTGTTGCGTTTGTAGCCGACAACGAAGCAACGACTGTTGTCTCGTTCGAGGCTGAAGGTTCAAGCGACGACAATAGATTTGCGTTAGTAGTAGAAGTAGGAGTAGCAGTAGTCGATGGTTTTTGTGCTGTTGTGGGTGACGTCTCCTTTAATGTAGACACCGAGCGTTCCGCTGTTGATCCGAATAAAGACGGAGGAGGTGTGGAGTGTTGAGTTGCTTGAAGCGCCGATCGATAAGTCTCTCCGCCGGAAGTAGACATTTCTACGCCTGCTTCGGTCACCAACAATGTCCTAGATACCGGCGAAGATGGAACAGTACTACTATTCGCGGCGTATAGGCGGCTTGGATTCTGACTCGAAACAGTCGTACGCGCCTCGGTTTTCTCATTCGGCGAAGTGT